>BSUD01000006.1:49810279-49901033 GCA_033239045.1 Fagopyrum esculentum | reverse complement strand
TTTATATAAATGTAATAGTAGTATGCATATGTAAGTATATATAGATATATCTCTATAGGTATATATATATATATATATATATATATATATATATATATGTATGTATATATATATATATGTATGTAAGTATATATATATATATATAGGTATAAGTGTAAGATATATATAAGTGTATATATATGAATAAGTAGAGTGTATATATATACATAAGTATATATACATAGATGGGTAAGGGTAACGTATAATATACGTACACATATAAGTATAAGAGTAGAGTAACCGGGAAAGGGGATAATGTTTTTCTCTTTGACAAGTGTTTGAGATTTGACCTTATAAATTCTAGTAAACTGTCCTTGAGTAACTAGTTTGGAAACCAGTTCTAAAAGAAAATATCAGAAGTTAAGAATAGACTTTTGAGAATTTTTGGGACTAGGGGTAAAATAGTCTTTTTCCCTTAAAAGAGAGTCGTTTCCGTAATCTCTCTTCATGAGATTGTACATCTTAGAAGTCTATAACTTCTAAGAGTTTAGAGAGGTGATTTTGATCCACATGCCTTGTTTGACAGGCGTTTGAGTACCATGAGTACAAACCGAGTTGAGATTTGATAGAGTGGGATTTGATTCAGGTAAGTCCTTGCGACTTACTTAGCTGGTTTCTGGATATTAGTTGGGTGATAATGGTTGTGTGTGTACAATGTTATAATAAATAACAACTTGTTAGGACGACCGTGGTTATTATGGTTTAAGGCCCAAGTGTATGTATAACGGGCCGTGACATCACTGCCCAGCTCTGCCAGGAGACTGGGAGGTTCTCTATACCCAGACCATACAGGTACACGGTGAGATGCATCGGATCCACTCCTGATGGGTACACGGGGGCGGATGCGAGGTTTGGGAATCCCTCGTGTCACAAAATAAGTATCATTAGAGTAAATGACTTAAATGAAGATAATAAATGGATTGTTTGAAAGCATGTTGAGTGTTTATCATTTTATGTGTGTGTGTGCTGTTATTATTTTTCTAATGTTTAGATATCTAGCTAATGGTTGTTTTGTTATGTTTTTAGATTTACTACATGTTAGAGCATCAACTGAGTGATCCGAAAGTAGTGGTCAGTCGGGTCTCTGTACTCCTTAGAATGGGGTTGGGATGTTTCCTGTGTTGTTCTTTCATCTTGTTAAGACAGTTGGTCTGTTTCGATGTTTAAGTACTATAGGCTATTAGACGTTGCATTCATTCCTATAAAAATACTATTTTATGAATTTCGGCTTTTCTTATTTGTGTCTTGTTGCAAGATCCTAGTAATATTGTTGTCAAACTAAGGTCGGGACCCATTGTGAGGTCCTAACCAGTATTGTCCCGAGTTCTGAGAATTCGGGGTGTTACAAAGAGGCACCCCAGTTCACTATTGGGGCAAACGGAGTTATGAGGCGACATGATCGTGTCTGTGTTTCTGCAGATGCAGAGCTGAGACAGCGGATAGTATAGGAGGCTCACTGTACACCTTACTTAGTACACCATGGTACGAGTAAGATGTACCATGATGTGAGACGCTCATATTGGTGGGGAGGGTTGAAGGCCGACGTAGCCAGATTTGTGGCTCAGACCTGACAGCAGGTCAAGATAGAGCATTTCAGGCCTGAAGGTGAGCTTCATCCACTACTAGTACCGCAGTGGAAGTGGGAGAACGTCTCCATGGATTTTGTGACTGGGTTGAGGACCAGTAGGAACTTTGATACTATCTGGGTGATCGTTGACAGATTGCCGAAGACGACACGTTTCATTCCCATAAGAGAGACGTAGCCAGTGAGCAGATTAGCTGAGGAGTACACTAGACAGATAGTGAGACTCCATGGGGTACCGAGGACGATCGTTTCTAATCGTGATGGACGATTCACATCGAGATTCTGGCAGTAGATTCAGACTGCTTTGGGGACGAGTCTACACTTCACGACTGCGTTTTACCCCCAGACAGATGGTCAGTCAAAGAGGACCATCCAGACCTTAGCGGATATGTTACGAGCCTGTGTGTTGGATTAGGGACGGGGATGGTCTACTTACCTCCCACTCGTCGAGTTCTCATACAACAACAGCCGGCATGCATCTATAGGGATGGCTCCTTATGAGGCATTGTATAGACGTAGATGCCATACACCTTTATGCTGGGATGAGCCTAGCAGTATCAGTTGGATGGCGCCAGAGCAGATTCAGGATGATATGGCTCGAGTAGCGTTGATCAAAGAGAGGATGTTGGCTGCAAAGAGTCGCCGGAATTCGTATGCAGATAAGAGGCGTCGACCTCTGGAGTTTAGGGTAGGAGCTCATGTGTGGTTGAGAGTATCTCCAACACGAGGCGTCAGACGATTTGGCATAAAGGGGAAGCTGAGTCTCCGATATGTCGGTCCTTTTGAGATACTGGATAGATTCGGGAGGGCAGCCTACAGATTAGCATTGCCTCCGAGGTTAGAGAGCGTTCATCCTGTGTTTCATGTGTCTCGGCTGAGGGAGTATATACCAGATCCGAGGCACATCGTGAGTTACGATGATCTGGTGGTTGAGCCGGACCACATGTTTGCAGAGCACCCCATTGCAGTCCTAGAGCGAGGTGTGAGGCGTCTGCGCTCGAAGGACATTCCTATGCTGAGGATACAATGGTCTAGATGAGGACTAGATGATGCTACTTGGGAGACAGAGGATAGTATCCAGAGGAACTATTCAGAGTTCTATATTATATTTGCTTATTCTCAAAAGTTAATGACGAAAAATTTGTTTATATTATATTATGAATTTTGTTTGCGTGTTATGGTACAATATTTTCTTAATCAAAGCTAATTCTTCAACAATCGATATTATAGAAATTGTTGAGGTGTCTTTTACCTTGTTATTTTAAGCAGTTTTATTAAATTGCATGTATTGTTATATTTAAATATATGCAGGTTTTCTAAGATTGTTATATTTAATTTATAATTTTTGTAACTATATTATTTTTAAAATTCTGCAAAAATTTTTTAAAAAAACAAATTCCGTACAAAAAAAATAAAATAAACAGTCTGTAACAGATATTAAGTAATTTAAAAAAATAGTAATATTTTTATTAAAAAATAAATTTTTTTCTTGTGAATTTTTTGGGAAATTTTTAAAATTTTTATATATTTTAACTATTCCTTTCTCTTTCATTTTTGCCCTTTCTAGCGGTAAAACCCTGATTTCACTGTCTGTAGTTAGGATCAATGTGAGTAGTCCGAGATTAGCTTTTTCCCTTAGTAGTCGGTTTCCGACTTACTGTTGGCGTGTGAGTTCATGGCTGGCTGAAAAATGGTTTATCGGGATTACAATTTCGTTACTTCGATTCAACAATTTTAAAGTGGTGTTTACTCGTCGTAGCAAAAAAAAGTGGTGTTTACTCTGGATGGGGAGTATGTTTTCTCTCTCGGTTGTTTTGAGGTTTTCTGTATAGCTTTGGATCTCAAGTGTTGTTTAAATTCATTTGCTTTGTGTGAGATTAGATGCATAGCTAACAGGGAAGGGCTCCGTATCCTCCGTGCATAGATTTAGTTCGATAAAAGTATATCATTATCAATTGATCTGTATCTTTTATTTTGTGATTTCTTAATTAATTGGTTGTTTTGATCTCAAATAGTAGAGGATTTTACCAAGCATGAATCTGAAGTTGATTTATAGTAGAAAGAATTTGGCCTACTAGGCTCTTTCTGGTTTTTGTTAAAGAAACCATACCCCATATTTTTTTAACACTTTCATTTAATGGTAGGTAAAACTAATTAACCCTTTTATTTAAAAAAAATGTTTGTTATTTGTTATTTAAGTGTAAGTTTTAATTTTTAAAAACTGAATTTATTTTTTTATTTTCTTTTATTATTTTTTCTCTTTTTTATTTTCTTTATTTTTTTATTTTCTGGAATGAAGAATTTTTCACATACCGGAATTTTCACATATCGGAATTTCCAATACCGGAATTTCACATACCGGAATTTCACATACCAGAATGTTCACATACCGAAATTTCCAATACCGGAATTTCACATACCGGAATTTCACATACCGGAGCTTCACATACCGGAAGTTCACATACCGGAAGTTATCATACCGAAAGTTATCATATCATACCGGAAGTTATCATATCATACGGACGTTATCATGTCATACCGGAAGCTATCATATCATATCGGAAGTTATCATAATTTGTTTTTTTTTTATTTTCTTTTATTTTTTTGTCTTTTTTATTTTCTTTATTTAATTTTTTTTTATTTTTTTGGAATGCATACCGGAGTTTCACATACCGGAAGTTCACATACTGGAGCTTCACATACTTGAAGTTATCATGCCGGAAGTTATCATATCATATTGGAAGTTATCATACCGGAAGTTATCTTACTGGAAGTTATCATACCAAAAGTTATCATATCACACCGGAAGTTATCATACCGAAATTTATCATATCATACCGGAAGTTATCATACCGGAAGTTATACCAAACAAACTGATTTTATGTCATAGTTTAGAATTAAGAATTACATACGGAGAATTACATACCGGAGAATTACATACCGGAAGTTATAAAAATGTTATCATAAAAAACGCAACATTCAGGTATCAACCTTAAAGCAACAAAAATGTCTCTAAAAATGGTATAACCTTCTTCTTTGCCCAGAGACGATCAAGACCACTGTCAGCATCACCCTGAGCGAGCAAAGGTTGTAAATTCACCAGTGTAAACATCATTGGCATCCGGTATGAACTTCTTGTATAAAAAAATTTTTGTATGAACTTCCGGTATGAAAAATTTCGTTATGAACATCCGGTATAAAAAATTTCGGTATGAACTTCCGGTATGAAAAACTTCGTTATGGACTTCCGGTATGAATTTCGGTATGAACTTCTGGTATGAACTTCCGGTATGAACTTTCGGTATGAACTTTCGGTATGAACTTCTGGTATAAACTTCTGGTATAAAAAATTTCGGTATGAACTTCCGGTATAAAAAATTTATGTATGAACTTCGGGTATGAAAATTTTCGTTATGAACTTCCGGTATACAAAATTCCGGTATGAACTTCCGGTATGAACTTCTGGTATGAACTTTCGGTATGAACTTTAGGTATGAACTTCCGTTATAAAAAATTTCGGTATGAACTTCCGGTATGAAAAATTCCGTTATGAACTTCCGGTATTGTAACGCCCCAATTTTTAAGCGCATTTGCTTTTTTATCTTTCCAGCTATTATCGATATTTATTTATATCTTAAGTATGTTTTACGAGTACTTCACTTCGTAAAAGTTACTATTTCGAGTATACTTTTATGTTGATATTTTAACGGTATTTTTTTTATTATTATTTGAATCTCGTAATATATTTACGAGATTGATTTCTACATCGTAAAGTATATTTTGCGGATTAATCTATATATATATATATATACATATATATTCCGTATATATTTATTCTATTTCAGAAAAGGATCGGAAAGATTCCGGGTATTTTATTATTTTTGGATACGTGTGCGTGCGTATGCCATATTATATTTTGTTGGAAAAATCGGGAATTTCGCCCGATTTGAAAGTCCTATTCCGATTCAATTTGATCGAGTTTAGGTAATTCCCTTTTAATTTATTTATTTTTTTCCCGTTTCTTTCATCCCTAACCTTCCCCTTCCCCGACCATTTGATAAAGCAACCCCTCGCTACCCTCTTGCAGGCCCTACGCATAGTAGTCTGGCACAGTGGAACCTCCGACCCCTCGACCTCAGCTGTCCCGACCCCTAGCTGCCCTATCTCGACCCCTCATCTTTCGGACACTTGACCTCGCAGCCCTCACTCCCTCAACTCTCAATCTCGCCCTCTTTGTTTTCCTCCTCCTCACACCGCCTCCTCTGTCTATTGAGTTTCCTCTCCTCCTCTTGCAAGCGTTGCCGGCGTCACAGGAGGACCCGGACTCGCCATCGCCTTAGCCACCTTCAGCCGCCATCGATCCACCTCGAGCCACATCGGTGCTCCCCTGCCCTTGAAGCTGGAGAAGCGCCCCTGCTCTTCCTTCATTTTGAGGTTGCAGCTCTCAAGCCTCCTCTGTCACGCCGGGAACATCAACGCCGCCACCGGAATTCTTCCCAGCAATAGCAGCCGCCGTCGATCCCGCTCGACGGAGCCTTTGCGAGAGCCTCCTCGCTGTTCCCTCCCTTCTCTGTCTGTCGCCACCGACCGGAAGACCTAGGAGTGGTTGCCGCCTTTGAATAGCCGGAGCCACCCTCTCTGCACCGCCGCCATCTAAGACCGCCGGGGAGTGCTCTGCCCTGCTCCGCCCTTGCCTTTGTAGAGCCGCCTCTCTTGCAAATTTCCCCTTCTTCTGCGTGTTGTTTAAGGGTTGAAGATAACCTTTTTAAGAAATTAAATCGGGCCCCCTAACTTTAGGTATAATTGTAAATGTTACCCACTACTTTTTATTTACAGTTTTTACCCAAATTTTTAGCATGCAACAATTATACCCTGCTGGACTTAATTACGGTTTTGGCCCAAAGTTATATATTTTGAAAATGCCCATGTTTATATAAGTGTATAAATTGCCTCGAAAAATTTGTTAGCGTGTTTTAACATGGATTTTAATTGCCGGGATATTCTTATATTTATATACCATATATATTATGCCCTTGATGGATTAGTTGCGGGTTATGACTCAAAGGTTTAATTACGGGATTTTAACGTTGACTTTGAAAACGAGCTTTACCTTCAATTTATGATGTTATACAATTTGCCCGGAATATATATTTATGGTTTTTAACTCGGGTTTTAAAAGTGGGGTTTTTCTTAGATTTATATATGTTATTTATTCCGTTCAAATTTAGCGTATAAGCTAAATTTGTTTAGTTTGGTGTTAGGTTCGGAAGCGCCCCGATAGGGCCATCGAATCCACATTCGACATTCGTCTACCGACTTCCACCTTTGACCCCGAGTGAGTACCTCTCTCAATCTAGCAGCAGCAGCAGCAGTAGCAGCAGCATGCTAGGATGGATCTATCATAACATAGAGTTAATGCCAAGTAGTGGCCGTGAACCGTATGTGGTTGTGGGATGGTTTATGAACATAATTGTGATGTTTTGGTACGATCATAGGATGATCTTCGAGATTAGGAGTTGAACCCAGTATGCGAAGGTTGTGACCTCATATAGGTTTTGGGAGACTAGAAGCCCGAGGGCTTCTAGATTATTGGTTAGTTATTGATTGTGCGCCTTGTCTGATCAGGCGTTGAGTTACATTTCTACGGGAAATTGAGTACGGGATTTAGCAGGTTTAGCATTGGGACAGGTAAGTCTCCGGACTTACTTAGCTCGTATTCTCTGTATTAGTTTCAATGCGTGTTTGGTGGTGTGTGTTTATTGTTTATGTGTGTGTTTATTGCTTATGTTATAACATCTAAACCGGTAATAGGACCACCGACTTTATATGTTTATATTTTGCCCAAGTGTATGATAACGGGCGGTGACCGCTTGTCCAGTCCAAAATGGGGATGACTGGGAGGTGCCTTGCGACCAGCCCATCGGGTGATGCTGATCCGCATCAAGTACAAACCCGTATAGTGAAAGGGGACAAGGGTGAGATCTTTAAGATTCTCGTGTCACAAAAGAAGTTGAATTAGAACGGGATATGACCTAATAATAAAAAGATAATAAACCGGATTGTGTGTTTTAGAACATGTTGTGTGTTTATGATGCCTTATGTGTGTGTGTGTGCCAATACCATGATTCTAATGCCTTGAATGCTAGCTAACGGTTTTATACCGATATTGTTGTAGTTGCCTTGCAGGTTAGGGGCGCGGCCGAGCGATCCGGAAGAGTGGGCAGCCGGGGTCCGTACATTTTAGGATGGGTTTTGGGGGTTGTTTTTATGTATTGTTTAGGGTATTATGTATGTTGCGTGTATGGCGGTTGCCTTTAGCGTTGTATCTCGGCTGTAGTCTTTCGTTGTTTTCTTTTGGGGTTCATATCATTGCATTAAAATGAATTTCGGTTTTGCCTTTATTTGTGTCTTGTTGTAAGATCCAGTGAAATTGTCGTCAGGCTAAGGGTCGGGACCCATTGTGAGGTCCTAACCCGTAGCGCTCCGAATCCCGTGGATTCGGGGTGTTACAGGTATGAACTTTCGGTATGAACTTTCAGTATGAATTTCCGGTATGAACTCCCGGTATAAAAAATATTGGTATGAACTTCCGGTATGAAAAACTTCATGATGAACTTCCGGTATGAACTTTCGGTATGAACTTCCGGTATAAAAAATTTTGTTATGAACTTCCGGTATGTAAAATGTCCGATATGTTAATGTCCGGTATGTAAATATTCGGTATGAAAAAAGAAAATAAAAAGAGGAATAAAATATAATAAAATAAAAAACAAATTCAGTAATTAAAATCAAAATTTACATAACAAACATCAAATATTCTTTCTTTTTTTTAATAGAAGGATTAATTAGTTTTAACTTACCATTAAATGAAATTGGTAAAAAAATCATGGGGTATATTTATTAAATAGAAAACTAGAAAAGACCTAATTAGTATACAATAAAATAAAAAAACTTACTTACCTAATTAGCCCTTTCCAGTATTTGTTTATCAACTTTACAAGTTTTATTAATTTAGGGCTTATGAGAGGGTCTATTTAGCTCACTGAGTCTATTTTTGATGATGCAATGATGATTAGCACATATTAGAAAATATCACGTGATTCCGTCCCTCCGTTTTCTTTCTTACTTTTCAGTTCAACTATTACGTTCCATTATTGTTTATAGTTTTTTAATTGAACTTTTACAAGTGACGGAGGTTTTAGGTAAGCACGTCCACGGGTCACGGGTCACCCGTGACCCGGCGGGTCCGGGTCACCACGGGTCCGGGTTCCCTCGGGTCACGGGTACGGGTAAGGGTCGAGGGATCCTTATCCGTCGACCTGGGTAACGGTAACATTTAAAAAAAAATCTCAATGGCTATCTTATATATAAAAAATAAACAGTAAACTATACTATCTAACCCAAAAACATTTCTATAAATACCCCAAACCCAAATCATTTCAACTCACATCAATTCTCATTCAATCATCTATTCACTCTCTCTCAATCTCTCCATAAACTATAATATCTTACATTCAATTACTCTCCTAATCTCATATTCTCATTCTCTTATTTTGTTATTAATTATTCATTTTACAACTCTTACTACTACATTCAACTATTCAAAAAAAAAATGGTTAGTCGAGGAAGACGTTCCGTTAGCGGTCCTTCATCCGGCGGAGGTGTTTGCCGAGGACGTCATTCCGTTAGCGGTCCTCCAACCGGTTCGGATTTAAGGTGGGACTTATGTGGAGATCACGAGATCCACGAGGAGGAGGAGGATATCAACATGGAATCACCTCCTTTCCTCAACACCCAAGAATCCGAGACCCGTTCCCGGAGCCGGAGGAGCCGTTTAACAACACTCAACTATCGGCGGCGGTCTTCCGATTTTGGTTCACAAAAAGTGCTCCCGATGCCAACGGGATTTACTATGCCAAATGCAATTTTTGTTCGGCACAATACAAGCACAAAAAGGGAGAAGACTACGGGAACTACAAGAGGCATATTCGGAACAAGCATCCCGAAAAAATGGAATTGGCACGAGGGCAAACACAACTAACCGGGTACGCATCTACCTCTAACCACCCTTCTTCTTTATTTACATATGATCATGCTTCGTCTATGGATGCATTTTCGGAAATGTTAGCCGTAGATTCTTTGACATTTAGTTTTGCACAAAATGTTGGTTTTAATGATTGGATGCAAAATCATGCTCAACCCGCATATAAACCGATTTCTCGCCAAACCGCTAAAAGAAAAATGATGCATAAATATAAAATGCGTAAAGAAGAATTGATTAAATATTTTATGGAAAACGGTGATATTCAAGTTTCTATTTGTAGTGATATTTAGACCGACGGGTTTTTAAAAAAATCATATATGGGTATTACTTGTCATTTTGTTGATAAATTTTAGATTTTAAACAAAAGAGTTTTAGCATTACGAGTTTTCAACGAACAACACACCGCCCAAAACATTGCCCGTTTGATTGCAAATGTTTTGGAAGAATATATATTACTTTCACGGGTTTTTTCAATCGGTTTTGACAACGCCTCCGCTAACACGGCTTCCATTAGAGATTTAACCAACTTTTGTAAGCCGGCGATTGGAGGTAAAGTTTTTTTCACATTAGGTGTGCCACTCATATTTTAAACTTGTGTGTTCAAGAAGGTTTAGCATATGTTGGAGATTTAGTACAACCTATTCGAAAAATTCTTAATGAACTTTGGTCTAAAAAAAGTATATGTACTAAATGGTATGCTTATTGTAAACAAAATGGCGTTTATCCTAAAAATTTTCCAAAAGATGTTTGTACAAGATGGAACTCTACTTACAAAATGATTTCGGAATCATATGAATATCGAGATCTTTTAAGTGGTTTTGCCACACAACATATTGACGGTGATTTTGTTTTCGGTGAATCTTGGGTTTTAGCAAAAGATGTAATGGAGATTTTTAAATATTTTTATGATGCTACTAATACTTTTAGTTATGTTTATACACCAACTTCAAACATATTTTGTTATGTAGCAATTAATATTGCATTTGCACTTCAACAAGGTCTTTTAATTGATAATATTTCACAAGCTATTTATACAATGCAAACTAAATGGTTAGATTATGATACAACTATTCCCGATGTTTTTCTTGTTGCATTTGTGTTAGATCCTAGACGTAAAATGGATAGTTTAAAACAATTTTAAAAAAGTTATTATGAATTTTTAGATTTGCAACAACATCCCGATTGTCATGTTTCTACCATAATTGCTAGAGTTAGAAAATTATTTGATGAATTATTGGTTTAATATCGTGTTTCCGATCAAGGTCAATCTTCTCAACCCCCTCCTCGTCCTTCATCTTCAACTTCATCTAAATTTAAATCAATTACTAGATATTTGTTTGGCCCGAAAAGGACAAAAACCACGTTGAGTTCCCATTCGGAACTCGACGAATATCTAACCATTTCTTTTGAGTTTGCCAATGATGAAGAAGAAGAGGATTTCAACATATTAGAATGGTGGAGCCGACCGGAGAGAATGAGATACCCTACCCTCTCAAGGATCGCGGCACAAACTCTCGATGTTCCCGCCTCAACAGTAGCGGTTGAGCAAACCTTTAGCCGGAGTGGAAAGGTGCTCGATCCGACGAGATCAAACATGTTGCCCGAGACGTTGGAGGCACAAGTCCTACTAGCCGATTGGAGGAAAGCAGAAATGCGAACACAAAAAAACAACCTATCGGTTGAGGAAGGCGACGAAGATGACGACGAGCGACAACAAACGCCATCGGATGTATCGGCGGGAGAGTCCGACGACTAAGGTAAGGGTCAATCGGGGATATAAACAAAGGTAAGAGAACTATGTGGGCTTTGATTCCTCCTCCCCGAGAGGATACGTAGGCAACCGGGATTCCGGTTCAAGCCCAATTCTTCCCCTTTTTTTTTTGTTTTTTTTAAAGTTCAAGCACAATTCTTCTCTTTTTATTTTCTGTTTTTTTAAGTTCAAGCCCAATTCTTATTATTCTTTTTTTTTTTTTAAGTTGAGTTTGGCCAACCCGCCGACCCGCCGGTCTGACCGTGACCCGCCGGGTCGCCAACCCGCGGGTTGGCCGTTTATACGGGTCCGGGTCACCCTTCCCGGACCCGTCGATCCGGCGGGTCCGACCCGTAGACATGCTTAGTTTTAGGGATGTTGGTAGGTACCGAATCATGGGTTCTAAAATATAGGTCACATATTATAGATGGTAATACTATGCGGGCATTTGCATTTCGTTTTGTATATGTGGTGTGAATTTTATTTGAACAGAATTTAGTTTCTTAGAATGCGCAAGCAGAATACATTATGGAATTGAAGTAAATAATATTGTTATCTTTTTCAGGCAACTGATGATTTTGAATTGTTTTTCTCTTTTTATCTTTAATCTCACTGTTTGTACCCCTAATTTTAACTTTCCTGCATCCCTACTTTCCCATTTACTATTTTGTTCCCTTTCTATCAGAGACAACTTGATAGCCATGTACTCTTAAGTACTGTTCCAACAGGGGTCGGAAAATCTGTAATCTCACTGTTTGTGCCCCTAATTTTTCTGGTTGATCCTTTGTATTCCCACCTTAGTTTCTATTTATATATATGTTGGCTTGATTGCTCACTGTCTAATTGAATCTTTGAGGGTTCACCAAATCTCAAGGTTGAAAGAGAAGTTGCGGATTACGGAACTATCCACCATGAGTTTTAACTTCACAGTGCAGGACAGTGTTGATGTCATGTTAACTTGTTGATACATCTTACACTTTTAAAAGAAGTGGTCTATCTATAGAATGTTGCTATAATAATTGATCATCAGTCATATACTATGTTCCTCCTGTTTGCGGTCTACCAATTTGGTAATAGATCTGAAAGGCATTGCTGACCAATTATGCATGCAAGACAATAAGTTGATATAAACTACTCTTTCAAGTGAGTATTCATACTTGATATTTGTAATTTCATATCCACTAGAAATTGACTTTTGAATAAGGATTTTATATTGTTGTGCAGGCATATTATATATCTAAATGTCCATATTTGGGCTCATAATGGTCGTCAGCTATTATGTGCATTATGCAAGCCGGCAGTTTATTCCAGGTACAATCACCTGTTTATAATCTACTTCTTGTTAGTTGCTTCTAGATCAAACTTGGTGTATGAGGTCATATCTACTGCTATTGATCTCTTTTCTGTCTTGCTTTGCTTTTGCAGCTGAATCATAGGCTTTGGGTGTTGTGTATTACATTCTTCATTGTGTCCTTTGTTATGAAGGAGTGGATTTTGGAGTGCAATGACTTCCAATTTAGCAAACCAATCAGCTGTAGTCGGCAACTTATTTGTTTTTTCATGTATAATTTAGTTGATACATATTGGCAACTGCTAGAGTTTTGGATTGTGGTACCTATATTTGGAGTTATGTCGTACTTTAATCGCTAAATTAACATTTTATTTTCCCAATTCCCAAAATATTCTATGCTTTTACCCACTTGATGGCAGCAATATGCAAATTCCACAAGCTACAACATTGAGTAAAAATAGATCTGAGTGTATATCCATTTTCAACATTTCCTAATCATGAACTTCTGTTGTTTCACAGTAATTTGTTTGAAACAACTGCTAGACGGGATTGTTATTAGCTTTTCCGCTATTAGCTGCGTAGTTTGTTAGTAGCTACATTC
The DNA here is from genome assembly GCA_033239045.1 of Fagopyrum esculentum. Lineage (NCBI taxonomy): Eukaryota > Viridiplantae > Streptophyta > Magnoliopsida > Caryophyllales > Polygonaceae > Fagopyrum > Fagopyrum esculentum. The sequence continues at coordinate 49,887,723 of BSUD01000006.1, read as the reverse complement.
ATGTTTCTTACGAAAATGTAATACCAATGTACTTTTTATATAAGAATTGTCCATCTTCATACTGTAATTACATTTTTCCCGATTAGTTTTCACAATATAGTACCCATTTGAATATATCACCTACACAAAATTCGATTGCAAACAGCGGTGCGCGTGCGTAACACGCGCGTCCACCCTAGTATATATAGATAGGGTGCGGTTCCCATGAGAACAAACCTTATTGTGTATCATGAGAACAATCTTAGACCGTCGGATGTTGAGTATTAAGGGTCGAGATTTAGGGTAGATATCGTAATTATTAGGTAAAAAAATACACACCCACGCGCCTTTAATAAAAAAGGCCTCTCTCTCTCTCTTCGATATACCATAACCTTCCACCTCTCTCAGAACAGGCGATTGTGTGGAGACTTTCATGGCGTATAGGTTGCGACGGTTAGGGCGTATAGGGCGGCGAGGTAGTCCGGTTGGCGGTTCCAGGGCTCGTTTTCAGCGGCGGCGGCGAGGCAGTCAGTTGGCGGTTCCAGGGTTCGTTTTCAAAGGCGATTTTCAGGGCTCGTTTTTAGCGGCGATTTTCAGGGCTCGGTTTCTGCGGCATTTTTCAGGGCTTGTATTATAGGCTCATATTTAGCAGCGTTAGCAGGAGTTGAAGGAGATGGAGGAGGAACCGGCTGCTCACGGTGCGATGCAAGCAAAAATTGTGAACGATTATTTGTAGTTATTATTAGTTTTGTTACGAATCAGAGAGTATTATTCGTAATTAGTAGAATTATAGTAGAATTATACGTAGTTATTATTAGTAGAATTATTCGTAGTTATTATCCTAGGTATGAGTTGTTGGTTAAATGGATTATTCGTAGTTATTAAAACCGATTGCAATTCGGCCAATACTATCAGTGTAGTGTATTGTTCGTAATTAGTAGAATTATAGTTAGCGTTGAAACGAATGAGAGAGTTGGTGTAGAGGGGAGAACGACGTTGGAAGAATGAGAGATAGTTATCATGTAAGTCTCTTCTAACAAACTGTTTACTATAATATAAGATTATAGGAATATTTTTTAAAAACATTAATAGAAAGTGTACACTCTCCTTATAATTTTATAAGAGTGAGTAACAATTATTTATTATTTGATTTTTTATTTTACAGTTTCTATCATTAATCTAGGTCATTGGATTTACTAAATTGGATGACTCTGATTTGTTCTCATGATTACACGTTAAGGCTTTCTCGTATGATTTATACCCTCTCTACATATAACTCTAAAAAAAACTACTGTCATGCTCTTAAAATGTAAGCAGTCGCCTCGAGGAAATGGAAAGCTGAGGTCCCTGGTGCAAAGCATCAGGATGTTTGCGTTTGACCCAGAAATGATACACCATTAACATAAATGTTGCACTTTGAGATGTTCGTATACTATTCCCAGTTAAACAATGCCATTATCCATGGTAATCCAAATTACACCAATCCCCATCCCATCCCATCATACATTCATTCATACTGAGGCAAATCTGTACATTTTCATAAGTTATCAGCTAAGATTTGTATCACTAATAGACACTCTTTCAAACATAACCGACCAACCAACTTATCTTTCCTTAACCTTAAAGAGTGTATGAGCAGGAAAAAAAAACTACTCAGAATGCGGCATTACCGGGATGATCAAACCTGCTCATATCGCTTCCGTGGAAATGCATTGCGTGTCATCTAAAAACAGCCACAGAGTTGGTCTTAACTGCTCCATTTACCCTGTACACATGTATTTCTATGTAAGACTCGTGTTTATACTTCTCAAATTGGCCAAAACAGAAAATTCTATTATGCGATCTTACCATGACATCATCGACGGCGTTTGCATCTCAAGTAGTTGCTCAATGGGGTTTCAGGGACGGGTATCAATTTTCCAAGTGCAGCAAGAGGCCAACTGTTTGATGTATGAAGGATGTAGATGCATCAGTTATGGTGCTAATTGACTTTCAACAGACAACAATGAAAAGTTATCTTCTGTTCTACGTAGTTTTCAATCATATTCTGTTGAGTTCATTCCCTTTCCACTACATAAGTACATAGGGATATAAATAGATGAGATGAACTTAATTCCGCCATTATATTTAAACCGGGATACCAAGTGCTTCAAGCATAATTCACTTGTGAAAAAAGTTGCGAGATTTACCGACTCAAATAAACATTTAGTATTAATAACGAGTATATATCTGCGCAGCACAGAACAGCCAGAATCATGAAATGTACCTGATCAGACCTATTACAATGCAAACAATCCAGAGCTGCCAGTCAAGCTTCACTGTTGATGTAAATTTCCCAAGAAACTCAATAATGATGATCTGAAACAGGACAGTGAACAAAAAGATTAGGATGAAGCAAAATATTAAGGTAAAATGCGAAGAAAAAAAAAAAGCTTACAAACATCCACCTGAAGTATCAGTGTGAATGACACTATGCCTACAAACAAATGGTTTTTGAGAACTCCTTCAAATACATTGATTTGATCTGGCTTGCGAGCATTGAGTTCATTAAAGATCTGTAATGAAATAGAACGATTATGTAGGGAAGAAAGAGAATTCAACAATAATTTTAAAAACCTACAGATACTCAAATATTGTTTTCCACACTCTCTAAGATTTTAACCAATTTAAATAGGGTGATGTGTCAAACAATCCACCATAGATACCCTAATGTATTATACAACTTTAATATTGAGAAAATTCAAACTCAGACCAAAACTAATCTTTCCCGATTTTGCTCTCTCCCCGATTTTGCTTCTATCCATTGCCAAAATCTATTTGAGCTTGATCTGTTGTATCCTTCTTAATTTCCAAGATGTGACCCAAGATGAATATGTTGACACAATACAGAAATTGCAATTTCCACATTGAAATACATTTTTCAAGTTGGGTCTCAATGTGGAAATGCAGCTTACCCAACCGTGGAAATCCCTTGTCCACGTTGCAAGATGGGCGAGTCTCATTTTGCAATATTTGTAAAATTCATGTTGTATTGGAGCTAGGTTAAAATACTAGGAAATCATTTCGTCAGTTTTACCCTCATTTCTAGAAACAATTTCTGTTGAGTTCACTGTATATATATGAAGAAGCAGCAAATACTACCAAGACAAAATACAATCTTCTCAATATTTTCGGGAGAAGTATGGCTCACCTGACAAAGAACGAAAGCATTGAATATTACTGTGTTCTTTACTTTGTGAGCATGGCCAGTATTGTCATGCTGCAGATTGAGGATACTCATGCCTCGGAAGTTCAGCACTAGGAGGACAGGTACTTGATAAAAAGCCTAGAACACCCAATAAAAATGCTTATAATTCAGGAACTGATCGTCAATAAATTATTGCCACCCATAAACACTTCAATAAAAAGGAAGGATATGTACCTGGATCAGTAGGTTCCTCCACATGATATTTGTAATCAGTGGCTCCCTGGGATAGAAAGGCAAAATATATTTAGTTCAATAGTGAATGCTAAATCTACACAACACTACTTTAGACGAATGATCTGTCAAATCTGGCATCCCAATGAACTAAATTAAACTGAGGTAAAAAAAGATACCAATGAGAGATTTATCTTCTAGATGTGAAGGGAGATGGAAGGCATATATGCAAGGAACAGAATTTTCTTTAAAATCTATCCTGCCATTTTAACCACCACACTTCCAAGCAAAAGAATAGTATGAAGTAGTAATGGAAAGCTGACTATAGAGTTAATCAGTTTAGTTTGCTGCATCACTTTACATAGCTCACATGTTTTATGTAAAAAAAATCATGTTGCCTTGAGTCTATGAGAGGCCTGCTTGTAACCACAAGGCAAAGGCTTATTCACCGCATTGTAAGGCGTAAGCCAATTAATGTTGTTGCATCCAACAAGCACGCAGATATCTACTACTCTACTAGACTTCCACAAAGAATTACGGTACTCTTCAAAAGATGTTTATAATACTTCATATGGTACCCAATGTATACAGCCTTAAAATGCCACCTGAGGACACTGGTTCCCCAGTAGATTTACTACTTAAAAGAATTATCATTGTTGTTGCCATCCATGCTGTAGGACCCTAACACCCTAATAATACAATCATACAAAAATACCAGGTTGAAGAGTGTCATTGCTAATTTCAACTATCTTCAGTATGACACGACACCCAGCATATCAAAATTTCTAGCGGCAATAAATATAAAACCGCAACTTCAACATTGCACTTATGACCCACAAGTCCAAAAAAACTTTAAATGATCTATGGATAATATTTTCTGGTGACGGACAGGGAACAAATACTAACCTTCGACCTACAGGAGTTCTTTGCATAAGATTATCAGTTGGTGGTTCTGTAGCCAAGGCAAGAGCACCAAGTGTGTCCATTATAAGATTGACCCAAAGCAGCTGCATTGAACAACTAATTGTCATCTTTTTTTATCAAGATTAAAGCTTAAAAACAACAATTCCATCGACATTCTAAGGCCAATACCTGTACTGCATTCAAAGGGACTTCCCCAGTGGAAAATGCAGCCACAACGTTGATGATAAGGGCAGCAACATTGACAGTGAGCTGAAACTGGATAAATTTCTGAATATTTGCATAAACAGATCTACCCCATCGAACAACCTGAATTTAACCAATTATAACATGCTTTGAACTAAAATCAGCTGAAGATTAAGATTTTAGACTACTAGGAACCATTTGCGAGAAATTAAGCATGCATTGCACTACAAAACACAACTAAACACATGCTGCAGACACGAAAGAAAAGAATGCCAGACTAACTGCCTCCCCAGTAAACAAGTGAATGCCAAAATGTGTAACTTCTCTAAACCCAATGATGAAACCCCCAAAAATAAAATATATAAGATCAATTTGGATAGGACAAAATCCAATTTTATCGTAATCCTTAAAAACTTACTCCTTAACAAAAATAGTAAGGCACTGAGAAGCAAAACATATTTGAATCTGATTTGCGACAGCTAGAATAATTTAGGTAACAATTTTCTAAATTGCATTTGTAGGGATCTCTAAGCTTAATTTAGAAAAATATTAAATAAATAAAGGTATGACATGCATAGTTCATCCCGTAGGGATTCGTCATAGAAATTATATGATATGACCACCCAAATAGAAGAAAGCAGCAATTTTTTTTGACTTATGGAAAATTTTAAGTTTCCCAAAAGACCAAACCGAATTATTTGTCAATTTATGATAGAACTCACCTCAACAATATTCTTTGCGTAATTTATGAGAATCTCACTTACCATCTCTCTAATGCAAAACAACTAATGCAAATTTCAATGTACACCAACCTTCACCACTGATGCAAAATTATCGTCCAAGATGATGATGTCAGAGCTCTCTTTTGCAACCTCTGTTCCTTGGATACCCATCGCAAGACCAATGTCAGCCTAACACCAAAAAAAGAATTGGTAACATACATTAAAAGCTGAAATGAAAATTAAAATAGATGATATCGTAAGAAACAAAATTAAAAAAAACACAGAGATTAACTTAATGCAGGATAGTACGAACATGTGCCAGTGCTATATAAGGGGAAAGTCTATATGCTGCAGCATGGATCTAGAAGTACTCTCTTTGGCCAAATGACTTATTTATGCTCATTTCCACCGCCAAGTTCACCTACATGTGACAATAGTAAATTCCTACCTAACCCTTCAACTAAAGCACATGGATCCTTCCTCTTTCTACAATGATAACACACTTAACCCCTAATATTCTCAAGACTTTTTTGCATACTAACAGTTGCTCTAGGGCATGTCTTCCGAGCTTTTTTTGTTTGTTTGGATCTAATATATCAAGAAACATGAATGTTTTTATAAATAAATTGAATAGCATTTATGTGAAACAAGAGCATACACATTTGGTCATATGTCCGAGATGGATTTATATTATATCACTGTTTCTGGTGATTGTGTATCCCACCAAATGTGATTATAAGAATTCTAATGGTTAATTCTAATTCCATTTTTTCTATGTAATCAAAAATTCTAATGGTTAATTCTAATTCCATTTTTTCTATGTAATCAAAATCCCCACAGCATCAGGTGAGTGACCCTTTCGTTGTTCATGGAGCCAAGGCCTCAAAATATTTCTATGAAAATGATAACTTTCCAAAACAATTACTAAAAAAATTGTCACTTCAATGAACCTCATGTAGGGCAGGAGCATCATTTGTTCCATCTCCAGTTACAGCAACAACATGACCTCTCTTCTTCAGAGCTTGGACAAGAAGAAGCTTATCATTCGGAGATGACCGCCCCATAACCTGCACAGCCGAAACAAAATAATTCATCCAACAAAATATGTAACTTTCTAATAGATAAGGATCATAATACAAATTCCATTTCATGACTATAAGCATCAAGTTTGTGCTTTTTCAAAACCTTTTAACGGGATGTCCATAATATAAAAAAAATCACACCAAGTAACTTGACGAAATATGCTGCCAAAGAGAGACAAAACTTCATACTGAAATATTTTCTGCAATCTCCTCCCTCTCAGCTTCAGAAAAAGAGCGAAATGTTTTTCCCTCGATTATATTTGGTTCACTGAAATCTGCATCTGAAGCTAGTATACCACATTCCAAAGCTATGGCTTTTGCTGTTTGAAGATTATCTCCCGTAACCATGCGCACCTGATATTTATATAATCTGCAGAGATCAACTTGATGCATTTGGAAAAAGTTTCGAGACTACAAAAGAGCACTCGAACTACAGGAAACAGTTTGCAAAATACATTTGGCAAGCACATCCAAGGGAATATCATCTACAAAATTAACAATCCTATAATTTAATTTCTATTGATTCATCAGAATCATGAAATTTCAGTATTAAACAGAAGACTTCATTTCATGCCCTTTCACATAGAAAGGAAAGGATTAACCAAATTTCCAGGAGTCCAACTTAACTTAGTTGAGCATCAAACTAGACACTCACACAGATCCTCAACAACGAATATCTGTAACTGTAAGAACAGATTTGATAATCCCTCCAGGGAGAAAAAGGGAAGAAAAAGGAATACAAACGAGAAGTATGCCAAGTATTTTCTAAAGACTCTTGAGCGTGAGCAAACTAGAATCCAGGTTGGCCCCTGATGCAGCGAAACCGGCCAAGGTATCGAAGTGAAATTAGATGGTATTGTGTAGCATGGAACCAAAGTACAGTCATCTTTCCACACACAGCCTTTCTCTGTAATCCTTCGCAGTAAGCCCGGAATTGGCAGTCAAACGACAAACAGGACTCGAATGAATTAAATGAACAATGAATAAACAGAAAGCATGTACCTTCACACCAGCAATTACGCAGAGCTGCACTGCCTCTTTAACACCAGGTCGACATGGATCCTAAAGAAGGCAATGCTCAGCATAGTACCAAACAATATAATCCACGACTAAAAAAATAGCTAAATACAAGGATTCCTTTCTCTTAAGCCTTCAAATGCATAAACATAACTCTCAAGTAAAAGTGTGGAATCAATTTGTCACTAACAACAATTACTATCTAGGAGAAGCATATGTCCAAGAGCAACAACAGAGCTAATTTATTTTTTATTAAAATGCCTTAACAAAGAGAGTTCTATGATAGCCAGAGAGAAAAAGAGACGGCATACTGTGGAGCATGCAAATAATCCACAGTGTCATAAAGCCAGCTAAAAAAGAGCATTATGGTCACATTTGTGAGCAAATATTTTGGAAACTTGTCCTGTCATATACTTAATAAGCATGAATCTTATAAAGCTTAACTCTCTAATCCACACAGACAAGAATGCAGTGCTTATGTGAATTCATATTTACATAGATTATGACAGGCAGTAAGGAAAACTCCAGTGGCAAAAGAGTAACTTTGCTGAGCAACTTAATGAAAACTCGAATGCCAGCAAACCTTCTAAGATTTTGCTTACAGAGACCCTGAATCTAAATCAACGCTAATAAAGATTTCATAGCTACAATAAACTACAGAATCAAAATACAAACAACTAAAAACCTAGGAGATAGGACAATATTGCATACAAACCTAACAGTAATAGTTAGTCTTACCTTTATTCCAACAATACCCAGCAGAATGAGCTCATCTTCAGGCAGTACCCATCGAGCAAGTTGATCTTCTTCAGATGGCACTTTCTCCGACTCATATGGTCGATAGGCAATGGCAATACAACGCAAACTTTTAGCAGCCATTTCCTCAATAGCTTTCTTGAAAAATTCAATCTACATCGAGAACAAAAAAAAATTTCTTAGTTTTAAAGGGCACGAGGCACAAAGGTACTTAAGCTAGTGCCTCATGTAGATTGAGGCCCAAACATATTGCATTTAGTTACTTAAGCTAGTCACAATCCTACGTACAAAAATACTGATAAAAACACCCAAAAACCACATGATAGTCTATAAACACTTACAGAAACATTATGAGAGGAATAAAGGAGATAAATGGAAGCAAATAGAACAAACCATAAGTTTGAGGATCAAAGAGAAGAGAAAGGGTGGAAGGAAGTCAGCTAGAACCAAAGGAAGAGAATGCAGCAGAAGAATCGACAGAAAGAAAAAATCGAGCGGCCAAAAGAAAAGAAAAAATAGGGTACCCCCCACCAAGAAAAAATCTAGGAAACAGGTAATGTAAAGGCATGTGAGGCACTGTGCCTTGCAGGAGGTGCGCGTCTCGCCGCTCCTCGCGCTGTGAGTTGCGACTAGGTGCTAGGAGGTGTAGCCCTCAGCACCTCAGTGCGCCTCCGTGTGCCTGAGGCGCACTTTTTAAAACTAAGGTGTCAATTAGCAATCATTTAATAAAAACAAACATAACAATGAACTCCAAACACAATAAGGGCTTGTTCGGTAAGACGAGATTTTTAGGTAATTTTGTAAAATATGAAAATCTGATGAAAAATCTTAAAAGTGTTTGTAAAAGTAGATTTTGGGTAGATTTTATTGGTACTATTATAAAAAAAGAAAAGATAAAAATAGAAGGGTGTATTAAAGGATAGGGGTAAACTTCTATAATATTTCAATAAACTCCTAAACCTCCAATAAGCTATTCTCACTCATTAGCTCTACAAATCTAATGAAAAAAAAAGCTAGTGAAAATCCAATAGTTATAAAAACACACCCTAAGTCAAGGGAGCACCAATTCAGTAGTTATAAAGACACGTATAAGTTTAAAAATTTGGTAAACTCCTAAACCTCCCAATAAGCTATTCTCATTAGCTCTGCAAATCTAATGAAAAAGCTAGTGAAAATCCAATCGTTATAAAAACACACCCTAAGTTAAGGGAGCACCAATTCAGTAGTTATAAAGACACGTATAAGTTTTAAAATTTGGTAAAATTCTCAAAAAGCTAGCAAGTAATCTCTACCGAACACAACCGAAGTTAAGAGAGCAACAATCCAGCAGTTATAAAAACAATAGTTAATATTAGAATTAGATAATTTCATTTACAGTCTTCCAAGGATTTTATTTTGATTACCAGTGTCATAGAAACAATAAGATTCAGTTTAAATCACAATGCTTTCCAGCACAACTTTCTGCTAAAGACATAGGCGATTTTGCAGGGTGAAGAATGTGTACTCTGAAGATAAAAATAAAACTGCTAGAATAGGTATAAACAATTAGAAGAATAAGAAAAATCCTCATAGGATAGAACAGGAGATGGGAAAATCAATATGGCAACACACTTATACTACTTAGCTGATCCAACACTAAGCGAACCTTATGATTGTCCAATACTGATGCACGGTCAGTTTCATCTAGATACCGAGAGCATGAAGCCAAAACAATTTCAGCAGCACCTTTCCAATGTATGCGTACTTGAGAATCAGACTGTACAGAGGCAAGAAAATTCACTCATCTATACAGTAGAAAATGCATACTATGTGAAATAGTTCGCAAGATGCAATAGTATGAGACATATTAGGCCAATAAAAATAAGTTGCCAATTACTTGCTTCTAAATATACAGATACAAACGGAAACAGAAACCCAACAGGAAAATAGGAGTTTAACCACATTATCTCAAACTAATCAACACTATCTGTTCTAGGTAACGAAACCCGACAGGAAACAAACACATTTTATCTGTGGTGTATATGTCTCCTGCATTATCATCTTAAAAAGTGAAAACAGTTTAGGTCTTTATGCAAAGCATGATTTTAAATGTAAAAAGAGCCTCGTCCGCCATTATTAATTCCTTTGATTTATCTAGCATAAGACAGTCAGATCTCTAATCTTATACTAGGAATCAACATTTAGCAAGCACTTTGCCATCCAAACTAAATAAAAAACACTATCATGTTGCGTTGTATTTCAAAGAGAAGTAGCCAACTGAAAATATGCTCAGTAGCTCCAAAACCAGGAATACAAGCCACTAGCATACCGTCTTTATAGCAACACCACCTCGCTTCTTCTCTGAGTTGAATGGGAAAGCATGGATAATAGAGGCCTTTGATCTAACATCATCAAAGTTCATCCCGAGCTGCAACGACCATGTCAGTATGTCATGAGAAATTTATGGAAACCCTGAAATTTATGTAGCAAACTACCTTAACTCCCCAACTTAAGACAGCCTTTTCAGTGGGTGAACCAGCAACCTCAACTTCTCCGCCACCCTGCAAAAGGAAATAATCACTTTCAGAAATAGAAAGCATGTGTCCAAGGAGCTAGTCCTGCAACTTTCTAAGCAGTTTTGTCTATGGAATATACATAATGCAAAGAAACAGAGGCTACAGGATCTTCATCTATCAGAATCTCCAGCATCAGCCTATCAACCTTATGATTCCAAATTCCTGGTTCGCTATATATGGGCCATTCTAGTAATCTTCAGCCAAGCCTGCATCACCATCAATTTCCCTCAAAGATATGCAACATAAGAGTGCCTATAATTTTTTTCTTATAAACTTCTCGAACCTACTATGCATGCCCAGAATGTCAACTAGTTGAAAAAACACATCTAAAAGCCCCTTGAAAGTTTATGTCGGACCCAGTTAGACTAAATCCTTAAGGTTTGTTCAGTTTCTCTCTCCTTCTCATCCAAACAATAGCAACGGACTAGTGACTCATATATCAGCTAAAAACATAAGATTCATATGTTCTTGATTGCCGAGCAAGTGCTAAACATTATAATTCATATATGGCTCTACTGAATCATAGATCAAATAAGACCCCCTAATTAAAACCATGAATAACTACCATATTGCTATAATTTTATAACCAGTATCTCTTCTACATTCATAAGTCAAGTACATCACACAAATACATAGAATCTTGACCTCCCTGTCATACAAAGTTCTTCTACATTCATAAGTCAAGTACCTCACACAATAATTTAACAGTAGTTACTAGACAAAGCAGAAGTATTCAGCCTGATTAGTTGTACTAACACCAGCACTGGTTTTACAAAAAGAAAAACACTAATCACATGAATGTGCTCACAACCACTTACTAACCTCGGGCACAAAAACACTACCCGTAGTATTCTGTGCAAGGCCTTCAATAAGCAGAGGATACAGAGTAGAAGACAGCAGTGATGCATCATTCGGAGGATCCAATTTCTTTCCATTAGCATAAGCCTCGACAACAGTCATCTGCAAATGAAACAAGGAATGATCTTTGCATGTATACAGTGTGTGCACTTGTAGACATGATTCTCATACGTTTGAAGGAAGATGTATGCCAATTAAAAATGGATCTACCTGGTTCAGCGTTAAAGTTCCAGTCTTATCGCTACAAATTGTAGTAGCTGATCCCATGGTTTCACATGCAGAGAGCCTCCTTACCTGTGTTCCATTCCATCCTAACAGTGAAAATTCCTAAGATAATATTGAAATTACAAACAATAGAATATTCGATATACAAACCAAAGCTTTGTCTCTCATCATTTTCCTCATTGAGTAAGCCAGACTGCATCAGCAAAGAAAACATAAATATAACTGAAACAATAACAAAGCTAAAAACATCGATAACCATGACCACAACAATAATGATGCCAGAAGTGCTAGCTCCTCTTCTCAAAAACATGACCCAGGTAAAAAAAACAACACTACAAAATCAGCTAAATAATCACACAAAAGTCAAATCCCTAAGAGGAATAGACATGAATCTATTTCATGGATTAATTCCCTATGCAATCATTCAATTTCTCCCGTTCAAAGGAACAGGAAACAACACTAAGCAGAAAAAGCTATATTAAGCAGCAAAAACACGAATCATGTAAAAAAACATCGATAACCATGACCACAACAATAATGATGCCAGAGGTGCTAGCTCCTCTTACCAAAAACACAACTCAGGTAAAAAAACAATACTACAAAATCAGCTAACAGATTACACAAAAGTCAAGTCCCTAAGAGGAATAGACATGCCTCTATTTCATTGATTAATTCCCTATGCAATCCTTCAATTTCTCCCATTCAAGGGAACAGGAAACAACACTAAGCAGAAAAGCCTATATTAAGCAGCAAATATCCTCTTGAGGTTGTGTTATGATCCCCAAAATTGGATTGAATCTCAGATATAGACATGCAAAAACTCTCTTGGTATATAGTGAATTAGTGGATGGATTAGGGGATAGTAGGGAAATGGGTTGGTGGTTAGATGAAAGTAGACTCCTCCTTGACAAAGCCTCTTACTTAACGTCGTCTAGCCTCCATTTGATAATAATTCTCCTTACTTTTTATTGGATAAGAAACACCTTGTATAGGCTGTTGGAACAAGATAAAACTATATATGATAACGAGAAAATATAAATCATGCTACGGAAAGATAATTAACTAAACTGTATCCTAAAATACATTAAAAAAAACTATTCTAATATAATATCTCTCTGTGGAATATTAATTTACCTTCTAATCTTTGCACCTCTTAATCTTTGCCTGAGCTACAACCACATCATCACATCCCTCTTGACTTCGAGCTAGTCCTAAAGCTTAAACTTTTGATCAATTCCTCGGAAGTGTGTTGAGACGTGTGGATATAATGAGTACATGGGCCTAACATATAAGTTCTTGGGCTACTACTCCTATTGTCAATTGGTTTTAGGATGGAAACCATAAGCTTGTGTGTATAGGTTCACCTGGCATGCATCCCCTTCGCGTCTTAGACCCGCCGAATATGACAAATTAATATGGTGTCAGAGCTTTGTTCATACGGATCTCGCTATCTTGTGTTTAGGTTGTGGATAGAAAATATACAATTTTCCGTGTTTAGGCTCAACCCATTAGGCTAAGCCAGCCTTCAGGCTTGTGTCAAGTGTCAAGTGTCAACTAGGCCAGGCTAGTTGCACTTAAAGGGGAGTGGTGAGATGTGTGATATACATAATGCAAAGAACTTCAACCGCACTTTTTTGGTTTTGGCCATTTTGTTTGAGTCAAGTGAATGGATAATTGTCGAATGCAAGTGAGATTGTAATCCATCCCTACTCACATCCAGCTTTAGTTAGTTGATAGGAACTCATCATTGAATGGTAGGTATGCTGGGTTGCAAGGTCAAACGCCAGAGCAAAACAATGGCAGTTCCAATGTTTCCTAGTTTTTATAGTTCAAGGTCAACCCTGACTTCCTCTTTTAGTCCAGCTATAAATAAAATCACCTCTTGTTGCATGCTCACACCAAAAGTTCTAGCCAATAGTGCCTGAAAATGGCATTGATACTCTTTGATACACCCTTTTTTGCTTAAGATTTTCTAATTCTCCTCACTACGGTGCATATTTGTTTCCATAGTCTGCGTTGTCGTTGCTAGAAGCCTTTCCCAAAAAGAAGTTTGACAATTGTACCATTAGGACACTAGTTGTGTAGACATCCGCTCCATTAAAGAATGCAACTTGGATGCTAAAAATTCCGTGTCACCCATGAGAGTGTAGACATCCGCTCCATTATGGTCCCCGAATAGGATTGTATCTCATATATAGACACACAAAACTCTCTTAGAATATATGATGAATCGGTGGATAGGTGGAAGTGGATTAAAGGAAATTGAATCAGTGGATAGATGAAATAGACTCGTCCTTGTTTAACGTATAAACACTCTTGGTTTAAAGTCTATCCTCCTTCAAAATTGTAAGAAAATATAAATATGCTAAGGAAAAATAATATAAACTATATCCTGAAATATATCAAAGATATAAATAAAATTGGAAACTATAAACTATCATAATTCTAATCAACATAATATCTTTTTACAAAATATCATTTTCCCATCATTGTGTCTCACTTAATCTCTACCTGAACCACGACTGTATCACTTTATTTTTGTTCATATAGATATTGACCTTTTTTCTCCTAGGAGGAATAACACAGGTAGAACAAACTATTAATTCAAATATAGCCATTTAAGTTTCTCAGCTTCAGACTAACATCAAATATCATCAGGGCATTAGCAGAAGACACCAACAAAGCAACTCGATTCAACTTTCAACCTAAAAGAATCAGTGCTAAAAGCGAGGAGGTAGGTATGAAGGCAACTCACGTCAAAGTAACAGCTAAGGGAAGACCTTCAGGCACAGCAACCACCACAATTGTCACCTATTATAAAGTAGGTAATTCAAAAACTAAAGCAAAAACTAAAACATAAATGTCTTTGTAAGATAGGACACATACAGCAATTGTGACAATTTTGATAGCCCCGTCTATTGCATGGCTAAGCTTGGTTTGTCCTGCCTTAAACTGGGGATTACCATCGGAATCATAGGTATGACTAGTAAAATACCTGTAGTAAAAGCATATGCTGTTGGTTAGGATATATTTTCAGCTATAAGGCAGAAAATGAATACACTGAAAAGGTTTACCCCACCTTGCCAAAAGGACTACTAAAACAACCAAAGCCACTGACAACCCAACTATACCTATAAAAGTTGCAAGTCCATTCAGGCGAACCTGTTATACACATAATCACCATTGGTGAGAAGTGAAGAACTGACACGAAAGACACATTCAGAAGAGGAATGTGCAAACAGCCAAAACAATAATGTGTTTCTTTAACATGTAAACCTGCAAAGGAGTTTCTTCTCCAGTGTCTTCTGAGATACTGGCCATAAGCAATCCCCATTCAGTGTTTATGCCCACACTTGTTACCTAGAATTAATACAGACGAAAATAAACCAAACATGAAAGAAGAATCAAATGGGCATGAGACATATCATGGCGGTAATACAAATTGAATAAAGTAACAGTTGTTATTGGCAAGGAGTATTATACAACAGGATCCAGAAGACATTAGTTGTCATTCTCCAAATCTTGCTTAAGTTGATAAAAGTACATCCGTATCTAAACTAAACATCAGACAGCATATGGAAGATCCGATTAATTGTTTGTTAGATTCAAAAACCATATATATTTTGAATGCGACTAACCAATAACAATGTTGAAACATAGAACGATTATATCAGCTTCAAAAAAGAAGGGTTTCGTTCTAAACTAACCCATAAACTAAACAAAGACTTTAAAACCCATAAACTAAACAAAGAATTATTATTGTCCTAATTACAGACGTTCCTATGTTAAGCTCAATGAATCTGTTTTGATTGACTGGATAAGTTCACAAAAGAAACTTACCAGCATAGTTCCATAACCATCTGCCACCTTGCATCCAGACATTAAAAATGGTACCTTCGAATCTTTATGAACCTGAATCAAACCAACCGGGAATCATGTAAATTCAAAACCAAACCTCCAACAGAAAAAAATTACTTTTAAGGATGTATATAACACAGCATCCTTTGAAAGCGGAGAACTGAAAAGCAGACAGGCAAAGAGCATCCCAACTAGAAATGCTCTAACTATACCTGCTAATAAAAACAGCGTGCCAATCGTGCAAATGGCAATAATTTAGTTTCCTACCATGCAAGAAAAAAATAAAGCAAACTAAGTGCAAAATCTTACTATCTTGCTCTCTCCAGTCATGCTTGACTCATCAATTGCAAGTGAATGCCCAGATATCAGAATTCCATCAGCAGGAACCTAATGGATAAGAATGTCAGACAAAATAGAAAGAAAAAAAAAAAAAAGGAATGACAGTGAAGACAAAAGTAGGGCAGAGAACAAAAGAATTCACCTGGTCACCAATCGTTAGAGGTATAACATCTCCAACAACAAGATCAAATATGGACACTTCTACCCTTCTACCACCTCTAATAACCTGTAAAATAGATATAGTCAGCTATAGCCTTTCTACAGAAGGATTATTCACAAAAGCACAACCATTACAGGAAAGCACAAAAATAAAAATAAAAGACATGGTATAGTTTGCTAAAGGATAAACTGATCACACCTCTAAGTGTATATTACGTTTCTCTTCATTTAGACTTTGAAACTGAAGTGATTGCCTATAATCACTTATGGCTGTAAACAGAGCAAGAGAAAGATTAGACACCCTCTTTTCAGGGAAAAATAAAATCATATTACAAATAAACAGAGGTGCAAACACAACACCCTGAAACAGACTATTCCTCTACACAATCACTGAAATGATAATTTCTCATTTCTTATGTTTCTTCATATATTGATCCATTCACCGTGGTGTTTCAAACTCCAATGCTAAGGACTGTGAAAGAGTCATGCTTACGATGCATGACAATGAAGACTGCTGTGTCACATATTAGCACAATGGTACTAATGGCTAATATGAAATACAAAGCAGGTATATAGGGTTTGACAGTCTGAAAACATGCCTAGGAAAGAATGAAAGATCTGACTATTTGTCATACACATAAAAATCACTATTTTGAAAATGGTTCACCTAGAAGTGAACTACCAGAATAATAAAATGAGTCTGTCTGTGACCTTTATGCATCCAGATCAAACACTCTTACAAGATCCCATCACACCACAACCTTTGGAGACTTATCTCTTGTTTTTCTTTTCATTTTTGATAAATCTATCTCTTGCTTTTCAAGAAAAACTTCATTTGGAGCAATGGAATAGCACTCAACAATCAATACAGTGAAGTATTTGTAACCCTAACTTGCTTCTAATAGTCTTCTTACCTGTAACAACAATCACAAGAATGACAGCAAAGGTAATGCTTCCCCCATCATACCATCCTTCTTGTATGCCCTGGGGAAAAAGAGGGACAGTACTCAAATTTTCTGTTTGCATGCGATAAAATTGCTGATGCTGATAGTATAGAGCCATAATAAAATAATACTGTTTTTTATCCAATACAACGCATTTAGAAGTAGAAAAATAACCATAAAGAAGCCCTAACTAGTAACTCCTGAAAACTAAAAAAATCCTAGAACTGAACTGAAGGAATAACTGTGAATCACACAAACCTTAAGGAACTGAACATAAATGATTAGCATTTCAATTATTTATTTAAAATCAACTGCAGTAATATCGTTAGCATAATTATACTGTTTGAAACATAGATTTTCAACAACCCCTCAACCCTGGAAAAAAGCAGAGAAAAATAAAAGAAAGGAGCATGCAAAGCCCATAAGTATAGCTCGTGCGAAGTTCAGTGTCGCATCACAACACAACATGTGATGATATATTAATAGGATTTATCAGAAGAACTCCTTAACGTAAGAGGGACTAAAAGCTTCAGAAACTTCATAATTTAGAGCAGGAGTGGATAATCTCACGATTCTCATCTAGCTCAGAAATCTTGCTATTGGTAGGTTAGTAGTTAGTGTCAGGCTGTATCTGGAAATACATGTCAAACAAGAATACAGAAACTGACTTATTTAATTCTGCTTCACTGAACTAACCTCTGATTT
The DNA here is from genome assembly GCA_033239045.1 of Fagopyrum esculentum. Classification (NCBI taxonomy): domain Eukaryota; kingdom Viridiplantae; phylum Streptophyta; class Magnoliopsida; order Caryophyllales; family Polygonaceae; genus Fagopyrum; species Fagopyrum esculentum. The sequence continues at coordinate 49,869,999 of BSUD01000006.1, read as the reverse complement.
GATGCCCAAAGCCAAAGAAGCCGCAGCAGCAATGATCAATATAATCAGTGTTAAATCTTGCCAAGCTTCCCAAAGAAATCTCTGTGATTAAAATAGAGAAAATACAGGAGAAGCAAAGCATATGTCAAATGGATAAAGAATAATGTGGTGCCATTTTTACATGATAGACAGAAACAAACCCAGAAGCTTCGCCCTTTCTTGCGAGGGTATGTGTTTGTTCCAAATATACTCCTCCGTTTCAGTATATCATCGTCATCATCACCTGAAATTCCCCTTTCTACGTTTGATTTTAGCTTCTGTGCTAATCCAGAAACCTGATATAAAAAAGGCAAATTAGGGAGTTGCTAAACTGAAAGGAACTACCAAAACAAAGTTAGAGCAAGACATAATAGGATTTAGAACATACACCACCACATTGTTGTAGAAGTGAAAAATCATGTTCTCGTGACATTGAAACCAGTTCATCTTGTCCAACTCCATAATCACTGACATGCTCAGATGGAGACCTTGGAGGTACTGAGAGTAGCAATAACAATTGAATAAATAAAGGCCATGTTCAGTAAAACAAGTGTTTGGGTAGTTTAAGCATCTTGGGTACTTAAGCTTTTTGGGTTTTTTTCTTGCTAGAGTTCTTAGGGCTCGTTTGATATTGATTCCATGGAATTGGTAATAGGATCAAGGATGATTCATTCCAATACGCGTGTTTGGAAAAATTGTAATGGGAATGAAAATGATTTCAAAAATGAGTGATTTCAGGTTGATTATCAAATTTTGAATCCCAAATAAATAAATAATAAAAGAGGCTTTGTTTCATTCCAAAACCTAAGCTATTTCTACAACATACCAACACCTTCTATTAAGAATCAGGTTATGCCATTCTTAATATCAGTTCAATTCTTGATTGCAACCTGATTCCCATAACATACAAAACGACCCCCTTAATGGATTTTTGAAATATGAAAATCAAATGGAAAATCTAATAAGTGTTTGGTTGGAGTAGAGTTATGGGTAGATTAGATGGGTAGTTTGGACCAAAATAACGGAAAGCTAATGGAAAATCCCTAAAGTCATTCCAAAGAGCTTACCAAACCCCCCTCCGATAGTTCTCCAATCATGTACTAAAACTCTAACCTCTCTACTACTACTACCACCAAGCACTACGTATCTTTCACATTTTTCGAAACTCTAAAAATCTACACTAAAAGCTATACAAACGCCCCTAAGACTACTATACCATTGGGTTCATTGCTAGTAATGTGAAAAATATTGAATAAACATGTTGTTTGTACTATGAGATGATGTTGCTCAAAAGACATCAAAAATTCCATGTAGTGATTATGGTAAATAGTAAACAATTGCTATTAAAAAATAGCAATGATGAGGATGATTTAGCAATGAGTGCAATGAACAATTTAATGATTAAAATATATACATAAACTCAGTCCATAAGCAAAATACCAACTATCTTCTCCCCCGCTTCCTTGAAAAGATATGCTGCCTAAGACAACCAAAATAATAGTTTAATAAGAAGAACAAGGCATTCAACATATGACATGATTATTTAGCAAGCATACCCGAATCACTTGTGCATGTGTCCGGATCTTCCTTATCAACTGTTTCTTCTCTTCTTCCTTTTTCAAGTCCAAAGTGTAGCGAAACCGTCGGGATGCATTCAATACAAGTGCAGCTTGCTGCAACAAGGAGTACCCAAGGCACTTATAAGAGTGATAGCTAGAGCCAAATAAAACCTGTTCTAAAGATGAGACATCAACCAGCAAAGGCAAATTCATTTTGTGTTGAGTAATACAAATTGTAGAGGGTTGCAGATAATTTTGCAGACATAATTTGCTTTGTGCATGGACTTTCATAATCACCCTCTAACAAAATAACATCTCTTTTTTTTCTGCTCCTTTTACCTTTTTCTTGTCTTCTCTTTTTTGGGTTTCGGAACACAAGAACATATTGGAATTTGATAAGTATATGACAAATGTTTGACAAAAAAAACAGAACATTATATGTATTTTGCATAGAGAAAAAGAAATAAGGTATATTCATATACTATAAAGGCTGTCAACAGCAGAAACTATTAACAAGAAAACTCAAATCTATCATATGCCAAAACTACCATCATTTCTGTGAATCTCAAACAAAGAGAACATATATTTCTTTTTCAAATAGTTGCGACAGTCATTAACAAGAAAGATTTAAACGCAAGCTGTCATCAAAATGCAGGTACTATACATCCATTTAAGATAGACAAAAGTTTGACTGTCAACCACAAAACAATTTGGCATGTGTTGAAAGCCCATTTAACCATCGCTCATTTGTTCCCTACAAACCAAAGCTTCAAGTTCACATAAATAAGAGATCCAAGAAAATAAGAAGAAAATTTCGTATCATTTTAAAATACAATCGTGATGTAAATGTACACTTGATTGGAACTGGAAACATCATTCTCTAAAAAAAGAAAAATGACTTGGAGTGACCACCTTTAAGGTATAATATATGTTTCCACTCATATAAGAATGCAAAAAGTTGTCAGTGGAATCAACAGCGCCAGTTCAGCGAGTTCATCATCACATTTGCAGCAAGTTAATCCTTGCAATATTTACCGCTCCGCAACTTCAGCATGGTAGAACAAGGCAATGCTGAAAAGGTGATGATGAGCAAGTTTTGCACTATAGGCACGCTATTAACACATCGGATTTAGATGGAGTTATTCAATCAAATCGACGGAGACCGTGTATGTCCGAAACAATGTCCTCAGTTGCAACTGTCTACGTTCTCTTCTTCCAAAGGAGTGTTGCATAATTCGAAAAAAAATCCAAATAGAAAAAAAGCCATAAAAAAGAGCGGAGAAGCAGTAGAATGACATTGGTTTAGCCGCAGAGATTGCACCGAAGGTTTTTTTCATCGTTATTCACACTTAACCATGAATAAACTTGAGTGAGGCCACCGAAATCCTCGGTTCTTCGATTTCCACTCTAAATTTGGAAGATCCCAAAGCGTAATGTAAGAATTGCAGACCTAGAGGAAATGAAGGCTTACCCTCCAACGCTTCAGTCGATCAACGGAGACGTACTTAGTGCTAGTGATGTCAAAGGGATCAGACTCGTCCTCGCCATCGGCGACGGCGGATGAACGGCCGCCGGCCTCGATGTCGAGGCCACGGCGATAAGGAGATGGGCGTAATTCTTCCTCCATTGTCGATTCGCAGGAGAGATGACACCGTCACGTCACGACTTGCCCGTTATGAAGTTTCTGGGAAGCTTCCTTCTTAAAACACTCAAGTCTCAACAACACTCGTATTTAAATGTTTTTTTTTCTAGGAAGAAAAAAGAAAAGAAGTTCCGGTTTAAAAGGAGAAAGTAAGAAAATTAAAAAATAAAATATAAAAAAAAAAGAAACAAACATACTAACGTGCTATTCGCTTGTCGGGCTCGCTCTCTGAAGGGACTCAGCAAACGGCCGTCCGCCGTCCAGGGGTAGGCTCAGTTATTCTTCCGGTGAATGCCTTGTCAGCAATATATACAATAGTTTCAAAATATTTAATATTCAAGAAGATTCGCGGCTTCCATATGTTATATATGATTAATTATCCTATAGTGCCAGACTGCCAGCTACCAATCATTTTGATAACGGTTAAAGTTATTACTGGAAATTCGATTTACCATATATATCAGATTTTACACGGTTTGTATGGTAATGATTTTATAAAGTGATTCTTAACCTACTCTTTTACCATTTTAGTACGTATATCATTATCTTTAAACTATATATATATATATATATATATATATATATATATATATATATCACTTTTTTAATATTGTGTTATCTATATTCTATATGTACATATTGAACCAACTCATATTTTAAGTATTTATATTATATGTCTGTGTAAAAAACGCTCTCTTTCACCTAATAGCTAAATGATTAGGTTTCGTTGGAGTGTTCTACACTTTACAAAACGATGACGGTTTCAATTTCGCAGTTGCCGGTGGAAGTGAAGCCTCAGGTGTAGATGGATCGAATAGTACTGAAGATATTGTCATGACTTACTCTTCTCGTGAGCAAAGAGAGAATGAAACTAAGACTACAGGTTCCCAAAAGGTTGAAGGAGAAAACTTTCAACCAGCGGTTAGAACCAACGACAGTACCAATACTGAAGGTACTACTGGAACAACTAAGGTTTCCTTCACGGGTGAACCCAATGCCAAATTCGCTATCGGAACCTCAAATCCAGCCTCTGCACAAAACGTTGTACCTGCGACTCGCCGACTACCACTCAAGAAATTACAACCGTCGAAGGGTCAAAGGCTCCGGCAAGGTCGTTGAGTGACGTTCTTGAAGGAGTTAAAACCAACTCTTTCAACAAAGATAAGATCACTAGGGAATCACTTATTAGGAAGATAAAGGTTAGATACCCTTATGGCAATGAAGGTGATCCAGTTATGGAGATTGATGAAGAAGTCACAAAGGACCTTGAAGCTAGATGGCACAATTCCATAGTTAAGGTCTTGGGATTTCCGGTGGCTTTCCCGGTCATGGAGAGAAAGGTAAGAGAACTCTGGAAGTGTGGGGAGAATGTGCAACTCATCGACCTAGACAACAACTATTTTCTAGCAAGATTCAAAAGCGAAAATGAACTTATGATGGTACTTACGGGAGGACCATGGGCAGTTTTCGGACGGTGTCTAATTATGAAGCGTTGGTCTCTAGATTTTGTCACATCCAATCCCATTCACTCGGCTCCTATCTGGGTCCGAATCACTGGAGTTCTTGTGCACTGGTATCATGAAGCAATCATATGGAATATGGAGAAGGCATAGGTTTAGCCATTACTATCGATCCGAAGATGCTGCATTTTAACAGAGGAAGGTTCATAAGATTTTGTGTTGAAATTGATTTGAATTGCCCATTGAAAAAAGCTATTCATATCAACAAGACGAGATGTCCGATCAAATACGAAGGATTAGATGTTATCTGCTTCAAGTGTGGACGGTACGGCCGCTATGCATCTCATTGTGAACATGTTGAAACAGACAACACACATGCCAATAAAGACGGGCATGAATCTGAGGTCACACAGCCAGAAGGAAACACGGAAAACACGGCTAAGGAAGTTAAGTGTTCGGAACAAACTCCGGCCATTACAACCATGGATTTCGGCTATGGACCTTGGATATTGGTCGCAAGAAGAAACAGATTCGAAAAAGGTAAGAATCGGATTGGGAGAAGATTGAGTTCTACAAGAGTACATAATAGGAATCAAAATACCGGAAATTTGGGATAGAATATACAACAGAAAGGAAAGTATATTCATCCAATTCAAAAGAATAATTTTACTGAAGTTACCTCGACTATGGGCCGTCACAACACACTAGGCAACCGGGTCATGGACAACGGAACCTCTTTGAGCGGGACCAAGACCACGGAAGGCCCAGTAAAACAACAAAATCAAGATAAGAATTAAATGGGAGAAAAAGGTAGAGAAATACAGCAGCCTAAAAAAACTCCAGAGAAAGTTAGTCCAGCCTAACCCATTTTTCAGGCATCGCCAATCAACAACTCAGACAACAACAGTGACGAGAGAAAGAAGGCTCGTAATAAAAACAGAAACATTGCACGTAGAGCTACATGGAGAGCTAAGAAGGTTGAGGAGAGTAGTCCAAGTCAAATCACACTCAAGAGACAACGGAGAAGTGAAGATGCCGATGTAGATGAACCACATACCGGTTCCAAAGTTACTACAACAGAGACTATCAACGCGACACATCTGGAGTGTAGTAATGATCCAACAGGTGTTCGCAGGGACAGTGGAGGCACAATACATAGCGACAACCCGGATGCACACACTATTGCTGATTATGGAGAGCAAATGCAGGTTCAAATTACCACAACAGTAACTAGCAGTGGCGATGCCCAGCACGGAACCATAAATATAGAAGATGATGAAGAAATGTCGGATAACCCGGATGCGAATGGAGCTAGAGAGGTAGTGCAACCAAGTATGTAACTGCTACTTCTGTTCTCTCCTTTATTCCGTTTTAATGAATTGCCTATATTGAAACGTCTTCGGAGCCTGTAAGAATAGGTTCCGACGAGCTGTCAAAAATATATGTGTAGACATCATAACATTGATATCCTAGCCATCTTTGAGTCAAGGGCCTCTGGAGCTAGGGCCCAAACCATCCGTGACAGGCTGAAATTCTCGGGTTGTTTTCGAGTGGAGGCAATAGGTTTTGAGGGAGGAATTTGGCTCCTATGGAAGAAGGATAGAGTTAACATTGACATTGTTAATTCGCACAAATGTTTTATACATGCTAAAGCTTCAGATGGTACAAGTTCTTTCAATTTTATTGCGGTATATGCTTCTTCGGATCACATTCGTCGGAGAGATTGTTGGGAAGCTCTTGACAAAGAGCTTTGCCCCATCAATAATCCTGTCATCATCGGAGGAGACTTCAATTGCATTAGGTTCCTTCATGAAAGAAAGGGTGGATCAGGATGACTCCATGAAGATTTTGTTGTGTTTAATGACTTGATTATGAGGCACGATCTCATAGACTTGGGCTATACTGGAGTAGATTTTACTTGGGATGACAGCAAGACGACTAGAAGAAACATTCTCAAAAAATTAGATAGAATTCTCATGAATCAAGGAGGATGCTTAAAATGGCCCAACGCTCAAGTTTGTCACCTTGCAAGATTCTCGTAAGATCATTCTCCCCTCCTACTTACCCTTGATCCTTCTACGATCTGCAGAAGAGAGAGGAGACCTTTCCGCTTCGAGGCAGCTTGGATGACACATAGTGACCTTCACCCCATGGTAGAGATGTGTTCGTTCAATAACTCCGAGGTTAGTAAAGCTCTCCCTCACCTTAAAAATTCTCTCATTATTTGTAATAGGCTTGTGTTTGGTAATGTGTTTCGTAGGAAACAAGAAACCCTCGACAAACTTACCAAAATTCAAATCAAGATCTGCAATAGAAGTACGAGCAGGCTACTTGAGGAATAGAAGATATTGTAAGAGGATGTGGAAGGTATTCTAGAGCAAGAAGAGATCATTTGGTTTCAAAATTCACGTGAATTGTGGCTTGAGCATGGAGACTGAAATACTTCTTTCTTCCACACTTCAATGATCATACTTAGGAACAAAAATAGAGTGATGGGCCTTAAAATAGACGAGAACGATTGGGTTGAAGATCAAGTCAAGTTGGAAGAAAATGATGTAAGCTACTTCCGGTCTCTATATAGCCTTACGGATGCACAACCGCTACATCCTTGCCTTATCAACACTGTGGATTTCCCTCTTATCACCGAGTCTGCATAGGAAATAATTCGCAAACCAGAGGATATGGATGAAGTCTGGATGGCGGTTAGAAGTATGGGGGCCTATAAAGCTCCCAATGTTGACGGATTTCAAGTAGTTTTCTATCAGAAGTATTGGAGCATTATGGGTCGTTCGATGAAAGAGAAGGTTACCCGATTTTTTACTACTCAACAACTCTATCAGGGGAGCAATGACATTCTCATATCTCTCATATCCAAGGTGGGAAAACCGGAACTCATCAGCCAATTTAGACCCATTGCTTTTTGCATGGTTAGCTACAAAATCATTACCAAGGTCATGGTTCAACGTCTTCAAGGAGTTGTGGGAAACCTTGTGGGTCCCATACAAGGGAGTTTCATTCCGGGACGTCTTATTTAAGACAACATAGTGCTCATGCAAGAAGTCATTCACTCTATGAGGAAAAAGAAGGTGGGTAAGCAATGAATGCTCTTAAAGCTTGATCTGGAGAAAGCCTATGACAAGATACGATGAGGTTTCATCGGTAACACGATCCGAGAAGCGGGTTTTCCACCAGAATGGGGAGAGATGATCCAGACATGCATCAGTTCCGTTAGAATGCAAGTTCTTTGGAATGGTGAATTAACGGAACAATTCTCTCCGGAAAGAGGTATTAGACAAGGTGACCCACTATCCCAATATTTGTTCGTCTTATGTATTGAAAAGTTGAGTCACCTCATCCTTGATTCTGTAGACAAAGGAGAGTGGAAACCCATTATTCTTTCTAGAGGAGGTCCACACCTATCACATCTTTTTTCGTAGATGATATTACTCTATTTGCAGAAGCCTCAGTTTCTCAACTTAGGGTCATCATGAGATGCATTAAGACTTTCTGCAAGTCATCAGGACTCAAGGTTAGCATACACAAATCGGAAATCTTTGTGACGCCGAATGTGTCAAGATATTTAAGCGATAGTGATGCAAGATTGAGTGGAGTAGAAGTTACGAAGAATCTTGGCAACTACCTTGGTGTACCTCTCCTTCAGAAACGAGTCACCAAAGATACTTTCTCGATGCTTCTCGACAAGATCAACATGAGGTTAAATGGATGGAGGAGTAGGAACCTTAGTTTCGCAGGAATTGTCACTTCAACCAAAGCGGTGCTCACCTCGCTACCCATCTACACCATGTTTGTGCTAAATTTGCCGGTCAATTTATGCAAGGATATTGACCGTCTGTGTCGCAACTTCTTTTGGGGCCATATGGAGGGTGCACGCAAGATGTATACGATCCAATAGAGTGTCATCTGCTTACCCAAGAAGAAGGGTGGCCTGGGTATTAGAAGCATGCATAAATCTAACCTAACAGCCCTTGGTAAGATTGGATGGAGATTTTTGAAAAACCCGGACAACCTATGGGTTCGAGTTTGCAGAGCAAATATGGTAGGAATGGGAGGTATATTCAAACAGGAGACTCTCATACATGGAAGGGTATCAACACGGGTATTCAACAAGTGGTTCACAAAGGAGCCAGGTGGGTGCTTGGTGATGGAAATAACACTCTTCTGGTCTTATAAATGGTTGAGCAACGAACCACTATACACGATCACTCACCAGCTCCCCAATCTAGATGAAGAGATGAAAACGGTGAGAAGCTATTGGCCCAACGGTGATGGTTGGGATTGGCAATCCCTAGATGGACGCCTACCCATGGAACTACTACTTAAGCTGGCCACCACAAAGCCTTTTGATGATGAGTTTAATTCCCAGCTTGGAGACCGGGTTATTATGCTTCTAGATGAGCTGAGCTGGAGCGCCACACTTGATGGCAATTATTCGATCCGGACAGCTTACAAGCTGCTCACTAGGGCTGATAACCTACAGATTAGTAAAAGTGGTATTTTCAAGGTTATATGGAGACTACGCGTTCAAAAAATAGTTAAACTTTTCATATGGAAATTAGTAAATGGAGGTGTGCTCTGCAGTGAAGAACGGATGCATCGACACCTCAGCACAACCAACACATGCCTCTGTTGTAACTCAGCCCCGGAGTCGTTCCTACACTTGTCCAAAGACTGCCCACGTAGCAATTATTTGTGGCGTAAACTGCATGCAAGTCCGATGAACAAAGGCTTCTTCACATCGCAACTTGCTTCATGGTTGCGAGGTAATGTTTCTTCAACTGTTCATTTTAATAATTTATACTTGTGGAGCGAGATTTTTGTAGTAGGACTTTGGGAGACTTGGAAATGGAGAAATGAATCCACCTTCAACAATATGCATACGAGGGTGATCGTAGTAGCCACATCGAAGCCAGAGTCAAAGAGTATGCTAATGTGTGGCTTAGAAGAAGCAATGATAATAGAGAGATGCCTAGAAGCGTCATGAACGTCAATTGGGATCCCCCTTGTGCAGGTGTTGTCAAGGTTAACACCGACGGATCCAAGAGCAAAGAAGGTTTCGCTAGTGCGGCGGGTGTTGTTAGGAACAACGTAGGAGAGTGGATTAGGGGTTTTGTGGTGAATCTAGGGATAGGTTCCGTACCTGTAGCTGAACTATGGGGTACATTTCTTGGCCTTAGATGCGTTTGGGAGCGTGGGTATCGATCGGTAATTATTGAAACGGATTCCCAATTGGTTACCCAACTCATGAAAAAATCTCTCGCCCCTCACCACCCTCTTGCCAGTCTGATAAGCAAGTGTCAAGACTACTTGAAAAGAAATTGGTCTATCCAATTTCGACATGCCTACCGCGAGGGGAATAATGTAGCGGACTCTTTAGCTCGTATTTCTTTGAACTTTCCTATTGGACTGAATGTATTGTATGACCCGCCGGATGGTGTAGTTGATCTTTTACTGCATGATGTAAGGGGTCGGGCTATCCCGTGTGATGACTACTTAGCCTTCTTTTCAATTAATAAAAGCGCGTTTAGATGCGTCGGATACCACTGCCACTCCTTCCCACCCAAAAAAAATTCTATATATACATATTAAAGTAGAGTACAAATTACTGACGTGACGTCTTAGGAATTGAATAGTAAGACCAAATCTTCATAGATTACTAAATTGTCATTATTTAAAATTATTTTAAAAAAATTAACGTTAACTTGTTGAAAATTTTGTCCAAAATATCTTCTAATCATTCCGTTTACTAACCATTTAAGATTATCTATATTAAAATAAAGTTAGATTTCAAATAATTTTTTTTTCATAATTAATCTTTATTCAAAAATTTTTGGATATTATTATTTTGTTAATAAAATTCGAATAATTACGATGTATACCTAATATTTTAATTGATTTTTTTATGTTAAAAAGTCCCGGTGTATAAGATTCGTTATATAAATAAAATCGTTGTTTAGGAATCTATATATTTATATATCTATATATCTATATATACATATTAAAGTAGAGGATAGACTGCTGATATGGCGCTATAAAATTGAGTATTAAAATCAAATATTCATATATTACTAAATTGTCATTATCTAAAATTATTTTAAAAAATTAACGTTAAATTGTTACAAAATTTGTCCAACATATCTTTTAATTCATGTTGTTTACTAACCATTTAAGATTATCTATTTTAAACTAATTTTAGAGTTCAAATAATTATTTCCTTTTTGTAATTAATATTTATTCAAAAAGTTCCTAATAGTATTATTTTGTTAATAAAATTCGAATAAATACGGATGTTTACTTAATATGTTAGTTTATTTTTTATGTTAAAAATGTATAAAATTTGATATATAATTAAAATCGGTATTTATGAATGTATACTTATCCATATATATACTAAAGAGCTTAGGAATTGCTGACGTGACACGCTCAAAATTCAGTATTTAAATCAAATAACCATATATTACTAAACAGTCACAACCCTAAAATTATTTATTTTTAAGACTATTTATTTTTAATAACAGTATCAACGACATCACGAAAACCATCAGATTTTGTGATTTACAATTTACGGTTTTTACTTTTAAAATTATCTATTTTTAAGGGATCCTATAAAATTATTTATTTTTTTATACTAAAATCCAATTGAAACTATAAATAGCCTGATAAGACTTTATTTATTTTAAAATAATCTCAAAATTATCCAACTTTGATAAGATTTGCAAAATTTATTTTCATTGATATATACTCCGAATAAGTATTTTAAAAAAAATAATCACGAATTGTTATAAGTAATGAATAAGTTTCAAATGTTTTTAGTAAAAATAATGGTAAATTTTTAAAAAATTATAGTGTCATGTCAGCGTTAGTGTAGTATACTTCAGTTAATATATATATATATATATATATATATATATATATATATATATATATATATATATATATATATATATATATATATATATATATATATATATATATATATATATATATATATATATATATATAGTATGAACAAACTTTAAATTAGCAACTTATTCATAATTGATTTTCAAATTTTAAAGTTTATGTTCCCTAAAAACATTCGAAACTCAACGATCTTCGATTCACGCCTCCCTTGTCTGTGGCATGAGCTCTCCTTTTCATAGTATGTACCGTCTTCTGCCAATTGTAGAACTTCTTCATAATCGTTGGTTATTCTAATCATTAATAGAATTCTCAAAATCTCTCAGAATCACTCTTTTCTTCTTTTAATTTCTGCCCTTTTTAATGAGCATCCCATAACAAAAAATCAAAGAGCATGTCTTCTGAACAACAATACAGCAAGTCACCAAATGCAGCAGACCCACAATCTTAGAATATGGGCCACCAAACACATGTAAATTGGGCTAAAACTCAGCAGCAGGGAACCTCGTAAAAAACCGGGCCAACCAACCCGAACTCAACATTACACCAAAAAACAAACAGTTGGGCATTTCTCGGGTTCATTACGAGCCGTCCTTGGTTGAGCGAGAAACGAGTGGGCTATAATACCCAATGGGCCTGCGTGCCGGCACTCCAACTCGCACAAACCCGGTTGCACTCAAACCCGAGACCCGATCTCGCTTTTCCTCAATATTTCCCAAAACGGACTTTGAAATTACAACCTTATTCTACAGAAGCTACCAAGTAAGCCTCCTTACTTTTTCATCTACGGACTTATTTTCATAAGTAATGTACACAAGCAATTTTACCGTATTATATACAATTCTAACTTGTAGGATGATGACATATTGAACATCGACATTATGTACTCTCATGCTAATCCCTCCCCTTCGTTTTCCTCCTCCCACAACACAAACCGTGAAGTGATGATCTTGTTCGATCCGCGCTCTCTGTTTTAGGGTTTTGATTCCTTCTTTTGCTGGATTGATATGTTATTATGTTCTTCAAATTCATAACGTGGATTCACCCATTTGAATATTTCTTCAAATACGCAAAGTGGATTCCTCTTGCTGGAAGAATAATCTTATTTCCTCAAATTCATTTTCTCACATAGTCACTGTTGATTAATATGGTGACCTGAAATCAGTATCACTTATTCTCCCTGAATCAAGATGTTGTTTTTTGGCCTGAAATACCATGACATCCTTGATCACAGTTTTTATTAGCTGTTTTCTGAAAAAAGAAAAAAAAAATACCAGAGTAACAACACTTGGCCTCTTATGAAACTTAACTGATATGCTAAATTACTTTTTAGGATAGGAACTTCCTGAGGGTGGTGTTATCTAAAGACAAATTCTTAACTCAAGTGTTGACCATATGCTAAATCAGGTTTGGATTTAATTGTGTATATTTTTTAACTTGCTATTTCATTTTTCCTTTGCGAGGATTGGTTCACATTTTGTTTAGTGCCTGAAGATTTCAGAAAACTGGAGCCTGGAGCTCTTTGTTAAATTATTGGAACTTCTCCAGTATTAGATAGATATTGTTGTAGAAAAACTTAGCATGTGTTAAAGTAGCTTGTAGCCAGTCCTTGCATAGATGTTTGTAAGGATGTTCACACGGTCCGGACCGTAAACTCTCGGACCACACCGGACCGGACCGTTTCACTGCTAGTGTGAAACGGTCCATGGACCGGACCGTTTTATTATTTTTTTAAAAAATAATAAATAATATTTTTTTTGTATGAATTAATCCGGTCCGGTCCGGACCGGATACTCTTCTTATTGAAAAAAAAATTAAAATGTAAACTAACGGTCCGGACCGGACCGGACCGTAATATTTTGGACCGGACCGGACCGAACCGAAATTTTACAATTACGGTCCAGGACCGGACCGGACCGTAATTTCCGGTCCGGTCCGGTTTAGTTTTCCGGTTCGGTCCAAAGTTGTGCAGCCTTAGATGTTTGTGTTGATCTTTATCGGCTGAAGGAAGTTGTTAATAAATTGCTGACAAAAAAAAAGGAAGTTCATAATATAATAAAGGCATTGGGAAACCTACAAACTCATTATACACTCCACAACACAAAATTCTGACCAATAAAGGCATTTTGAAAAGCCAAAGGATTGTTGAGGAATAAAATCTAATAAACCTAGAAAATGACGTGATTATGCTATTTTTCTTATGTTATACACTCCACAACACAAAATTCTCTAATTATTTCTTCACTTTTCAAGTTTATCAACATGCCAAATGCAGTCGAATAGTTATGATCACTTATTGTTTGTGTGTAATGTCTTAATATGAAAAAAAAATCCCCTTGACTATCCATATTGTAGAGTTGATGAGGAGTTGTTAACGTTAATTTAAATGGAAAAAGTAAATAATGTCCAGTGAGAACACCATGCTCACCCAAGCATACCTGACTTACAATCATATAGCTGCTTAAGTTGCTTGGCTCCGTAACTAAAGGCGCATGAAACCTCCCATGCAGGCCTGCACAATGTATTGCTACATTATCCAAAGCTGCTACCCATTTTGTTTTATTTGTTGTTTTTATTCAAACAATCGCGTGGTGATACAATGAAGTGCTTGTACTCTATGTATTGCATCTTCCCTGGTTGTTTCTTATAATTTTCATGATGCAATGATGCTATATGCTTTTCTGTCCATAATTGCTTCATGCTCTAGCTTGATTATATTTGAATTTTCTTCTCTCTGCTCTCTCTCTTTCATGTTTGGTCAATAGTACACTGGTTGTACTCTATGTGCTTGCCCTCTATCTAGATCGACTCTCGATACATATTGCAGTGTAAATCCTTATATCCTACCATGCTGCGTCCCAATTGTGATATTTTTAGTTGATGTATTTTCTCCCATCTCGGTCTTTAAAAAGTGAGTATGAATATTTCAAATTTCAGGTTCTACTTTGGAAGAAAACAGAAAGTGAAGTGGACTCATTCCAACACATTGTACCTTATCTGCTGGACTTGTTGATTCAAGGAAACAAAATGTATTATATCTTCTGACTTTCATTTAATTGTTAATTTTTGCTTATTTGCATTATCTCCTACAAAATGCAACACAGCTCCAGCACTGACAAAATTGAACAAGCGTGAGCAGGAGCGTCAGAGGCTGGAAAAGTTAGCAGAGACAAGTCGATAGGGTCGTCCCAGACGTCGAAGTCGTAGAAGGAGCTATAGTCGTTCTTCCCCTAGGTATGGATGAATATGTTTTGGTTTACTTGTCATGTAACTCACTTTATTAGTGTACCTGGTTTTACTTTTGTTGCTGCTCTTGGTTGTTTGCTCAATAAGTGACTTTTTCTTATTGCAACGTCAATAAGGTATATGTTAGATTGAGATGATGGAAACGAACTCAATTGGATAGAATGAACGAGAATACACTTGAAAACTTCCTAAACTTGTCAAAATTCACTAATCAAAGAAAATTAAACATAAAGGGAAACAACACAATCCTAAGAAAAATATTCATAAGGCCAAATTCCAAAGAAGGAGGACCGAAGACACCATTTTTAAATGGAAATCTAGGTCAACAAACCCGGTGCTAACCTGTTCAGTTTGTAGTTAACATGGAATGTTCTCTAACGTTCCTGTCACCACCATGTGATAATAGGATAGCTAAACTCCTCCCACATGAACCCAAGTTGCCCTTTCAACAAATTCAGTTGAAAATCAATCCTACCGCTCTAGGCTGCAGTCCATGTAACCTCTTCGTGGCATACTCTTGCAAGGGCCTTTCAAGTTTAGTTCTAACAGTATACAAAGTCAATGAGGTTGTAAAAGGTATATAAAGTGCTTCATATTCCTGATTGTTTGCTTGTAATAATCCCGGATGTCTGCCTGCTTGACTTAGTTAGAAGCTGAAGTGACGCACCTTGTCATGATACCATATGGTACTAATGGAATATATATATATATATATATATATATATATATATATATATATATATATATATATATAGTATAGATCCTATGAGAACAGGCTTATCGTGTAATCATGAGAACAAATTCGTAATTATTATTAGTTTTGTTACGAAGGTGCCATATCGTTTAATGTATTATTCGTAGTTATTGTTGGTTGAGTGGATTATTCGTAGTTATTGTTGGATTCCTAATTATTATTCGTAGTTATTATTAATTATGATATCTACTCTAAATCTCAACCCTTAATACTAACCATCCAACGGTGTACGATTATTCTCATGTATACATGTTAGGGGTGTTCTCATGGGAACCACCCTCTCTCTCTCTCTCTCTCTCTCTCTCTCTCTCTCTCTATATATATATATATATATATATATATATATATATATATATATATATATATATATATATATATATATAAAAGCATTCTTTATTGTACCGATTCTTGGTTTGTCATTTCATTCACAAAAATGATGCTCAACACCTTATTCCCAATTTTTGTGCCGTGCTATCAAATTAATTTCAAAAATCTTCTACAAGTTTTGGCAAAGGAATTTATAGCTCTCAAACCTTTTTTTTATATGCCCCGCAGTAAAACAAGAGGGTTGTGTAAGGGCCTGTTTAGTTAGAGAGTTGAGTATTTTTTTTAGTATTGTGGTTGAAGTTGTAAAAATATATAGGGGTTTAGTTAGAGTTTTGCCTTTGGAAATTTCAACCAGATTTGTGGTTGAGGAGTTTTTCACTAGAATCTAAGGGGAGAAGATATTACAGAGTTTTGTGATTGTATTTTGAGAAATATTACTTATATTACCCTTCTTCTTCTTCTTCTTCTTCTTCTTCTTCTTCTTCAATTCCTCATTTTTCTCCAACAGTAGCGTGCTTCTTCACCAACATCTTTCTCCATATGATTCTTCCCTTCCATGTCTCAATTGGCTTCTCTGTAGGTTTCTTCCCTTCCAATTCTATTCCCTTCTCCATACTACCCTCTGTTGCTTCCAATTCCAAGTTCTATCTATCAATTGGCATCTATGTTGCGTCATTCTAAAAGAAGGAGAATTGATTTTTTGCTCAATGCAATCAATAATCAGTTCTCAGGTCAAATTACTCAATGCAATCATGTACTCATGTTCATCTCGAATCTCATATTCTAAAATGAAGAAAAACTGAAAAAGAATGAGGGATGGTCACTGCTCATAGACGAATCTGAAGAAGTGAAGAACTGAGGCAGTGCTTGTGAGAGATTTAAAGGCGGATGGAGAAATTAGGGCAGCAATTGTCATTAATGGTTGAATGGCGGATGGTCACTGCTCAGAGACGAATCTGAAGAAGTGAAGAACTGAGGCAGTGCTTGTGAGAGGCTGAAAGGAGGATGGTCACTACTCAAAGACGAATCTAAAGTGTCATCGAATCTGAAGAAGGGAAGAACTAAAGTGAAAGTATGAGAACGTCAACAATTAACAAGGTCTTCGAAGTATAGAAGGAAGGGATGAATCTCAGTAAATGTGAGAATATGCAATTGCCATCCATGGTTGAATGGACTTGTGGCTGATGGAGAAATTAGGGCAGCAGAAGAATGAAGGAGAAATTAAGGGGTTAGTGATAAGGGTAATTTGGTCTTTAATCCATATCAAAACTAATTTCGAACCATTTAACTAAACACGTTTTTATATAAACCACACAACCGCAACCACTTGTTTATAACCACAACTACAACCCTAACCACAACCACAACCGCAACCATAACCGTAAATCTGATTTTACTAAACACGCCCTAAAGAATAAGATTTTTAAAATCTCTGGCTAATTAGTTTCTCTATGTATTATTTGGGTATTTGAAAAGGGATAAAAAAAATTCGTTATTTCAAATCTCTAATCCTTAGCGGTTAAAAAATGTGGCTTACGAATGTCCAACCTGATAATATTCTGAATTTTCTCCAACGTGGTAGTTTTTTTAAGGAACTGTGTCATTTATCCAAGGTGCAATTACTGATGATGAGACAGGACATCATATATAGGGATATATATAATCCGATAATATTAGGGGTTAAGGCGTTTTGTTGGAATCTAACCATGATCGGTACATTTATATGATAAAATGTATTGCTAGTGTTATCGGGTCCTACGAGGTCACACCATAACGAGTATGTGAATTGAATCAATTAATGAGAGAATTACCATATAGAAGTATATGGTGGAAAATGATATATTTTGTAGGAGTACAAAATATATTATGGAGTTGGTAATTAATAATAGATAAGGGGTTATTTCTATATTAATTACTAATATATATATATATATATATATATATATATATATATATATATATATATATATATATATATATATATATATATTATAATAAAGGAGGTTTTTAATAGTTAAAAAGCCCAACCAAATTAAAATATATATCCATTGATCGATCAAAGTATAGGGGGCAAGTCAGCCGTGAAAAAATGAAGTCACGTAGAATAGCCGTATCCTTCCCTCTCGATCACTCTCTCAAAAGCTTCATCATTTGTTCTAGCAATCGAAGGTTACGGCGATTCTTGTTCAGTCTCGGGTGGACCAACTAAAGGAGTAACACTTGAGAGTCTATATATCCTTGAACGAGTCTTTGGACACGCATCAAAATGTATTCTTTTTCTCACTTATCTAATCTATTATGCATGCGATCCTTGTTTAGATGTTTAGGAAATTGTTTCCTAAAATTCCGCTTTTACACATAAAATACCTACAGTGGTATCAAAACCTCTTGCATAAATTGATTAGATCAAATTAAAAATGTCATCTTTTGATACATGTATTGATTGTTTTGTTTCAATTACGAAAGAGATTGTTTTCATGAATTAATTTGCATGATTAAGGTGTAAAATTAGATATAAAAACCCTATTTTTTCAGTCATATAACGTAAGATATAGCTGCTGGAATTTTTAAAATTTCATGTATTATATATGTTATAGGTTTAATTCATTGATTAGTTCATGCAATTGTGCCTAAGGAATGAACAAAAGTGCAAAAATTTGATTTTTTAATGCTTAACTGATGAACTAACGGCGCTGAAAATTCTGGATTTTTTTTTCTCAGTAAAAGTTGTATAATAAGTTTACAATTTCCATCCAAATGAGCCCTGAGATTGGGAGTATGATGTTTGTGTAGGTTGTAAACAGGGTTGGTTTAAAAATAAAACCAATTGGTTTTGAGGATGTGAATCCGCACGAGGGAGCAACTGACGAGCAGAAGCAGTAGATTGGAAACAAGAAAAAAGGAAGCATTACTTGCCCTATGTTGTGGTGGATTAAGGAATAAAAGTTCAAAATCGATTAGGAAGGGTTCTGATAAGAAGAAATCAAACAAGCACAATTATTCTACTGTGCCCATCTTCAATTTGGAGGCCATAGATGAGGGGGTTGAAGGTAGTGTAAAATCCGGAAATTTTATTCCGTTTATTCCGAGTCAAATCGGATTCTCAATCCTTTGACCTTTTCTCATTTTTACCTAGTGTTGCACCCTATCACAAATTCTATGATTTTATGTAAACTTTAATTACGTAAAATGATGAAATTACACCAAATCCTAATCTTATGTCTTTGTGTTTTGACAAGGCCATGGCTTGTACTTGACAAACTCATGACAAGCCTTTGATAAGGCCTTACACACTTCCAACCCATTTCTTCCCTTGGTCTTCCACGTTGATGTCCCTCCCAGCCCATTTACAACCTCCTTCAGCCCATGCAACAACTCTCCTCAAGCCCAGAAATGCACAGCTAAGGATGCTCCCTTGCGCCAGCCCAGTTCAGCAGCTTCAGCCCTTGCGCCAGCCCAGTTCAGCAGCTTCAGCCCTTGCGCCAGCTCTAGCCCGCATGTCCAGCCTTCCAGCTTGCCAACCTTCCAGCCCAGCGTCCAGCTTGCCAGCTTCAGCCCAGGAAGGAGCTGCTGCCTTACCTTCTTCAGCCCAACAGCAGTTCGAGCCCAGCTGGAAGGAGTTGATCAACAACATTTATGGCCCTCTTAAAAATAACACGTAACAGCTGCTAATTTTTGGGAGGAAGATCTCATTTTGTTCAGCCTACAATCACGCATCCCAGCTGTCCCTTCCGTCCAGATTCTCGTCTACATTCAACACTCTCTTTCCATCCTTTCCCTTGCAACGGATCATCCTCATCACAGCAGCAGATCGCCAGCTTCCACTCCCCATCTCGCAGCAATAGCCGACTGATTCCGCCTCTCCCCTTTGTAGCCTCTGGAGTAGAGTACTACAGCCGCTCCCATCATAGATAGATCACGCCAAAGGATTCAGGGCGGGCGGACACAGGTATGACATCTCCTTCGTACCTACTCTACATAGATCTAACACGCAGAACTAGTCTCTCACCCTCATCCTCACCTTACGCAGTCAGATCCGAGTCTGAAGATGCATCTCCTTGTCGTCAGCCCATAGATTCAGTGCAGTCAAAACGTAAGTTGGCCACTCTACCCCTCTCCTGCCTCGTTTCTGTAGAGCTAGTTACTGCTGTGAGAGGGCCTTGATACTATCATCTCTCGTGCAGCCAAGACCGACCCTCTCTTACTTACCTAGACGTTTCGACGCTCTAACAGCCCGTTGATTACCTAGGAGCCTTCCTGCATCACAGCTTGTAATTTATCCTTGTTTTTTTTCCTTCCCCACCTGTTGTTGTTTTATGTTGAAGAGAGGTTGTAGTCAACTTAGACCTTGAATGGTAGAGGATAAGTTAAGATGCATAGCTTTAGGGGCTGCCTATGAGTATGAGTCCAAAGAGTTTAGGTAGAGTGAGGGTTATGCTGTCAGGAAGGGGAGAAACAATGAACTGTCGGATAGATATTTGTTTGTTGCTTCAGTTTTGAAGTTAGAAACGGGCAATCTTGGAGACCAATGTTAGAGAGTTTGGATGATGATCCACCGTTGAGTTTTTAATAGGTGATAGGTAGATATATGTAGTTTACTATATTAAAATTTTAGAAGAAATGAACGGTCGGATTAGAAGTTATAAGCTTCCAATGTTGGGTAGTTAAGCAGTTTTTGTAAACTTTGGATTTTTTTTGGTTAAGTATAGAAATTGTAAGTGTAGTAGCCAACTTTGAGAATTTTTATAAAAATGATGGATGGACAGTTTTGAGAAATTCTTGCTCCTAAGGGTAGATGGAACATCATAGATTCGGAATTTTTATAAGCTTCTACAAATTTTATATTTGAAACCGAAGTTGGACCTTTACGATCTTTCGGAAAATAGGAAAATAGGAAAAGTGCCAGTTTGTAACCAAACTAAACTTTAGGAGTTAGAATATGACTTTAGAGTCTCAAAGAGGAGTTTAGACATGAATTTCGGAAAATTTGGAAGTTTCGGGACTAAGGGTAAAATGGTCATTTTACCATAAATTAGTACTGTAATTAGTTATGTCCTTTTACGATCTTCTATCTTAGAAGTCTTAGACTTCTAATTACGTTGGAGTGTGCTAATGCACTTATCTCCTTTGGCAGGCAACTGAGTTGCTACAGTTTACAGAGAGAGCTTGGTTTATAGAGAATCGAGATTTATAACTGGTAAGTCCCTTGGGCTTACTTAGTTGACTTCCGAATATGAGCATGAATGATGATAGTGGTGTGTGATTGAAATGTGTAGAGATATAGGTTGTGATATATATTTACCGACCTATACTTGGCCTAAAAGTAACGGGCGGTGGCATTCTGCTCAGTTAGCTTGAGGGCGCTGGGGGTTTCTTTAGGGACTAGTCCATACTCGGTTTGTAGTGATGCTACCGGCGGAGGTCAGCTAGACCTACACCCAGTTGGATAAGGAACGGAGGAGAGAACTGTTAATAGCTCTCGTGCCACAACTGTAAAATTGAATAAGATGAATCACCTAAATAATAGATAATAAACGGTTGAGTGCCAGCATGATGTTTGTTTATAATTTTTCTGCGTGTGTTTGTGCTGTTGTTATTCTACTTATATTTTTTGGATTGTTAGCTAACGGTTTATCCGTGTTGTAGATTTGTAGAGATAGACAGTTGCAGAGTGATCCGGAACGGATGGTCAGCCGGGTCCACGTACTCATTAGATGGGGACGGGGGAGTCTCCCATACAGCATGCATGTTATGTATATGTTTATGTTTTGTAAGGTTGTCACATGTGTACATTCATACAATAAAATATTATGTTTCGAAATTGTTTTAAGTACATTTGTGCCTTGTTGTAAGATCCAAGTAATGTTGTTGTTAAACCAAGGTCGGGACCCATTGTGAGGTCCTAACCAGTAGCTCCCCGAGTTCCGAGAATTTGGGGTGTTACAGGTAGGTTCCATTTTAAAGGGTTTATCAATCAATTTCTATTATAACCACAATTCTACATGAATTTGATAAAGTAGTTTGTAGTTTACTCCATAAAATGTTGTAAGTCCAAGTATAATTGTGAGTATAATTGTGATTTTATGTGTTTTAATGAGTATTAATTATTATCCATTCTCAGAGGACCTATTGAAGACATAGAAAACCGTGATACTCCGAAAAAAAACCCCCGACATGTTAAAGGGATCATTGAAGCCAGTTGTGGACAACTTGGGACCGTGTTTGAAGTCGCAAAACCAGTTGATTTTATTGTGAAGGAGAACAACTTATGCTAGAACTTGTACTTGAGAACTCTTGTTGGGTTTTTTAAATGATAATATTATTGTGTGTTTCTTAAGGTCCAATACGAGGCAAGTTAATCCAGTTCAAGAAGCAATTCCTATAGCAGATCAGACTAGAGAGGAACCAAATATTGACGTGGAGAACTCTACAAATGAGGAACTGCATAATGATGTAGGAAATCATACAGTTAAAATCTCTCCTATTGTTGGCCCAAATTGGATATCAAACAAGGTAAGGCAACAACCTAGACATTTGGATGACTATGTGTTGTATGACGACATCGAAGTGCTCCTCATGGAGCATAAAGAACATTATGCTTCTCCTTTAGGGAGCTCCTTAATTGACTATTTTCTTCTAACTTGCAGGGTGATTGTCGAAATAGTCTTCTGTTTTTTGGGTGAGGCTGACAAAGAAGTCATACTAGCTTGGATGACAGATTGTAGTGTCTACAAGTATGGTGATTGACAGGAAGAAATAGAAGATTTGGAGTTGTTCCACTTTATTTTTGTTGCTGTTTGGCACTCTTTTCATCGAGAATATCTGTCGGCACTACACTTGGTCATCTAAGCCCGGATGACTTGCTTGCTTTTGCTTGGATGAAAGATTTTTTTGTGTTGTTGACCGTGCTTAATGGCATACAAGTTGAACAAGAATGAAGCCATTTGAATTATTTTCGTTGTTGCTGGATGGTAATGTGGTCACTACTGACTACTTTACTTTTTGTTGCCCAAGGATCAACTACTTTAATTTTAGGTATGATGCTTCACATATTTTTTGCGTTTTGTTGTCTGGCTTAGTTTAGAATATATAGTTTGAGTTGAATGAAGTTGCTTAAATTAGCTCATCTTTCTATTGTCCACTGGGCTTTAGCTACAACCAACGTTAGTTTGTTCATCGGCCAAGTCCGAAAGAAATAGAAATATATGGCTTTGTTATGGCCGTTGACGCATTAAGCCACTCATCTATATAGACCGTGAATGCAATATATGACTGGATTACTTCTATTATTAAAAGTCCATAGGATTAAGTTGAAATTGGGTGAAGACATGTATTTAATTTTTACTAATAGGTAAAAGCTTTTATTTTAATCAACCGAAGATATGTCATGTGGCTATTTTAGTAATCCATTATTAAAAGTCCACAAAATAAAGTTTCTTTTTTTTTGAGAAACAAGGTAAGAGACTCGGTCACCATGAAGTAACGGTGACACGAGAGGTCGTGAAAATACAGCAGACGAAAACATCCGTCAAGAGAACAAGCCAAACTAAGAAAAATCAACAAGAACTAAGACAATGGAGAGCAACTACAGAGCAAGCACGGATGTGAAGGGAGAACTCCAAGAAGACGAAGCACTGCCAAAGTAGCACCGTCGGAACCAGATACAACAGGAACGGAATCCTGGGGAAGTGAAAGACGAGACTCCAAGGAAGCATTTTTCATAGAATAAAGTTGAAATTGGGTGAAGACATAGTATTTATTTTTTACTAATAGATAAAAGCTTTTATTTTAATCAACTGAAGATATGTCATGTGGCTATTTTATCTGAATTTATTAGAAGTCCAAACGAGGACATATAGTATTTAATTTTAACTAATAGCTTAAAGTTTTTATTTTAATTAAATGTAGATATGTCATGTCGCTATTTTATTTTTTTTGCGCAAATCAGATGATTTGTTGCCTGAATTAATCAACCGTATTTGTATACTAGATTTGCAAATCTGATAGCTTGACCCACCCGCAACAAACTTGACCCACCCACAACACATATTGCAATGGAAAATGGAAGTGAACCCGTGAAGTTTCATAAAATCTCACGCTTTCAATGATCTAATTATCTTTGGAAGGATAGCAATAGAATATAAAATCCTTCACGTTGTCAATGATATTTGGAAGGGGGCGAGCTTGCGTGCTTCTCCCAGTACTCGACTCTCCTCTACTCGTGATGCCTCTTGGAGGAACTACATTACAATAGTTGCCATCTTTGGAAGGGTAGCAATAGAACATAAAATCCTTCACGCTGTCAATAATCTTTGGAAGGGGGCGAGCTTGAGTGCTTCTCCCGGTACTCGACTCTCTTCTACTCGTGATGTCTCGGGTCTTGTCGTCAAGCTTATGTGTAGCATAAGTTGTACGGTTCTCGTCACCTACGAGTTTCAACATTTTTTCAGTTCCCTAATTCATTTATTTGTGTTTCAAATGTTTTCATAGTGAAACTCATGTCATAGGGCATATCACCAGAAACTCCTATACTAATTTCCGTTATTCACCTTTATATGACAACTTCCAACATACATTTTTGTTTTATTTGTACAATCTTCAACCCTACTTCTACCTATACAAGTTTTGAATGTGTTATTCTTCCTTGATAACCAATGTGGGATAACAAATCCATAAAAAATATGACCGAATTTAAAAAAGTATGATTACCAAATAAATTTGAAAACTAGTGTATTACTCGTGTCTTGCAAGCGACTGAATAATTTAGCTTCAATGATCTCATTTGTAAGTTGTAAAACTAATTTACGAATATGATTTTCGTTATCATTATTATTGAATTTAGTTTTGTTTTGATTGATAAATAAGATACATATATTGTATTTTGATAATGGTGTATACTGATATGCTATGGGATTCAAGGTTATCAATGATATTTTTATAATTAAATAATTTTTACTTAAATATATTCAAACAAACTAACTACATAATTTCGTTAAAGTGATCGATTTGTTTCGACGAAGTAAAATCAATCATAGATTAGATGATACCAACATATGTAAACCAGAATATTTTATACACTTAAAATGAATAATAAATTGTACTTAATGAGTCTAGTTTGAGTTCTTATTTTTCTACTAAACACAAGGAATAAGATATTTACAGTAACTGGATATACTTTAAATTAGAAAAACTGACTTTTGGGGTACAAAATTTTGATTAATTTTTTTTACAGAATATCGTTCATAAAAATTAATGAAAAATTATTTCATTAATTAGAATATACCAATCCGAAATCAACCAAATTACTTTTTAAGAAAATAAATTATTGAATATTGAAATGATTTTGAGAATTTCAACTACATATCTAGATTAGATTTGATTTGTTGATGTTAATAGCTCGTTTCCTATGAACTAATTACATACATGAATACTTTCATCAAAAAAATAAAAATTACATACATGTACAAATTTAAAATTTTATTGACATTACATGGTGTTTTAAACCCATTGTTTTATCATGAGAAAATGGCGACCTTATCTATCAGTCTATCACAAAGTTCTTCCAGCTATAGCACTTGTTGGCTCTCTGTTACTAAGGAGGAAAAGAAAACTTTGACATTTTTTATTTCTATGCAAAATACATTCTATTAGCAAGATTAAATAATGTAAGTTAGAAAAAATAGAAAATAATAAGATGATATTGAATATAATGATCAGAAGATGTGTTTTTATAGTAAAAGCAATTGACCCTCCTAAATCCATTGTAAAAACAGTTAATCACTGCATGTGTAACATGACCACCTCTCACAAAAGGCACCATAAAATGGCGTGACAGTTGTAATAACCGAAAATTTTAAGTTCCGGTAAATTGAAATAACCAAAGTCTGATGTGACAATCGTAAATAAATAAATAAGTAAAATAAAACGAGTTTAGTTCTATCATTTTATGTGACCTAAATTCACATAAAATGATAAATTAAATGACCGGAAATAATTTACGTTTTTAAAATAAAAATAATAATAATTTATAAATACGGAATTTAATTCCGTATTATATAAATTCCCGCACAAAATTTACGAGTTACGAGTTCCGCAATTATTTCATGAGCTAACCGCTCAATAGTCCCACTTGGGCCCAAGCAGTCGGCCCATTACCCTAAGCCCAATTAGCAGCCCACTTAATTAATTCCTAACCCTAATTAAAATTAACCTAATCCTACTCTAATTACCCTGCCGCTTCGTCGTCTCTTCTAGACAAAGAGAACAGCTACTGCTTGTTTCCTCTCGCAAGACAGTCCAGCGCAACCACCAGTACTGCCACCACCGTCGACCGGGAACGCCACCGCCTTCGACCAGCGCAACCACCGCCGACCTGCTCGCCGCCAACCACTGCATAGGTAAACAGCCCTCGACCGATTCCTTCTCTCCTGTTTCTTTTTCCCGTTCGATTTATTGTATCGAACCAACGCCCTCACCACCTCGACCGCAGGCCTCGCCGCCGACCGCCGTGCTGCCGCCGAGCCCAGTCACCGTCCGCGCCGCCTCGCATCGCTGGAACCACGGGTAAGCCTGTAGCTTTCTCTTCCGCTTCTGCTGATACTCTCCCCGCCTCTGTTGTTTCGAAACTCACAGCCAACTCCGGCTACACGCAGCACCAGTGAAGGCCGTCGGGCACCATCGCGCCGCTTCACTGTCTGGTCTCCGTCTGCACAGCCGCCGGAACGCCAGCCCATCGCCGCCGGAACGCCAGCCCATCGTCGCCGGACTGCAGTTCCGGTAAGCTAGCTTCTCCACTTCTTCTTTCCACTGCAGTAGGTATATATGTTGAGCTGTGATACAAAATGGGTCTTCATATGCAGTATGTATATATGTATAGATTAATAAGTATAAGAGACGTAAGTGTGCATATATATACGGGTACGGTGTTAGTATATGGTAAAAAAACGTGAGTGGAGATGCAAGATGTGTATGAATAAGTTGGTTCGGAAAATATATATATATATATAGGATACATATAAGTACATATGTACATTCAATTACGGAAGATTAATAAGAGCAGGTGTGAGTTTATATAGGAGAGGGTATGCCGAGTACATAAATATACGTATATATATTATATGAAATAAAAGTATACTTATGAGTTGAGTTGGAGAAATTATAAAGTATGTGAATTTATATATATATCTAAATACCTAAGAGTTACGGATGTTATATATTTGGAAGGAAGGTTAGTATGCACGGAAGTATATATATATATATATATATATATATATATATATATATATATATATACAGATATATAGATATATATATATATAAGATTAGTTAATACCCGAAAATGAAGTAATGTAATTCCAGATGACGAGTGGACGAGATTAATTTTATAACCTTAGTAAACTGTTTTGGAAGTAATCTTAGATTAGAAAAGTGTTCCAAAAGAAATATTAGAGGTCAAGAAGTGACCCGGAGAATTATCTACACTAAGGGTAAAACGGTCTTTTACCGTATGAGAATCGTTCTTTCCGTAATTCCTTCGCATGAGGTTGGACATAGAGATGTGATTTTGATACACATGCCTTCATTGACAGGCACTTGAGTTACCACGAGTACGGACTATTTGAGGAGTGTTAGAGTGTTTTGATTCAGGTAAGTCCTTGCGACTTACTTAGCCAGTTTCTGAGTGTTAGTTGAGTGATAGTAGTGGTGTGTGCTATTGCGTGATTTAATAATAATAACTTGCTAGGACGACTGTTATTATTACGTTTAAGGCCCAAGTGTATGTATAATGGGCCGTGACATCACTGCCCAGCTCTGACAGGAGACTGGGAGGTTCTCTATACCCAGACCAGGCAGGTACAAGGTGAGATGCATCGGATCCATTCCTGATGGTTACACGGGGGCGGAGGCGAGGTTTGGGAATCCCTCGTGTCACAAAATAAGTATCATTAGCGTGAAAGAGTAACTTAATTCAAGATAATAAAACGGACTTGTTTGAAAGCATGATGGGTGTTTATATTTCTCTGAGTGTGTTTGTGCTGCTATTATTCTGCTAATATTTAGATAACTAGCTAACGGTTCTTCTTGTTGTTGTTTTTAGATTTACCGCAGGTTAGATCAGCAGCTGAGTGATCCGGAAGTAGTGGTCAGCCGGGTCTCCATACTCCTTAGAGCGGGGTTGGGGGTTGTTTTTGTCTTTCCTTTCTTTTGGTTAAGACAGTTGTTCTTTTCTTTCGTTTAAGTATTTTAGGCTGCTAGACAGTATTGCATTCATTACCCTAAAAATTATTATTTTTATGAATTTCGGTTTCTTTATTTGTGTCTTGTTGCAAGATCCTAGTAATGTTGTTGTCAAACTGAGGTCGGGACCCATTGTGAGGTCTTAACCAGTAATACTCCGAGTTCTGAGAATTCGGGGTGTTACAACATGGTATCAGAGCTCTAGGTTGGCAACAATGGCACTTGAAATCTTCTGAAAGACCGAATAAGTTTTAAGCAGAACCCGAAAAGGGGTCTGAGTTTTAAAAAGAAAATTTTTGGTTTAAATGCATGCATAGTCTGGTTGGGAATAGAAAAGTACGGCTGACCACCACTACTACTGCGGATCTCAGTATGCTTAGTTGGACTTTAGGTTTTACTGTAGTTGGACTTTTGGACTTTCAGCTAGTAGTAATTATAGTTATTATTCTTGCGCAGATGGCACGTACTAGAGCTACGCTAGCTACTGGTCGAGGCAGAGGTCGTCCACCTCTCCCTCCAGCTGGACCAGGTAGGGGAGATAGGACCCCTATAGTTAGAGGACGCGGCCGTGGAGGTAGACCCCCACTAGCCCGAGGCCGAGGTCGAGCTCCTCGAGAGGATCCACCAGTAGTGATCATGCCAGAGGCTGGAGTGGAGGAGGTAGCTGAGAGTGTAGGTCCTGAGGTCAGGAATGAGACCGTTGCTAGGTCTGGAGCACAGAGAGCACGCTCGACGGAGTCAGGACGTGTTTCCATTGGAGCGACTGAGTACAGAGAGTACCGAGCATACGTGGAGCGTATGGAGGAGGCTGCTAGGACAGAGAGACTTACCCAAGTACCACCAGTACCGATTAGATCTGGCCAGGTGACACAGGGAGCGCCTCAGGTGCCAGTTGTACCTGAGAGGAGAGTTGTGGCTGATAGAGCGCCTATTGGGACTAGAGCACCGAGGCCGGATGAGTGGTTGAAGGCTTTCAACTCTCAGAAGGTTCCCTCATATAGTGGAGAGATAGGACTGGAGGTGGAGCACTGGATTGGACAAGTGGAGACTGCGTTAGAGGCAATACGCTGCCTAGAGGATCGGCAGGTAGACTTGGTGCAGACCTGCTTCACTGGAGATGCTCATTCCTGGTGGCGGACCATGCGTAGTCGAGTCACCAGTTGGGAGCAGATGAGGAGCATTGTTAGAGACAGATACTTCCCTGTCTCCTTGAGGAGAGAGAGATTCCAGGACTTCATTGAGGCTGGATTTGAGGACATTCCGATTGCTGCTGCCATCAAGAAGTTCCAGAAGGAACTGACACTGCTTGGACCAGCTGCACCTCCTGAGGAGCAGCATGTCTATCTCTTTTCACGGAGATTGAGAGAGAGTACCCGTTCCTATCTGGCAGGATTTCGATGTGAGACTCTGTCAGACTATTAGGATAGGGCATCTGCATATGAGAGAGACAAACCAGTGTCGAGGAGAGCTGCTCAGTCAGACAGGCCGGATAAGCGGCAGAGGACAGGTTATGCTAGTGGTAGTTCAGGAGTAGCTGCTTTTGGACGGGGACAAACTCAGGGGCGACAGAGCCATACATCTACTGGTCAGACTTCAGCTGGTGGCTTGCAGTGCCACAACTGCAGTAGCTATGGACACATCCGATCGAACTGCACGAAGCCAGCAGTGACTTGCTTCCAGTGCGGCAAGGTTGGACATAGAGCTGCATTCTGCCGTCAGGGCAAGGCTCCATCTCAGCAGGGTTCTTCTCCTGCAGGCTTATCAGGGAGTGTACAGAGACCGCCACAGTACCAGACTCCGAGTCAGCAGCAGCAGTACAGAGCTCCTAGTCAGCAACAGTCTTACAAGGCTCCAGGACACACACCACCACAATGTTCTATGCAGGGATCAGGTCGGGGCAGAGGACGTGGTAGTGTGGCTGATACTAGAGGAGCTCAGGCTCGAGTGTTTGAGTTGAGAGATGCTGATCAGCCAGATGCACCGACTGCCACAGGTACGATCCAGATTCATGACTTACCTGTACGAGTTTTATTTGATACGGGTGCTACACACTCCTTCATATTTGATGCATGCGTAGATAGGTTATCCTTAGCTACTGTAGAGGGGATACCTTTTATGATAGGCTTACCTGATGGGAGTAAGGTAAGAGGAACTAGAGAGATCTTTGGATGTCCTGTTCGCATGGGAGATCGAGACTGGCTAGTCAATTTTCTAGTCATGCCCTTAGCTCATGAGGATGTCATTTTAGGGATAGACTGGATGAGGAAACACAGAGCAGTTTTAGACATTGGTAGAAGGACAGTGACCGTTGCCACGGAGGAGGGCCATAGAGTAATATTCCGAGGTTGGGACCTCGGAAAGTCAGGTACAGTTATCAGTGCAGTGAGAGCAGCGAGACTGATAGCACAGGGTTGCGAAGCCTTCTAGTGTTATGCCATGAAGGGAAGCACGAGCCTGACTATAGAGGAGATACCTGTTGCATGCGAGTTTGCAGAGGTATTCAGTGACGACCTACCAGGACTACCCCCACAGAGGAGCGTTGATTTCAACATTGACTTGGAGCCGGGCACGAGACCTATCTCGAAGGCTCCGTACCGTATGGCACCTATAGAGCTGCTTGAGCTGAAGAAGCAGTTAGAGGAGCTAGCAGAGAAGGGTTTCATACGCCCTAGTGTGTCTCCTTGGGGTGCACCAGTGTTGTTTGTGAAGAAGAAGGATGGGTCGATGAGGCTGTGCATAGACTACAGAGAGCTGAACAAGGTGACCATCAAGAACAAGTACCCACTGCCACGCATAGATGACCTGTTGGACCAGTTGCATGGAGCGTCTGTGTTCTCGAGGATATACTTGAGGTCAGGTTACCACCAGTTGAGGGTGAGAGATCAGGACATACCTAAGACGGCATTCCGCACTAGGTATGGTCATTATGAGTTCGTAGTGATGCCATTTGGGCTCACTAATGCACCAGCGGTGTTCACGGAGTTAATGAATGGGATATTCATTGACTTCTTAGACCAGTTTGTAGTGGTCTTCATTGACGTCATCCTAGTCTACTCCAGGAGTCGAGAGGAGCATGTCGGACACTTGAGGACAGTACTGCAGATTCTACAGGATAGCCAGCTGTATGCTAAGCTATCCAAGTGTGAGTTTTGGATGTCAGAGGTAGCTTTCTTAGGTCACGTGGTGACTGTTGAGGGTATTAAGGTCGATCCGGCGAAGATCGAGTCAGTATCTTCTTGGCAACCTCCTAAGAATGTTAAGGAGGTCCGCAGCTTTCTAGGTTTAACAGGTTACTACCGCCGGTTTGTGGAGGGGTTCTTTTTGATTGCCCGACCACTTACTTGTCTTCTGAGGAAGACCACTCGGTTTGTCTGGTTTGAGCCGTGTCAGCAGAGTTTTGAGGAGCTGAAGAGGAGATTGACGTCCGCTCCGATTTTAGCACAGCCTGAGGGTATTGATGACTTTGTGGTATACAGTGATGCATCCAAGCTGGGCTTGGGGTGTGTTTTGATGCAGAGGGATAAGGTCATAGCCTATGCGTCTCGACAGTTGAAGACGTATGAGGAGAACTACCCCACACATGATCTAGAGTTGGCTGCAGTAGTCCATGCTCTTAAGATCTGGCGTCACTATCTCTATGGGGCGACATGTCAAATCTTTACAGACCACAAGAGTCCGAAGTACATATTCACTCAGAGATAGTTGAATAACCGCCAGAGGCGGTGGTTAGAGTTGATCAAGGACTTCGACCTTGAGATCCTTTACCACCCCGGAAAGGCGAATGTGGTAGCTGATGCTTTGAGCCGGAAGACGCCTAGAGAGAGGGCGATAGCCCGGTTGACAGTACAGCCACAGTTGCAGAGGGACTTGGCTTGGTTGGAGATAGAGGTTCAGTTTCCCGATACTGATAGTCAGTTGTCTACCATGGAGTTACTTCCTGATCTGTTGGATGAGATCCGACAGAAGCAGGAAACTTGCCCTACTTTGACCAGGATCCGAGAGAGGATGTCTCGAGATGAGGCCCCACAGTTTACTATTGGTGCAGATGGAGTGATGAGACGTCAGGACCGCGTTTGTGTACCGTCAGACAGTGAGTTGAGACAGAGGATACTAGGTGAGGCTCATGCTACTCCATACTCAGTACATCCGGGAGCGAGTAAGATGTACAAGGATGTGAGACGGTCCTTCTGGTGGGGTGGTCTGAAGCCCGATGTGACTCGGTATGTAGCTCAGTGCGCGACCTGCCAGCAGGTCAAGATTGAGCACCATAGGTCTGGAGGAGAGCTTCACCCACTTCCAGTACCACAGTGGAAGTGGGAGGATATATCTATGGATTTTGTCACTGGTTTGAGACTCAGTAGAGGATTTGATGCTATTTGGGTAGTGGTAGACCGCCTGACGAAGACCGCACGTTTCATTCCGATTAAGGAAACGTGGCCGGTGAGTCGTCTGGCTGAGGAGTTCACCAGACACATTGTGAGACTCCATGGAGTACCGAGGACTATCGTCTCTGACAGAGATGGACGTTTTACCTCGAGATTTTGGCAGCAGGTACATATTGCTTTTGGGACGAGTCTCCACTTCACTACAGCCTATCATCCACAAACAGACGGACAGTCTGAGAGGACCATTCAGACCTTAGAGGACATGCTTCGGGCGTGTTGTCTAGATTGGGGACAGGTATGGCCAGATCATCTTCCATTGGTAGAGTTTTCATATAATAATAGCTGGCACGCGTCTATTGGGATGGCTCCTTATGAGGCTTTGTACGGGCGGAGATGTCGTACACCATTATGTTGGGATGAGCCCAGCAGAGTTGATGGAGTAACTCCAAATCAGATACAGGATGACATCGCTCGGATTGCCCTAGTCCGAGAGCGGATATTAGCAGCTCAGAGTCGTCAGAAGTCCTACGCCGACAAAAGGCGTCGAACTTTGGAGTTTAGAGTGGGTGCACAAGTGTGGCTGAGAGTGTCACCTACGAGAGGGGTCAGGCATTTCGGCATTAAGGGAAAGCTGAGTCCCCGATATGTCGGACCTTTTGAAATCTTGGAGAGAGTTGGAGAGGTGGCCTACAGACTAGCACTACCGCCGAGACTAGAGAGTGTCCATCCGGTCTTTCATGTATCTCAGTTGAGAGAGTACATTCCGGATCCGAGACACGTCATCAGCCACGAGGATCTGACAGTTGAGCCTGACCATACATTTGTAGAGTACGCAGTAGCTGTCTTGGAACGCAGTACCAGACGTCTGCAATCCAAGGAGATACCTATGCTGAGGATCCAGTGGTCTAGGAGAGGAGCTGATGAGGCCACTTGGGAGACTGAGGAGAGTATTAGACGTAACTATCCCGAGTTCTTTTACGGGGTTAGAGGTTACTTCTATTTGACGAGTTAGTACTCGGATGTTGTGTTGGTTGACCTTTCAGGTTTTCATATTGATTTGAGTGTTTTTTTTTGTGATACTTGTTTGTTTGATGCCTGAGTAGCTGCATGGTAGAAAACGGAAATGTCGAGAAAACTAAAATATACCGAAAGAAATATGTGAGTAAGGGAAACAATCTAAGTTTCGGGACAAAACTTCTTTTAAGGGGCACTGATGTAATAACCGAAAATTTTAAGTTCCGGTAAATTGAAATTAACCAAAGTCCGATGAGACAATCGTAAATAAATAAATAAGTAAAATAAAACGAGTTTAGTTCTATCATTTTATGTGACCTAGATTCACATAAAATGATAAATTAAATGACCGGAAATAATTTACGTTTTTAAAATAAAATTAATAATAATTTATAAATACGGAATTTAATTCCGTATTATATAAATTCCCGCACAAAATTTACGAGTTACGAGTTCCGCAATTATTTCATGAGCTAACCGCTCAATAGTCCCACTTGGGCCCAAGCAGTCGGCCCATTACCCTAAGTCCAATTAGCAGCCCACTTAATTAATTCCTAACCCTAATTAAAATTAACCTAATCCTACTCTAATTACCCTGCCGCTTCGTCGTCTCTTCTGGACAAAGAGAACAACTACTGCCTGTTTCCTCTCGCAAGACAGTCCAGCGCAACCACCAGTACTGCCACCACCGTCGACCGGGAACGCCACCGCCTTCGACCAGCGCAACTGTAACACCCCAAATTCTCGGAACTCGGGGAGTTACTGGTTAGGACCTCACAATGGGTCCCGACCTTGGTTTAACAACAACATTACTTGGATCTTACAACAAGGCACAAACGTATTTAAAACAATTTCTAAAACATAATATTTTTAATGGTATTAACGTACACATGTGACAGCCTTACAAACATATATAAAGATACATAACATGCATGACGTATGGAAGACTCCCCCGTCCCCGTCTAATGAGTACGTGGACCCGGCTGACCATCCGTTCCGGATCTCTCTGCAACTGTCTATCTCTACAGATCTACAACACGGATAAACCGTTAGCTAACTATCCAAATATAAGCAAAATGATAACAGCACAAACACAAGCAGAAATAAAAATAAACAAACATCATGCTGGCACTCAACCAATTATTATCTATTATTTAAGTGATTCACATTGTTCAATTTAAGTTGTGGCACGAGAACTATTATTAGTTCTCGCCTCCGTTCCTTATCCAACTGGTGTAGGTCTAGCTGACTTCCTTTGGTAGCATCACTACAAACCATGTGTGGACTAGTCCCGAAAGAAACCCCCAGCGCCCCGCGAGCTACTGAGCGGAATGCCACCGCCCGTTACTCTTAGGCCAAAACATAGGTCGGTAATTATATATCACAACCTAGCTCTCTAACATGTCAATCACACACCACCATCATCATTTATACTCATATTTAGTAGTCAGCTAAGTAAGCCCAAAGGACTTACCTGTTATAACGCTCGACTCTTTATAAACCACTCGCTCTGTAAACTGTAACCACTCAGTTGCCTGTCAAAGGCGATAAGTGTATTAGAACACTTTTACGTAGATAGAAGTCTAAAACTTCTAAGATCAAATAAGGTATTAAGACGTACTAGTTACAGTATTAGTTTTAGGGTAAAATGACCAATTTACCCTTGGTTCCGATTTTCTCGAAAACCCTAAAATTCATGTCTAAACTCCTATTTGAAGTTCTAAATTTATATTCTAACTCCTAGAATTTTATTTGGTTCCAAACTGACATTTTTCCTATGTTTCGATTTTCCGGAAGAATCGAAAAGGTTTAACTTCGGCTCTAAATATAAAATTCTTAACAGCTTATAAAATTTCCGAATTAAATCTCTAGATCATCTATGAGGTTCTATCTAACCTTAGAAGAAAGAATTTCTCCAAACTGTTCAGCCAATATTTTTATAATAATTCACAAAGTCGGTTCCTTCACTCTAATTTCCTATACTTAGCCAAAATTTAAGTTTACCAAAACTGCTCAACTACCTAACTTCGGAAGCTCATAACTTTCAATCCGACCGTTCATTTCTTCTCAAATTTTAATATGCTAAACTACATATATCCATCTACAACATATCCAAAATTCAACGGTGGATCTTTATCCAAACGTTTTATAATTGATCGACAAGATGGGCTGTTGGTAACCTAAAAGTTGAAGGAAATAAAATGAATTTATAGCAGCCCCCTTATTTCTATTATTCACCTACAGCAGTCCTTTGTTCCTATCCTTAGGTCTATATACTCAGCAGCTACACAAGGTCAATCTAACCCATGTTCAAGTCCGAACTATCACAACACAAAATTCTAATCCTAAGAATCGGTACACATACATTCTAAGTTCTAATCTCATAAACAGGAGCAACACGGAGTGGATACCTTACCCGCAACCGTGAAGGTATTGTGTGCTGCTGATCTCCCAAAGACGAGTCCGGCGTGGGTCTCCAACGATGAGGTTGTTACCGCGGTTGTACAGATTTTAAGGAGAAGGAAGGTTACTGTTAAACGTATGAGGAGAGATGGTTGGAAACGTAAGAAGGCTGCTTACCAGGATCGGAATCTGCAGCAGATTGGAAACAGAGGGCTGGAGCGTATGTGCAGAAGAAAGTTACGTGTTGCTCTTGACGCTGCTGGGTGTGTGCAGAAGAAAAGGAAACGCAGGAGGGAGGAGATAACGGTTGCTGTGAATCTGGACAGAATTAACGTGTGATTGTATGCTGAACAGAAGGTGAGTTTCCTTCCTAATTTCACGGCTGTTACATAGGGATTTATGGCCAATTAATTGCTGCAGATCATTCTTCCAGCTGCTTAAATTGTCGTGGGTATGCAGAAGGTAAAGGGCTGCTCTTTCCTGGGCTGGAATAGGCGGGTTGCTGCTGTTGGGCTGAACGTGCATCTCAGCAGGACGGAACTGGGCTGCTATCTTGGGCTGCTGGCCACGAGTTGAAGAAGGTAAGGCAGGAGCTGGCTGAAGACGGGCAAGGCAGTGGGCTGGAGTAAGCAGCAGGCGCTACTGGGCTGCAGCAGCTGGGCTGGAGAAGGCACTGGCTGGCGCTGGGCTGAACGGGCTGCTGGCGTTGCTGGCGCTGGCTGTCAACAGCCTGTCTGGGCTTGTCACAGACTTGTCACAGCCTTGTCTGGCCTTGTCACAGACTCGTCACAGCCTTGTCTGGCCTTGTCACAGCTTCGTCACAGCCTTGTCTGGACCTTGTCACAGCTTCGTCACAGACTTGTCCGGGCCTTGTCATATTCTAACTTAGGCTAAACTTTATTATTTTATGTGAAGGTAAGCTACCTAAAACGATAAATTTTATAAAGATCCTATCATTTTATGTGAAGGGGAAGCTACATAAAATGATAAACTTTTAAAGGATTTCATCATTTTATGTGAAGGGAATCTACATAAAATGATAAATTTTATCATAATATGTCTAACTAAGTAGACGGATATAAATCAACTGATCGAGATCGGGTTTATAACAAAAAAAAGACGGAATACAAATTCCGGATATTACATCAACCACCGCCGACCTGCTCGCCGCCAACCACTGCATAGGTAAACAGCCCTCGACCGATTCCTTCTCTCCTGTTTCTTTTTCCCGTTCGATTTATTGTATCGAACCAACGCCCTCACCACCTCGACCGCAGGCCTCGCCGCCGACCGCCGTGCTGCCGCCGAGCCCAGTCACCGTCCGCGCCGCCTCGCATCGCTGGAACCACGGGTAAGCCTGTAGCTTTCTCTTCCGCTTCTGCCGATACTCTCCCCGCCTCTGTTGTTTCGAAACTCATAGCCAACTCCGGCTACACGCAGCACCAGTGAAGGCCGTCGGGCACCATCGCGCCGCTTCACCGTCTGGTCTCCATCTGCACAGCCGCCGGAACGCCAGCCCATCGCCGCCGGAACGCCAGCCCATCGTCGCCGGACTGCAGTTCCGGTAAGCTGGCTTCTCCACTTCTTCTTTCCACTGCAGTAGGTATATATGTTGAGCTGTGATACAAAATGGGTCTTCATATGCAGTATGTATATATGTATAGATTAATAAGTATAAGAGACGTAAATGTGCATATATATACGGGTACGGTGTTAGTATATGGTAAGAAAACGTGAGTGGAGATGCAAGATGTGTATGAATAAGTTGGTTCGGAAAATATATATATATATATATATATATATATATATATATATATATATATATATATATATATATATATATATATATATATATATATATATATATATAGAGGATACATATAAGTACATATGTACATTCAATTACGGAAGATTAATAAGAGCAGGTGTGAGTTTATATAGGAGAGGGTATGCCGAGTACATAAATATACGTATATATATTATATGAAATAAAAGTATACTTATGAGTTGAGTTGGAGAAATTATAAAGTATGTGAATTTATATATATATCTAAATACCTAAGAGTTACGGATGTTATATATTTGGAAGGAAGGTTAGTATGCACGGAAGTATATATATATATATACTTCCGTGCATACTAACCTTCCTTCCAAATATATAACATCCGTAATTCCAGATGACGAGTGGACGAGATTAATTTTATAACCTTAGTAAACTGTTTTGGAAGTAATCTTAGATTAGAAAAGTGTTCCAAAAGAAATATTAGAGGTCAAGAAGTGACCCGGAGAATTATCTACACTAAGGGTAAAACGGTCTTTTACCGTATGAGAATCGTTCTTTCCGTAATTCCTTCGCATGAGGTTGGACATAGAGATGTGATTTTGATACACATGCCTTCATTAACAGGCACTTGAGTTACCACGAGTACGGACTATTTGAGGAGTGTTAGAGTGTTTTGATTCAGGTAAGTCCTTGCGACTTACTTAGCCAGTTTCTGAGTGTTAGTGGAGTGATAGTAGTGGTGTGTGCTATTGCGTGATTTAATAATAATAACTTGCTAGGACGACTGTTATTATTACGTTTAAGGCCCAAGTGTATGTATAACGGGCCGTGACATCACTGCCCAGCTCTGACAAGAGACTGGGAGGTTCTCTATACCCAGACCAGGCAGGTACAAGGTGAGATGCATCGGATCCAATCCTGATGGTTACACGGGGGCGGAGGCGAGGTTTGGGAATCCCTCATGTCACAAAATAAGTATCATTAGCGTGAAAGAGTAACTTAATTCAAGATAATAAAACGGACTTGTTTGAAAGCATGATGGGTGTTTATATTTCTCTGAGTGTGTTTGTGCTGCTATTATTCTGCTAATATTTAGATAACTAGCTAACGGTTCTTCTTGTTGTTGTTTTTAGATTTACCGCAGGTTAGATCAGCAGCTGGGTGATCCGGAAGTAGTGGTCAGCCGGGTCTCCGTACTCCTTAGATCGGGGTTGGGGGTTGTTTTTGTCTTTCCTTTCTTTTAGTTAAGACAGTTGTTCTTTTCTTTCGTTTAAGTACTTTAGGCTGCTAGACAGTATTGCATTCATTACCCTAAAAATTATTATTTTTATGAATTTCGGTTTCTTTATTTGTGTCTTGTTGCAAGATCCTAGTAATGTTGTTGTCAAACTGAGGTCGGGACCCATTGTGAGGTCTTAACCAGTAATACTCCGAGTTTTGAGAATTCGGGGTGTTACAACAGTAAGATGTTATATAATCTATATTACTTACTAAAATTAAGGACACTACCCTCACATGTCAATCAACGAGTAATGCCACATAGGATTTTTTGTAAAATATTTACTAAAATTTCATTTTAATTAATTTTTAAAGTAATTAGTAAATTTTTATTATTATTAATTATTTTAATTATAATTTTATAAGGGATC
The DNA here is from genome assembly GCA_033239045.1 of Fagopyrum esculentum. Taxonomy (NCBI): domain Eukaryota; kingdom Viridiplantae; phylum Streptophyta; class Magnoliopsida; order Caryophyllales; family Polygonaceae; genus Fagopyrum; species Fagopyrum esculentum. The sequence goes on along the minus strand of BSUD01000006.1, from coordinate 49,830,604 downwards.
CTAACCACCATAATTTATACTAAAAAAAATTAAATTTATTAAATTTATTTGTATTAAAATCCATAAATGTTAGGGGGAAATTAATATTGTCAAGAAATAATTTAGTAATTAAAAAAAATATCAAGATACGTATCTATCCTTATTTGCAACAAAGAAAAGAAAAGAAAACATGTAAAAATATTTTTCAAAGTCATTATTTTTTATAATTGAAATTAAAAAAATGAAAATTAAATATATCAATAAAAAACCTATCGTCTTGTAAAAAATCTTCTAAATCTTACCCATCACACTTTCTTTTGATAAATAGGTAAAAATTAGTCAAATCCATATAAATCTACAAATCTTGATTGATTAAATTCCTTTTATCTATAAAATTGACCAGATTCAGTCAAAAAATCTTCTGAATCTTCCTCACCACACTTTCTTTTTATAAATAATTATTCATCTTCCTAGCCTCATCATCCTATCGTCTTCTCTCTATTTTCCGCAATGCCGCTACGGACACAAATGACGACGGTGATTGAGATGATACCCTCTTATTTTGCAGTTTGTGTCGTCGCGCCGGTGGAAGAAACTTTCTTCCTTCCTCATCAGAGCTTCAATATATGTCATATATGGATAGAAGAAAGAACTCAACGTCTTCCCCTTTATTTCGCAACAATTATTTTCCGTATTGACTCCTCTCATCAAGTTGAGAAAGGTTAACACTCATCCTCTGCTAATCTGCTTTACTTTTTTCTCTGCAACTCCAGTGATGTACTTTTTTTTTCCACCGATTGTGATTTTTTGTTTCCTTGGTTTGGTGTTTCCCTCGCTGAACTTATTCAGAAGAAGATGTGGGTTGAAGCACTTGAGGTACCCCATCTCTCTATCTTCGACTTGATTTGGCTTTCTTCTTCAAAGCTTAGGTCAGTTATAAAGCACCAAGCATTTCGATTTTTAGTTGAAATTTGGTTTTCAGATCGGTTGTGTATAATTTCCCTCTCAATTTGAGATGAATAACATTCGCATTTGAGTTTTATCAAGCAATATCCAATGATGGATAATCATGTCCTATTTGTATCATCCCGATTGTGATATGCCTTTAGTGGGCATGGATGTAGTTGGTGATGAATTCTAATTTCCAGAACATAATTTTTCTTAACATTGATTGTGTGTTAGTGTTGTTATACAGTCGTGTTATGCTTCATCCTTCGTGTTGGTTGAACAATGTATAAATAAGATACATCCAAACACTGATAGTGTCATTGTGACGTCGATGAACTTGGATTTCCTTTGATGACATTTAGCTTATCCATAACCAACTTCACTTTATTTTGTAGTTGCTTACTGGATTTCGGACGCATGAACCAGAAAGAAAATGCTTTGAAAAAAAAATAATGGGAGGGAACTTGCTCTAAATTTTTTTATCCATAACCATTTTTTAATTTGTTATTTACCTAGCGCATCTCATACAATTGACATGTATACTTAGTTCATGTACTAAAATTAATACATCTATACATATTGTTGCTTTTAATATAACTATTAAGTTTATAATACATGTAATAACCGGAATTTTGAGACTCCGTTAAACCTGAATTTAACCGACTTCCGAAACGTCAATCTTAAAATAGATAAAGACATGTATTAACTTAAGATAAAACGAGTGTTATTTCTATCATTTTATGTGACATTAATGCACATAAAATGACGGAATCTTGTAATCAAAAAATAAAGCACGTCCTTAAAATAAAAATAATAATAATTCCGTATTATTTAACGAGTTCCTTTTTCCGTTCTAAAAATAATAATAATTCCGTATTATTTAACGAGTTCCCTTTTTCCGTTCTAATGGGAGAGTAGGCCGAATGGCCCACTAGCAAGCCCAATATCATATTCAGCCAGCCCATTTTAATTAAATTATCCTAATTACCCTATTAACCCTAATCCTAACCTAATTAATCTAATCCAACTCACCCTCCGCCGTCTCCTCTCACGATCTAAACAAACAACCTAATCTACGCTGCCGCTGGATGCTCGACGCCACTGCGCCTCTTCGCTTCAACCGGATCGTTGCCACCGCGAGCCTGCGCCGCCCAGTCGAGTCCGCCGCTGCGAGCCGCCTCCAGTAGCGCAGCAACCGCCTCCAGTAGCGCAGCAACCGCCTCCAGTAGCGCAGCAGCCATAGCCGCCTTGTGACCACCAATATACGTTTAAACCGGACCACCAGGAAGGACTCGCAGCCGCACCGATCGAGGCCGGAGCAGGAACCGTACGCCGTGGTAAGCCGCTCCTTCCCCTTCGCTTTCCCTCTCTTTCTGTCGCGAGGATATATATCCCGACGCTTCACTCCGTTACCTGCAGTGCAATCCGGAAACAATCCAGTCGGAACCCTATCGTCTTCCCGCAGTCCCGCGCGTCAACGCCGGTAAGTACCGTTTTTCTCCCCCTTCGTTTCCTTCCTTCTCGCCACTGCTGTTGAGACTCACGCAGTCTTGGCTGTCCCGCAACAACAGCAGGTCGACCACCCAGGAAGAGCCGCCGGAACGCTAGCGCTGCTTAGGACCTTAACGCCGGACTGCAGTTCCGTAAGCTTGCTCCTCCTCTCTTCAATTTCACTGTCATCCATATGTATGTGAACTGCTGTTGTTGAGCCCTAAGCATAAATAACATAATGTTAAGGAGCTGCTGAGTATTTTTCATAAAATGGAAGGCAAAGGCTGCTGTAAATTTAATTTAAGTTCTTCAGCTTTTAGGTTTCGAACAGCCCATCTTGTCGATCAATTATAAAATGTTTGGATAAAGATCCACCGTTGAATTTTGGATATGTTGTAGACGGATATATGTAGTTTATCATATTAAAATTTGGGGAGAAATGAACGGTCGGATTGAAAGTTACGAGCTCCCGAAGTTAGGTAGTTGAGCAGTTTTATTAAACTTATAAATTTGACTAAGTATAAGAAAGTAGAGTGAGGAACCGACTTTGGGAATTATTATAAAAATATCGGCTGAACAGTTTGGAGAAATTCTTTCTTCTAAGGCTAGATAGAACCTCATAGATGATCTAGATATTTAATTCGGAAATTTTATAAGCCGTTAAGAATTTTATATTTAGAGCCGAAGTTAAACCTTTTTCGGTTCTTCCGGAAAATAGAAACATAAGAAAAATGTCAGTTTCGCACCTAATAAAATTCTAAGAGTTAGGATATATTTTAGAACTTCAAATAGGAGTTTGGACTTGAATTTTAGGGTCTTCGAGAAAATCGGAACCAAGGGTAAAATGGTCATTTTACCCTAAAACTAATAATGTAACTAGTACGTCTTAATACTTATTTAATCTCAGAAGTTTTAGACTTCTATCTACGTGAAAGTGTGCTAATACACTTATCGCCTTTAACAGGCAACTGAGTGAGTACAGTTACAGAGCAAGTGGTTACTAAAGAGTCGAGCGTTATAACAGGTAAGTCCTTTGGGCTTACTTAGCTGACTGCTAAATATGAGTATAAATGATGATGGTGGTGTGTGATTGACATGTTAGAGAGATAGGTTGTGATATATAAATACCGACCTGTATTTTGGCCTAAGAGTAACGGGCGGTGGCATTCCGCTCAGTAGCTCGCAGGGCGCTGGGGGTTTCTTTCGGGACTAGTCCACACATGGTTTGTAGTGATGCTACCAAAGGAAGTCAGCTATACCTACACCAGTTGGATAAGGAACGGAGGCGAGAACTAATAATAGTTCTCGTGCCACAACTTAAATTGAATAATGTGAATCACTTAAATAACAGATAATAATTGGTTGAGTGCCAGCATGATGTTTGTTTATTTTTGCTTCTGCTTGTGTTTGTGCTGTTATCATTTTGCTTATTTTTGGTTAGTTAGCTAACGGTTGATATGTTGTTTAGATTTGACACAGGTTAGAGCAGATGCCGAGTGATCCAGATGGTAGTGGTCAGCCGGGGTGTCGTACTTTAGGACGTTTTGCAGTTTTTGCATTTGTGGGTTTTTCAGTTGAACATCGTTTCCTTTCGTACTTTGATATATTACTTTTCCGGCTGTAGTTGATCTGGTCACATTCATGCATTGATAAAAACTATTTTTATGATTTTTAGTTTTTTTTCCTTATCTGTGCCTTGTTGTAAGATCATGTTAAGTTGTTGTCAAACTAAGGTCGGGACCCACTGTGCGGTCCTAACCAGTAACTCCCTAAGCTGCAAAATACTGGGGTGTTACAATACAATCGCTAAATTCTTTCATTGTGAAGATGAGTTAATAGTAGGATTGAGAAATAATGAATTTTAATTGAGAGGAAAAATAAAAAGTTATGTTGTGAATGAAGATTACCTAGGATGTATTTTTATAAATTTTAATTAAGATATTTTATCTTAAAAGTAAATTTAAATTGTTAAAATTTAATTTATAATTTATTTCAAACTTAAATATCAAGTCTCATTTTTAAACAAGTTATTTGTTTTATTTTTAATTTTATTCTATTACTTGAGTTATATTATACTAAGTTGCTTTTATCTTAGTTAATATATTTAGTTGATATTGTGATTTTATTTTATTAAGATAATAATTATTTTATAAATATAAAAACATGTTTTAATTAAATTCCTTTACTTTATTTTACTTTCAATTCTTAAGTTCTAAATACTCGTTATTATCTATTTAATTTTTTTTAATATAACTACTATCTAACCCCTAAAAATAGACATTATTATATTATGTTTTATCCATATGACTAAATCAATTAAACATATATATTGAATTTATAATATTTAAGGATTTGGAATATAACAAATCAATATTAAACATATCAAAGAAGAAGCATCTATTATGTCATGATCACTACTCGACAGTTGTAGCTAAACTGTTTTAATAGAAAAATACTTCTAAAAAAATAAAAATCGTATTAACAGATGTGATTTCATTCTCCACCTTTTATCTTTCAAAATGTACCTATGAATTTTTGTAATAATAATAATAATAATACTATTACTTAGTAGTGTTTTGTTTATGTTATTAATGTTAACGTTAATACTTTTATTAATATATATAAATTTATAAAAAAATTAAAAAAAAATCACGTGCATGGCACGGGTAGTATACTAGTGTTAACTAATCCATCTTCAACCAGATTTTAAATGTTGACTGTGAGATGGAATTGAAGGCTCTCGCAAATGGTTCAAACAATGTTGTGTCGAATTGGTGAAAAAAATTGTGAGATGAATTATAATAATATGAAGTCGAATATATATTGTGAAAAAAATTTGGGTTAACAAAACTTGTTGTGAAAGATTATATTTGTTTATTTTAAAAGTTAAGATAAACTGAAGTTTAGTAAGATTTTATATTTTGAGGAAGGCCCTTGTAAATGTCTAAAATTAAAAATAATTTTTATTAACGTGATTATTAACCTTTTAAAATAATTTATAAGTTGAAGATTTACCAAAAAGATTTGTAACTAAGAGATTTTGTTGTTTGTAGTTAACGTGATTATTAACATAATTACAATTTAATTTCAAATTTTGTCGTAGAAATTATGATAAAATCCTATTTTTAAATAATTTAAGTATTAATTTAAAAAATATATATTTTAGACTTCTGAGATACATGACGTTCACACGTGGTGGCAATAAAAGCTTCTGCTATCTAAAGTAAAAACGCTCTCTTCTAGGAAGCCCTAACAGTGACTAGGCGGGGTTATCATCCTAGAGACCGGCGTCATCGGTGGTCGGAAAATGGAGGTGGAAACCTCTATACCGGTAATCGAGATCGATAATACCAGAAACACTAATGAGCATGAGACTGAACAAGGGAGGGAGGACGTGAACATGGAAACAGTTATAGATATGAAAGAAGGGGAGACTGGGACGAAAGTGGCTGAAGTCAATAAGGAAGATGCGGTCAAGATCACAGGTGGAGAGGAACCAGTAGGAGTAACATTTATGAACTCTAACAATGATGGTCCTCTCTCTTTTGATATAGGAAGCAAGAACACCAAGGGTGGGAAAGAATCCAGTGAAGACAGCTCAGAGATAGGGCAGAAGAAGACCTGGAAGGATGTCACGACGGGTAGATCGGAGAAGAAAAGTGATGATAGGAAAGTGGATATGAATGCACTGATGGGAAAGATGATACTAACATTCCCCTTTGGACCTGAAGGGGATCCATGCTTCGAGATAGATCAGAGTATCGCGAAGAACCTTGAAGACGAGTGGAAACTATCAATTGTCTTCAAAGTCCTTGGTTACCCCATTGCCTTCCCGGTAATGGAGCGGAAGATCAAAGAGCTTTGGAAACTCGGGAATAATGTTCAGATCATCGATCTAGACAACGAATACTTTGTGGCCCGATTCAAAAACGAGAATGAGTTATTGATGATCTTGACGGGTGGTCCCTGGGCTGTGTTTGGAAGATGCTTGAGTTTGAAAAGATGGACACCGGAATTCGTTACCACTGAACAGATCACCTCTGCACCAACCTGGATTAGAATTACAGGTGTGCCTATGCAATGGTTCAATGAGGCTATACTATGGAACGTAGCCACCGGAATGGGAAAACCTATTGCTATGGACCCAAAGACTCTAAACCTTAATAGAGGTAGATTCGTCCGAATGTGTGTTGAACTAGACTTGAGCAAACCGCTCAAGAAAGCCGTGTTCATCAATAAAGTACGGTGCTCCATTGAGTATGAAGGATTACAAATGGTATATTTCAAATGTGGGAGATATGGGCATTACGCATCAAATTGCCCCCATAAAACCAAAATCCAAGATCGCGGAAGAAAGAAGGATGAAGAGCTGGAAAGGAGAAGCCAGAAAGATGCGCAATCACAACCGAACGGCCAATCACCGGAAACTGCAACCCAGGCGGCGCCGGAGGAGGACCAGTTTGGACCTTGGATGTTGGTCGGTAAGAAAGGAAGGTATCAGAAAGGGAAAGAAGAGATTGCGGAATATTCAGGGAAGGTGGGTTCAAACCATAAATATCAGAATCGCACACAATATGGGAAAAATCAAGCTGGTAAAATTATTTACGGGAAGCAATCCCAAGGGGAACCTCATCAGCAGAAAAGTGGGACCAATCTAGGAGAGGAGAGAGGTAAAGAAATTAAAGGTAAAGGAAAACATATAGAAGGAGAGAGAAATTTGGTACGTAACGCTAATACAATAATTGCTGGACTGAATAAGCAGCAAAACGCCAACTCAGGAAGTAATGTTGCAAGCACGAGTAAAAATCAGAAGAAAGGAACGAAGGAAGTTATTACCTTCCAAGCAGCAGCCCTAACGGAAGAAGAGATAGAACTAGAGAGGAAAAAGAAACGTAACAGAGTAAGGAACGAAAGGAGGAAAATGTCGAGGAGAGCAAAGATGGAGGAGAATGGTAAAGAAAAGATTGTTACGCTGAAACGACAAAGATCTGGGAGAGGAAAGGATATTTTTGTGGTGACAGATAGCGATGAAGGAGGGTACAAACCGGAAGACAAGAAAAGGGCTGTTGGGGATCAAAATACAGGAAATGAAAGTGTGGGAATCCCACTTCCCAACTCTGCAGAAAGATTGATGAATAAGGAGAATGAGGGGACTAATCGCTCTAACAATCAGGAACCAGGAGAGCAGCTCCCTTCAGGACTGAGCGCACAACAAGTTGGTTGGCAAAGGGAAGGACAACATATAGATGCCATACAAAAGGTTGGAGATAAAAGTTCGGACCTGGAGGGCAATATGGAATGCGAAGAGTTAAGAGAGGGAAGCAACAGCAATGATACTCGGATGTCTGGGACATCTGGGCAGTAAAGCAGCTTCTTTATTATGCCTACAGGTGTGTAGCTCACCTTATTTTTACTGTTTAATCATGAATTGTCTTCTTTGGAATGTGCATGGAGCAGGCAAGAGCGGCTTCAGACGAGCAATCAAGTTCCTGTGCAAAGCTCATAAGGTTGATATGCTAGCTATTTTCGAGCCTAGAATATCGGGAGATAGTGCTGATAAAGTCTGCAGCAAGCTTAATTTTGGAGGTTGTAGAAGAGTGGAAGCTCATGGCTTTGAAGGGGGAGTATGGCTTTTGTGGAATGACTCTAAACTCCAGGTTACTGTGATTAATACATGCCCCTTTTTTATTCATGTGAGGTTGACATTCAGAAACAGTCTACTGGATATGATAGTGGTTTATGCCCCGCCAACAGTGAATCGACGTATCCCGTTCTGGGAGGCTTTAGATAGAGAACTCGTCGGAGTGAATAACCCGTGTATTGTTGGAGGTGATTTTAATTGCATCACAGCCCTACATGAGAGTAGAGGAGGGGCTGCTGGACTCCACAGAGATTCAGATAAGTTTCTAGATATAATCCATAATTATGGGCTTGTAGATCTTGGCTTCACTGGATCATAATTCACATGGGATGACAGTAAGAGTAGAAACAAAGGCATTCAGAAAAGGTTGGATAGGGCCCTGATGAACCAAGATGCTAGAGTTGTCTGGCCGGATGCGTCTATCAGACATCTTGCAAGATTCTCGTCGGATCACACACCTTTGCTCATGAGACTACATCCCGAATCTGTAAGACAACGGAGAGAGAGGCCCTTCCGGTTTGAGGCAGCATGGATGACACATGACGACTTCCGGCCCATGGTGAGAAGATGTTGGGACCAACATGCTAGTCGAGGTATCCCGCTCACTACTCTTAAAAATTGGTTATTATCTTGGAACCGGCGGGTGTTTGGTGATATTTTTTGTAGGAAACAAAGCCTCATGAAAGAACTTGAAGATTTGCAAAGCAATCCAGGTGTGTGTATGACTACAATGGGAAAGGCAACGGAGATCCGACTCCAAGCTAAACTGGAAGAAGTGCTAGAGCAGGAGGAGATTATTTGGTTTCAAAAATCGCGAGAACAATGGCTGTCGTTCGGAGATAGAAATACAAAGTTTTTCCATACTGCTACGATTATTAGACGCAGACGGAATAGAGTTGATGGCCTAAAAGGAGAGAATGGAATATGGGAAGAAGACGACGCAAAACTCCGTGGATTAGTTACTGAGTACTTCAAAAAACTCTACAGTTCCACTTCTAATTCGGCTGACATGGGACACTCACATTCAGACAACAACTTCCCTATGATATTGATGGAAAAGAGAGAAGACCTCCTCAAGGAAGTACACCATGATGAAGTGTGGAAAGCAGTAAAGAGTATGGGAGCTTATAAGTCGCCGGGGATTGATGGCTTTCAACCCATATTTTATCAGAAGTGTTGGGACATCGTCGGTAACTCGGTGGTTAGAGAAGTGAAAAAATTCTTTGAATACCGGAAACTCCCAATTGGGTTAAATGATACCATCTTGTGTCTCATTGCAAAAGTCGGGACTCCGGAGTTGATTACACAATTCAGACCGATTGCGTTGTGCAACGTTCTTTATAAAATCATCTCCAAAGTGCTGGTGCAACACATACAGGAATTCATTGACACTCTTGTTGGACCTACACAAGGGAGTTTCATTCCGGGAAGGTATATTCAGGATAACATTGTCCTAATGCAGGAAATTGTCCACTCTACCAGAAAGAAGAAAACCGGAAAGAAATGGATGATCTTGAAATTAGACCTTGAAAAAGCCTACGCTAATTCGTTGGGAGTATGTAGAGGATACGATTGAAGCGGCGGGGTTTCCTACGGAATGGTGTGATATGATCAAAGAATGCATTACTACGGTAAGGATGCAAGTTAATTGGAATGGGGAGCTTACTCAACAGTTTCATCCAAAAAGAGGCCTCCGACAAGGTGATCCGATTTCTCCGTACCTTTTCGTATTATGTATTGAGAGATTAAGTCAAGCTATTCTTGAGGAAGTCGATAAGGGTAATTGGAAACCCATTCGACTTTCTAGGGAGGGACCGTTGGTTTCACATATCTTCTTTGCAGATGACCTAACGCTCTTTGCAGAAGCCTCTCCGGAACAGCTGAAAATCATCCTTGAATGCTTGGACAGGTTTTGTAGGGTTTCTGGACAGAAAATTAATATGCAGAAATCAAAGATATTTGTGTCCCCAAATGTTTCAAGAGAAATGCAGAAAGTTTTGTCAGATTTAAGCGGGATTGAAGTCACCAAAAAGCTGGGCAATTATCTGGGTATGCCGATGATTCAAGAGCGGGTTTCAAAAGCAACGTTTGCCCCGATGTTGGACGGAATCAATGGGAAGTTGAGTGGATGGAAGTGCAAGAGCCTGAGTTTCGCAGGTAGAGTTGCCCTAACGAAGTCGGTGCTAAATTCCATTCCGATTTACTCGATGTCCACCATGCTTCTACCAAAAGGCATTTGTGAAAGTAAAAGTTTAACGTTATACATCACATAAATGAAGGATCAGGTTTATTGAAAAAGATTTATTGACTTAATTAGTGAGTTAGTAAAAATTTATTTTGAGAAAAACCGTGAAGTCGTCACGTCAGCAACAATGTTGCATACTTTAGGATAGGTATATACATGGCATACTTTAGTAAAGGTATATATATCGATAGTTAGGGAATATATATTTGTTATTAAAAGTTTTAATTCTTTGTATATTTAATACATTGATAAAATATAAATTACGAATGTAATAGGTCAACGACGCACATACGTGTAGGTCGCAACGACCCACAAGTTAATAGGTCACAACAACCCACATACAAATATTATATTGATATGAATATACATAAATGTATAATTTGTTTAAGCTTCAAATGTAATGTCTGGATTTTGGTTATTGATCGGTTTATCGACCTTCCCGCAAGCGCGACTCAGTTCTCCCGCAGGCACGATGTGCTGAGTGTCGGGTTTATTCCATAATCTCGTTCCGAACTTCCGTTATCCCGCCTTTTACTTTTGGATCTTTCGTTGCTTGCACCAAGGAGACAAGGAGGTCAGCTGACCCATGTTCCATTCCCCTTGTGCAGCTTGTTCCTTCTCTCCTCTCACAATCTCATTCACGTTCTTCTCTTTCACACACTTCCTCCCTTGTGCTCTCTTCTCCCTCTCTCCTTGAAAGCTCTTTGGTTGTGGCCAACAGTGAGAAGCTTTTGGATCTAGCTTGGTAAGCTTCTCTTCCTCCCCCCTCTTCTTCTTCCTTGGTGGTTGGAGAAGACCCAACAAGAGGAGGAGGCCATTGGAGCTCAAGATCCACAATTGAAGACGAAGAAGACGACCTTTTGTTGTTCGACCGCGGGGGCGGATCTTCAAAGCCATAGCGGCATACCCTGACCACTACAGGGGCGGCACCAGGATTCCGGACCACCGCAGGGGCGGCACCAGAGGCCGCAGGGGCGGCGACAGCTCCTCCGCAGGCGCGTCAGCTTGATTCCGCGGCTGCGTTTCTTCAATAGTAGGCCCTTCTTCTCCCTTCCTTTTTCGTTCCTTCCTTTGTTTTGAGGTTGATACATGTTTAGTAGCATGACTAAGGTGGACCTAGGGTAGTTGTGAATGCCATCTAGTGGTTGTGAACCTAGAAGCCCTTAAGGCTTGTTATGAGTTGTTGGATTCGAGTATGTTGACCTTGTTGGACCTCCTAGGCTAGGTTGCTCCTTCTTGGTTGTGGTGTTTGATCTTGAGAGATAGTGGGTTGTTGTGGGATCCTTTCAATTGTTGATTGTGATGTGAGTATTATAAATTCTAGGATGCGGTACTAGAATGAGAGTCAAATGATCTTGCGTAGATCATTTGTATAGAAGTCTAAGACTTCTTGAGTTGAGTGAGTTGTTGATATATATCTTCTTGTGAAAGGTTGTGGGCTTCTTCCCAAAATAAGCGAGAGTGTTTTGTGAGTTATCGTTTGGGACGAGGTAAGTCTCCAAACTTACTTAGTTCGTATTCTTCGTATTATTTTCGATGCATGTTTGGTGGTGTCTGTTTATTGTTTATGTTATAACAATGAAACCGGAAATAGGATTACTGTAATAACCGGATTTTTGAAACTCCGTTAAACCTGAATTTAACCGATTTCCGAAATGTCAATCTTAAATAAATAAGTACATAATTTAAAAGTAAAATAAAACGAGATTAGTTCTATCATTTTATGTGACCTAGATTCACATAAAATGATAAAATAAGTAACCGGAAATAATTTATGTACTTTAAAATAAGAATAATAATAAGTTATAAAATACGGAATTTAATTCTGTATTTTATAATTTCCGCACTTAATTAACGAGTCCGGATCCTGTTTTAAAGAGAGAGACGGGATATAAACCGCTACTAGGCCCAATTACCGGCCCAGCCCAGCCAGCCCATTTTTTTAGATTTATCTAATTAACCTAATTAAACTAACCTAATTTAACCCTAATTCTAACCTCTCTCACGCTATTGCCGCTCCTGCCTCTTCCCTCTCACAACCGATCGAACCGTGGACGAACAACAGCCACCAGCGCCGCACCGCTGCTGCCTTCAACCGGAGCGCCACCATTGAGCCCTGCGCCGCCTTCCGCCAACCGCCGCAGTAGGCCGGTAAGTGTACTGCCTCCCTTCTCCTCCTTCCGGTCTTCTCTGTTCCGCAACTCACTTTTCGCCCATCTGAAGACGACGCTGTCTTCTCTCGTTCGCCGACGACCGCAGCTGTTAAGCCGTCGTCGACCGCAGTGCTACCGCCGAGCCCAGTTCCGTCTTGCAGCAGCCGTCACCGAGCCGTCGACTCCGCACCGCACGCCGCTGCGACCACAAGACGCCCAGCCGTGCGAGTCCCGCCAGTGAGTCGTCCGCCCTATTCCTTCCCTCCTTCTGTTCCGGTACGCAGTGCTAACCCTTTCTCTTGCGGCTGTTGTGTTGCACCAGCCCAAATCTCCCCGCCTTCGACTGCAGCTCGGCGCCGCCTAGGACCTCCCTATCGGACCGCTGTTGAAGTTGTGAGTACATTGTGATGTATATATATATATATATATATATATATATGATGAGAAGTACAGAATATACATGTTTCGGTGCTGTTGAAGCTGTTGAAATTGTAGATATATATATATATATATATATATATATATATATATATATATATATATATATATATATATATATATATATATATATATATATATATATATATATATATATATATATATATATATATATATATATAATTGGAATGTCATGAGTGCAGTACAGAATATACATGTATATATGATGAGAAGTAGAAGTGGAAGGTTATAAAATTAAGTAAGGACAGTTGTGTGAGCGTATATAGGAGTTGTGTATGCCGAGTATATACATATACGTGTATATATATATATATATAATATGAAATAAAAGTGTACATATAAGTGTTTTAAAGTCTATTCATGTTTATAGAAGCTTGGAATTTGATGGATATATAATCTTTATATAAGAGTATATTTATAAGCATAAATATAGAATATATAAAAATGCGAGTATCTATATATAAGTACGAGTTGGGATTTATGAAATTATGTAAAAGAGATGTAAATATATATATATATAAATAAGTTGGGATTTCAGGATTTATATATATAAAGAAACATAAGAATATATATATACTCATGACATAAGTGTACCTAAATCCGTACAAGATGGGAAATAAAATATGTAGATATATATATGAGTACCGAATAATTACACAATTAAATAAGTGAGTGGAGGAGAAAGGTTAAAGTATATAATACGGATAATATATGTAATAGATGGTAACCGGGAAGGAGGAAGAGTGTTATTCTTTTTCGAGTGGATTCAAGTTTAAACTGGTGACCTATAAGTAGCTAACCGAGAGACACAAAGTATGGAAACAAGTTTTAAAAGAAATAAGAAAGTTTAAGAATAAATTTGAGAAGCCTTCGGCTGAGGGTAAAATGGTCTTTTACCGTAAGAACTTGTTTCGTAATTCCTTAGCATGAGGTTGGACATCTGGATGTGATTTTGATACACATGCCTTATTTGACAAGCGTTTGAGTTACTACGAGTACGGACTGTTTGAGACGTGTTAGAGTGTATTTTGACTCAGGTAAGTCCTTGCGACTTACTTAGCTGGTTTCTGGATATTAGTTGGGTGATAATGGTTGTGTGTGTGCAATGTGTGTTATAATAAAAATAACAACTTGTTAGGACGACCATGGTTATTGTGTTTTAAGGTCCAAGTGTATGTATAACGGGCCGTGACATCACTGTCCAGCTCTGCCAGGAGACTAGGAGGTTCTCTATACCCAGACCATACAGGTACACGGTGAGATGCATCGGATCCACTCCTGATGGGTACACGGGGGCGGAGGCGAGGTTTGGGAATCCCTCGTGTCACAAAATAAGTATCATTAGAGTGAATGACTTAAACGAAGATAATAAATGGATTGTTTGAAAGCATGATGAGTGTTTATTTTTGTGTGTGTGTGTGTGTGTGCTATTATTATTCTCCTAATGTTTAGATAACTAGCTAATGGTTTCTCTTGTTGTGTTTTTAGATTTACCGCAGGTTAGACCAGCAGCTGAGTGATCCGGAAGTAGTGGTCAGCCGGGTCTCCGTACTCCTTAGAGTGGGGGTTGGGAGTTGTGTTTGTCTTTTCTTTCTTTTGTTTAAGTACTTTAGGCTGCTAGACAGTGTTGCATTCATTACCTTAAAAATACTATTTTATGAATTTCGGTTTTCTTTATTTGTGTCTTGTTGCAAGATCCTAGTAATGTTGTTGTCAAACTGAGGTCGGGACCCATTGTGAGGTCCTAACCAGTAATATTCCGAGTTCTGAGAATTCGGGGTGTTACAACATGGTATCAGAGCTCTAGGTTGGCAACAATGGCACTTGAAATCTTTTGAAAGACCGAATTAGTTTTAAGCAGAACCCGAAAAGGGGTCTGGGTTTTAAAAAGAAAAGTTTTGGTTTTAAATGCATGCATAGTCGGTTGGGAATAGAAAAGTACGGCTGACCACTACTACTACCGCGGATCTCAGGATGCTTAGTATGGACTTTAGGTTTTACTTTAGTTGGACTTATTAGCTTGATTATACAGATATGTGATATAGATAAGTACATACAAAAGATTAGTAGAAATTATAGTTATATTACCCTTAATGGAGATAACCATATGAGATCCTCATTCAGTTGACACACCTAAGTTTTGAAGGATGTCAACGTGAGGATTAGTATCCACATCTTATGTGCATTAGGGTAGGCAAATGGCGGGCAACTCCTTCGAGCTTGCTGAGGAACGTCGAGGCGGGAAAGTGAGGACTGAAGGATAACATCAGCGAACATGGCAAGTAGGGGATCCCGAGTCAACTTAACGGAAGCAAATGAAGGTTACACATGAGAGTAGTTTCGGAAAGGCGTTGGCTGACCGGCAATTATACAAATTAGGAGGGATAACCCATAAATTCTTTTAAGTGTGGTGGAAAGCAACGTTATAGACAAAGAAGATGGCGACAGAAACAAGCATAGGTGTGGAAGGCAAAGAGAGGTGGTAGGACTCAGACAAGGGATATAGAATTCAAGCTCATTGACGGACCAGAAGGTGAAAGTTGATGCGAGAAACAGAACAAAATATGATCACCTCGACAGTCTAATTGACACCACAATCAAAATGGATAACCAAGACAATCAAAAGCATAGAAGTCTACACGAAATACATTGTCCATCCAAATATGAAGAACTAAAGAGCTGTAAAATGGAAGCATACGCGTTGCCAACAAGGGAAAGATAAATTTCACCAACATGGAAGCGGAATGACTTTCTAGAAGATAAGTGAGTGACAGCAAGGGCCGTGATACAAATATCAAAATCATAGAATCCTGAAAGCAGAGTCAAAGGGATCACTATAAAGGCAGCATTATAACACCAATCAAAGAAGGGAGTTTGTGAGAAGGATCTTGGCGTACCCGAATGCCACAATAATCTCCCTCTCACAAGTGGACTTAAAAATCTCAACACCAACGCTTTACCCCGACCACGAGCAGCTGATGGCTGAGGTAAAAGTAATCGCGAAGATGCATATACGAGCTATCGTGGGAGAATTGACGAGTCCGTTGACGGTAGATGAATGATAATTCTAAACTCGGAAGGAGTATAACGCTCTTATAGTGTGAAAGAGAAGTGTAGACTATAGAAGAGTTAAAGAAGTACAAGCGGAGAAACTAGAGAAGATAGATTTTCACCAGGTTTATCAAATTTCAAGAGATAGAAGAAACGTAAGCCTATGATCTTGTAGAAGGTCAACTATAGACTACTTGGCAACAACTGGGACTTTACACGTGCGGGTTAACAGGTGGAGGCTGGTTGCCAAGTAATAAGAATAACCACAGAGTTACAAAAGAACTGTATTGACACGAGGAGGAATCCTTAAGGCGACCAATTGCGGCAACTATGAAGTCAATCAATACGAGTGCTAGTAATACTGAATAAGTTCAAGTCAGTAACTCTAAAGAGAATTGACGGTCCGAAATGACCCCTTATATCAGTAATGATATAAAAAGAATTAATGTGAGCAGTTGTTTGTCTACTGACTAAGGAAAATGTTACAAATCACGGATAGTATGGATGGATTCGTATAAGGAGAACCAGAGGGGTAAGAAGAAGCAGATGATTTTGACCAAGTCATACATCAGTCTGGACAAAAGGGTATGCTCGTAGTATACCACTCAAATGAGACTGATGGTATATTTCCGAGAAAAGCTGGGGTCAATTTTCGAGAATTACAAAGGAGCCCTTATGACTAAAGATGTGACACATAACAGTTGGAATTATAGAGGCGGCACAAACATAGAAAATATAATTTAATGCCGTGGTGAAAAGTCTTATAGAGTTTTGAAGTGGTTGTAAATGGAACCTACATCTTTGTTGGAACATACATCAGAAAGAAGTTAAAGTGAAATGGTGGTACTCCAATGAAAATTTAAGTTAATCCTGATAACCAATAATATGTAGATGAAGGAGTAGTAGTGAGATTGCATACAAATGGTGTACTAGAAGTCCATTCCCGACTGATCACAAATGAGCTGAGGAAAGTAATAAGATTAACCAACGTGGTCCGTAAGGCGTAAACGAGGAAACTCAAAGGGATTTAACTATCCTACATGTGGTAAAGATTTAAAAGAAGGTGAAACGACATGAGTATAAGGAAAACATAATAAATACGATGCGAAGAATTGGACTTTTGAGAAAATCAGATACGTCTTATAGTGGTATACAAAGGGTACAGATGACTTTGTGGTATACGTGATATATCCAAGCTGGGCTTGGGGTGTGTTTTGATGCAGAGGGGTAAGGTCATAGCCTATGCGTCTCGACAGTTGAAGACGTATGAGGAGAACTACCCCACACATGATCTAGAGTTGGCTGCAGTAGTCCATGCTCTTAAGATCTGGCGACACTATCTCTATGGGGCGACATGTCAGATCTTCACAGACCACAAGAGTCTGAAGTACATATTCACTCAGAGAGAGTTGAATAACCGCTAGAAGCGGTGGTTAGAGTTGATCAATGACTTCGACCTTGAGATCCTTTACCACCCCGGAAAGGCGAATGTGGTAGCTGATGCTTTGAGCCGGAAGACGCCTAGGGAGAGGGCGATAGCCCGGTTGACAGTACAACCACAGTTGCTGAGGGACTTGGCTTGGTTGGAGATAGAGATTCAGTTTCCCGATACTGATGGTCAGTTGGCTACCATGGAGTTACTTCCTGATCTGTTGGATGAGATCCGACAGAAGCAGGAGACTTACCCGACTTTGATCAGGATCCGAGACAGGATGTCTCGAGATGAGGCCCCACAGTTTACTATTGGTGCAGATGGGGTGATGAGACGTCAGGATCGTGTTTGTGTGCCGTCAGACAGTGAGCTGAGACAGAGGATACTAGGTGAGGCTCATGCTACCCCATACTCAGTACATCTTGGAGCGAGTAAGATGTACAAGGATGTGAGACGGTCCTTCTGGTGGGGTGGTTTGAAGCCCGATGTGACTCGGTATGTAGCTCAGTGCGCGACCTGCCAACAGGTCAAGATTGAGCACCGTAGGTCTGGAGGAGAGCTCCACCCACTTCCAGTACCACAGTGGAAATGGGAGGATATATCTATGGATTTTGTCACAGGTTTGAGACTCAGCAGAGGATTTGATGCTATTTGGGTAGTGGTAGACCGGCTGACGAAGACCGCACGTTTCATTCCGATCAAGGAAACGTGGCCGGTGAGTCGTCTGGCTGAGGAGTTCACTAGACACATTGTGAGACTCCGTGGAGTACCGAGGACTATCGTCTCTGACAGGGATGGACGTTTTACTTCGAGATTTTGGCAGCAAGTACATACTGCTTTGGGGACGAGTCTCCACTTTACTACCGCCTACCATCCACAGACAGACGGACAGTCTGAGAGGACCATTCAGACCTTAGAGGACATGCTTCGGGCGTGTGTAGTAGATTAGGGACATGTATGGCCAAATCATCTTCCACTGGTAGAGTTTTCGTATAATAATAGTTGGCATGCGTCTATTGGGATGGCTCCTTATGAGGCTTTGTACGGGCGGAGATGTCGTACACCATTATGTTGGGATGAGCCCAGCAGAGTTGATGGAGTAGCTCCAGATCAGATACATGATGACATCGCTCGGATTGCCCTAGTCCGAGAGCGGATGTTAGCAGCTCAGAGTCGTCAGAAGTCCTACGCCGACAAAAGGCGTCGACCTTTGGAGTTTAGAGTGGGTGCTCAGGTGTGGCTGAGAGTGTCACCTACGAGAGGAGTCAGGCGTTTCGGCATTAAGGGGAAGTTGAGTCCCCGATATGTCGGACCTTTTGAGATCTTAGAGAGAGTTGGGGAGGTGGCCTACAGATTAGCACTACCCCGAGATTAGAGGGTGTTCATCCGGTCTTTCATGTATCTCAGTTGAGAGAGTACATTCCGGATCCGAGACACGTCATCAGCCATGAGGATCTGACAGTTGAGCCTGACCATACATTTGTAGAGTACCCAGTAGCTGTCTTGGAGCGCAATACTAGACGTTTGCGGTCCAAGGAGATACCTATGTTGCGGATCCAGTGGTCTAGGAGAGGAGCGGATGAGGCCACTTGGGAGACTGAGGAGAGTATTAGACGTAACTATCCCGAGTTCTTTGCAGAGTTAGAGGTTACTCCTGTTTGACGAGTTAGTACTCGGATGTTGTGTTGTTTGACCTTTCAGGTTTTTATATTGATTTGAGTGATTACGTTTTATGTGACACATGTCTACTGTTGATGGTTGAGTAGTTGCTTGTAGTCAACGAAAATGTCGAGAAAATTTAATATACCAAAGGAATGCGCGATTAAGAGAATTATTCTAAGTTTCGGGACGAAACTTCTTTTAAGAGGGCACTGATGTAATAACCGGATTTTTGAAACTCCGTTAAACCTGAATTTAACCGATTTCCGAAATGTCAATCTTAAATAAATAAGTACATAATTTAAAAGTAAAATAAAACGAGATTAGTTCTATCATTTTATGTGACCTAGATTCACATAAAATGATAAAATAAGTAACCGGAAATAATTTACGTACTTTAAAATAAGAATAATAATAAGTTATAAAATACAGAATTTAATTCTGTATTTTATAATTTCCGCACTTAATTAACGAGTCCGGATCCTGTTTTAAAGAGAGAGACGGGATATAAACCGCTACTAGGCCCAATTACCGGCCCAACCCAGCCAGCCCATTTTTTTAGATTTATCTAATTAACCTAATTAAACTAACCTAATTTAACCCTAATTCTAACCTCTCTCACGCTATTGCCGCTCCTGCCTCTTCCCTCTCGCAACCGATCGAACCGTGGACGAACAGCAGCCACCAGCGCCGCACCGCTACTGCCTTCAACCGGAGCGCCGCCATTGAGCCCTGCGCCGCCTTCCGCCGACCGCCGCAGTAGGCCGGTAAGTGTACTGCCTCCCTTCTCCTCCTTCCGGTCTTCTCTGTTCCGCAACTCACTTTTCGCCCATCTGAAGACGACGCTGTCTTCTCTCGTTCGCCGACGACCGCAGCTGTTAAGCCGTCGTCGACCGCAGTGCTACCGCCGAGCCCAGTTCCGTCTTGCAGCAGCCGTCACCGAGCCGTCGACTCCGCACCGCACGCCGCTGCGACCACCAAGACGCCCAGCCGTGCGAGTCCCGCCAGTGAGTCGTCCGTCCTATTCCTTCCCTCCTTCTGTTCCGGTACGCAGTGCTAACCCTTTCTCTTGCGGCTGCTGTGTTGCACCAGCCCAGATCTCCCCGCCTTCGACTGCAGCTCGGCGCCGCCTAGGACCTCCCTATCGGACCGCTGTTGAAGTTTTGAGTACACTGTGATGTGTGTATATATATATATATATATATATATATATATATATATATATATATGATGAGAAGTACAGAATATACATGTTTCGGTGCTGTTG
>BSUD01000006.1:49749001-49810069 GCA_033239045.1 Fagopyrum esculentum | reverse complement strand
ATATATATATATATATATATATATATATATATATATATATATATATATATATATATATAGGGTCAGGATCGGGTAAGAACAGGTGTTACGGTAAGAAATAAGAACACATATGAATCGTCGGATCAAATAATAAACGTCTATGATTAAACGATCCTATATGGAAATATTAATGCACAACTTATGCGAAATATTTTATATGGTAATTGTGAACAATGTATACACTAAATATGCATATAAAAGGCAACCGAATATTATGTATTTTACATTTAATGTACATGACTACATGGATCAACATATTCAAATACATGCACAATTATATCATTAGTGTTTAAGATTAATCTTAAAATTTACAAAATCATAATCGTGTATGTGTATAGGTTGAATATTATGATTAATTGTATAACTGAATATAAATATTAGAAAATTATGATTGATATATTTACATACATTTATAACACATTCTTATTATATATTTTTGTTGTATTTGAATATATGAAATTAAAGGTTTATGCACTAATGCACATGCACATGCACGTTAACTCGTTAAGTGTAGTGCACACGTATAACATGCATTAGTGCACGTTAAGTGCATATAGTGTGTATGTATAAAAGACATTAACCCACTAAGTGCATGTAGAGCAAACGTGCAAGTTTTTGTTTTATTTTTATAATTTGAATATAGAAAATGTTTGTACACATGCACGTTTACATTATATACATGCACGTTTTTCTAAAGGTAGCACGGATAAGATTAGTAAATTAAATGTATGCACGACTTAATTGCACAAGCACATTTGACTAAATAAAATTTACCGACAAGTATGTCATATTAGGGTAATAATTGTATTATATGCTGATTAAGGAAACATATTGTTCAACTTGTTAACATGGTAACCCGAATATCTCACTAGTTAATGTCTAAATATATATTACATCATATCCGTTGAAGAAGTTTAATTGTGTGGTCTAGATTCGTTCTCATTTCTTACTGTAACAGTTGTTCTCACTTGATCCTAACTCTATATATATATATATATATATATATATATATATATATATATATATATATATATATATATATATATATATATATATATAATATGAAATAAAAGTGTACATATAAGTGTTTTAAAGTCAATTCATGTTTATAGAAGCTTGGAATTTGATGGATATATAATCTTTATATAAGAGTATATTTATAAGCATAAATATAGAATATATAAAAATGCGAGTATCTATATATAAGTACGAGTTGGGATTTATGAAATTATGTAAAAGAGATGTAAATATATATATATATATAAATAAGTTGGGATTTCAGGATTTATATATATAAAGAAACATAAGAATATATATATACTCATGACGTAAGTGTACCTAAATCCGTACAAGATGGGAAATAAAATATGTAGATATATATATGAGTACCGAATAATTACACAATTAAATAAGTGAGTGGAGGAGAAAGGTTAAAGTATATAATACGGATAATATATGTAATAGATGGTAACCGGGAAGGAGGAAGAGTGTTATTCTTTTTCGAGTGGATTCAAGTTTAAACTGGTGACCTATAAGTAGCTAACCGAGAGACACAAAGTATGGAAACAAGTTTTAAAAGAAATAAGAAAGTTTAAGAATAAATTTGAGAAGCCTTCGGCTGAGGGTAAAATGGTCTTTTACCGTAAGAACTTGTTCTGTAATTCCTTAGCATGAGGTTGGACATCTGGATGTGATTTTGATACACATGCCTTATTTGACAGGCGTTTGAGTTACTACGAGTACGGACTGTTTGAGACGTGTTAGAGTGTATTTTGACTCAGGTAAGTCCTTGCGACTTACTTAGCTGGTTTCTGGATATTAGTTGGGTGATAATGGTTGTGTGTGTGCAATGTGTGTTATAATAAAAATAACAACTTGTTAGGACGACCATGGTTATTGTGTTTTAAGGTCCAAGTGTATGTATAACGGGCCGTGACATCACTGTCCAGCTCTGCCAGGAGACTAGGAGGTTCTCTATACCCAGACCATACAGGTACACGGTGAGATGCATCGGATCCACTCCTGATGGGTACACGGGGGCGGAGGCGAGGTTTGAGAATCCCTCGTGTCACAAAATAAGTATCATTAGAGTGAATGACTTAAACGAAGATAATAAATGGATTGTTTGAAAGCATGATGAGTGTTTATTTTTGTGTGTGTGTGTGTGCTATTATTATTCTCCTAATGTTTAGATAACTAGCTAATGGTTTCTCTTGTTGTGTTTTTAGATTTACCGCAGGTTAGACCAACAGTTGAGTGATCCGGAAGTAGTGGTCAGTCGGGTCTCCGTACTCCTTAGAGTGGGGGTTGGGAGTTGTGTTTGTCTTTTCTTTCTTTTGTTTAAGTACTTTAGGCTGCTAGACAGTGTTGCATTCATTACCTTAAAAATACTATTTTATGAATTTCGGTTTTCTTTATTTGTGTCTTGTTGCAAGATCCTAGTAATGTTGTTGTCAAACTAAGGTCGGGACCCATTGTGAGGTCCTAACCAGTAATGTTCCGAGTTCTGAGAATTCGGGGTGTTACAATTACCGACCTTTATATATTATTTGGCCAAAGTGTATGATAACGAGCGGTGACATCACTACCTAGCTCTTGCGAGAGCTAGGGAGTTCTCGACGACTAGCCAGACAAGTAAACGGTCAGATGCATCAGTATCATTCCTTGATAGTGATTGGAGACCGAGGCGTGATCATGGGTGATTCTCGTGGCACAAACGAAAGTTGAGTTAGAACTTGATATGACTTAATAATAAAAAGATAATAAACCGGGCTTGTGTGTTTTAGAGCATGTTGTGTGTTTATGATTATTTATGTGTTTGTATCATCACCTTGATTCTAATACCTTGAATATTCGCTAACGTTTTTAAACTGATTGTGTAGATACCCTGTAAGTTAGAGATGCCGCCGAGTGAGGTGGAGGAGTGGACAGTCGGGGTCTCCGTACATTATAGGAGGGAAACGGTTTCTATTTTGTTATGTTGTGGATTATATACTGTTTATGGATTTGTGTCGTTTTGAGGACTCGACTGAGTTTCCAAGTTGTACCCTGCACTTGCATTAAAACGTTTTCGGAATTTGCCTTTATTTGGTCCTTGTTGAAAGGTCCGGTGAAATTGTTGTCAAGCTAAGGGTCGGGACCCATTGTGAGGCCTCCGCCCGTAGCATCCCAAATCTCGCGGATTCGGGTTGTTACATCAAACCTTCTATGTCTATTTATACAAGTCCTCAAAGTGTCATGTTTTGATAATCGATGTAGGATAGCAAAATCTATAAAAATATGACGGACTTTAAAAAATCGTGAATACCAAATGACTTTTAAATATAATTATAGAAAAAATATTTATTATGTTTTAATAAAAATAAAAATTCAACGTTGTATCAAGATAAACGATGGATCAAATCTTTTACAAAATAATTATAGTTTAGTAAAAAAAGATGTATTGTCTTGATTAGTGACTTATAAAATCATTATGAAAAAAATTATGAGGCTGCTACTAAAACATAAAACATTTAAAGTATGTAAATTAGATCTACATTTCGTGACTAATATTTTCCAACCACTCTTAGGTCTTGAGGCTGATTTTTACTTTATACCAAAATTGGTATAATAAAAATTCATTAATCATTTAGCCCCCGTTTGGTTGTAACTCCAGAAACGGAAACGGAATGAAAATGAATTTAGTCCATATGTGTACTTTGTTCATGAACTTTTTTGGAATCATTCATTGGGATTTCATGTAAAATACATTTGTTTCTCCCATTTTGTTACCCTATAGGGTATCAAAAGTAATCAAATTCTACTCCATTTACTTCAAACCCAAGGAATGATTGCAAAAACTTTCATGAACAATGATATACTTATTACTAGATTCGTTTCCATTCCGTTTTCGTTTCCGGAGTTAAAACCAAACGGGCCCTTAAAATAAGTAAATTCTAAAGTTGTTAAGGAAAATCCCATTCACTATTTCGAAGGAAGGTAGTACAACAAAATCTAACTATTTTAGGCAATTTAAAGCAAATTCAAAAATATAATTTTGGAGAGATTTAAAGCAAGTTTGATTTATTTTTTGTTTAAATCTTATAGTTTTTGTTATAGTAAAGTTAAAAAAAATCCAATTGTAATTAAAACCTAAATTAAATATGATAATTTTAATTGACAAAATGTGGTTATAATGTATTAATTTCTATTTGGGTACGATTCTTTTTATTCAATTTGTCAATATTTATAAATATTATCCACCAACAAATCAATAGCAATAATATAATTATTTGAACCGATTAAGGTAAGATGAGATTCCCTGCATCTTACATGGTTTATATTTATTAGTCAACTCTCTCAATTGCCTACCTGCTAAGACTAGAGACGTCAAACGGGGCCAGCTGTCGGGTTCAGGTCAGTTCACAACAAGTTCGTCTTTTAATGATACTTGATTATTAACCGGGCTGTTTCGGGTCGGGTCGGTTTGGGCTATGTATCGATTGTTCGGGTTATAACGGGTTATCGGTAGTCTCGATTCTCGGTTCTTGATAGTGGTGTCAAACGGGGCCAACGGGTCAATTCGGGTCGGCCACAACAAGCTCCGGTTCAAACGGTCGGGTCAAAACAATCTCTCTCTTTTATCGGTTTGTCTCGGGTCGGATCGGTTTGGATAAGGTATCAAACGTTCGGGCTCAAACGGGCCGGGTCAAAACAATCTCTCTTTTGAGCGGTTTGTTTCGGGTCGGGTCGGTTTAGATCATATCGGGTATCAATTAATTTGATTATAACCAATAACCTGTCATATATATTTTTTATTAATCAACTATTAGTTTCTTAAACTAGTGGAAAACACAATATAAATTATTTTACACTTTATTTGAAAGTAACATTTCATTTGAATGTAACTATTTATCACTTTTCACCGAATTAGATAATAATCCGTGAATATTTGGTTGATATGTTTCATCCAAATCATAAAATATGGTACGTGAAAGCGATTTTAGATGGATCGAATAATTATCCGCGGTTAATTGGGTGATTTGTTTGGTTGGAATGATTTTAGCTTGATTCGTTTGATTAAAAATGACTTTAACCTGATCTGGATATCCGATTGATCGATTTGACCCATATATTTTTAATCCTATTTTGCTTGTTATAAAATGTAAAATAAAATATATTAGTCACTTAGTCACATAACTTAATTCAAATGAAAGTAAAAAACGTATAGTTGATATAAGGTTTTTTAAAGAAATTTATTATAATACTTGAACTCATATTTTATATATATCGGTAAAAATGTTAATATGTAAAAAAAACGTCATCCTATATACGATGCTAACAACCATAAACAAGCTAATATTCCCAAAAAAGATAAAAAAAAGAAAAAATAATAATACAATTTTGTGTATTGAAAAATAGTAACCGCTTAACTTGATGCTAAAATTTAACAATTTTATTGTTACGGTTAATATAATAATTTATAAATTTTTTTACAATATTATGGGTATAATTTTAATTTATATGAATTGTATTACGGTAATGTTTATTTAAACCACTTATCCATACTGATATAGTTCCTTTCCGTTTTATCAATACTTATTGAAGTTAAACTAAATTAATAAATTAGTAATTGTTGAACTTTTTTTTTTAATTATTTGGGATTAGGAAAAGCTCAAGGATAGTAATTGATTGTATTTACATCCGATAATCTTATTTTTATGTTTTATTCAGATCAATAAAATAGATTGGTGATTAAGAAAACGGTGAAAATAATGCAAGTAATATTTTATATAGGAATTAATAATTTTTTGATAAAAAAAATCTTATTTTTGCATATAAATTGTGATAACAATTGTATAACGCTGATAATGAACAGATTCCTTGCCATAAAAAAAAAGAAGTACACAATCCTTGCCATGCAAGAAGATCAAAGAAGGTTTCTATAAATAATGAAGAGATTCCAAAGATAAATAAAAATAATATACCAATATATCCTTGTTGTTCTATCTTTTATTGTTGGCATGTGTCTCTATCATAACAAATTACCCTAATTAAGTAGAATTCTATTAGGATTACTGTATATATATACATACCCCATGACAGGACAATAGATCGGAGAGCTATTATCAAAAAGCTAAAGAAGAAATCGATCAGCTTAATTGGAGGAATTGTTGGTTGATCGATGATGTCGAGAGTAGATATTAGCGAGCTTATGTTGGAGATATTTTCATGGATGCCAGCCAAAGCAGCGATGAAGTTGACATCCCTATCCAAAACCCTATCCGGCATCCCCTACGAGCCCATGTTTATTGAAAGACAATCGATCCGCTCTTCTCTACTCGATGGCGGATTCTTCCTCCAACCCAATACTTCGTGGGATAATCACTGGAGAGAACTCGAGTTCCATGTCCTTCCCAAGGAGCCATCCTCCACGTTCGGCATCCCTAGCGAGTCACTGTCCTTCCTAGAACAAAATGGTCGTGTTTTCTCGTCTAGTCAAGGCCTAGTAGTATTTCATAAGATGTCTGATCATGACAACGAAATCTTGATATTCAATCCGGTTACTTGGAGGTGCGTTCAGCTTCCGATACCCGAGCGATCCTTAGTAAAACGCGGAATACTGCTTGAGTGTCACCCAAGAAACCTTAAAGATTATACAATTACGATTCCGGTATACGTCGTTGACGATACGCACCCTTGGGGTGGCAGCGTTTACCTAGCCGTGTATCGGAACGGAAAGTGGGACGATGAGATGTGTGACATGGAGCGCGGCTTGAAATGCGGACAGCTCCGTACTGAAACTCCGGTGGGGGTCTTCGGAGGACACAACGGAGGTCTTGTGGTATACTATATGTATGATGGGTACGTACGAGCTATGTTAAATTTATTTCCTCTAAATTATTGCATGCATGTTATAATAATATGTTTTCGTGTCATATATATATACAGTTTTGCTAACTTGGAGTCGTACTTGGTGGCCTACGATGTGGAGACGAAGAAGCTTTGTAAAACGACGAAACTACCGGAAGGGGCGTGGACTGGTGAAGATACCGGTTTTGAGATCTTCAAGTGGGGAACGGGCATGACGTCTATCGGACTCGTGAGGACTGGACGGAGAATGTTGTGTGTGTGGGTGTTGGAGTGCCTGAGCAACTCATGGAGGAAGGTGATGTCCAAGACGACTTTGGAGATGGGAGTGCCGGAGGAGGACGGAGGTGTGGTGGGTTGCTGCGTTGTTAAAGGAACAAGTTTGGTGTTTGCTACCGAGATTCGGATCTACGAGTACGACATGGAGGCTCAAAGACTGGAGCTGGTGGCAGAGCGTGGATATCGGCGGTATACGCCCATGGTGTTCACCCCTTACACTAACACTTTTCGACCACTTTGTGGAGAGGAGGGTAGCATAGCATAGCATAATATACTTGCCTAATGGTCTGTTTAAACTTGGCGATATCAACTATGCCCATAAAGTAGTGTGTACTATTTCCAAACCCTGATATGCTCGCCTGTGTGCTTGCAATTGTTTTTTACTTTGTCAATGGCTTTGCCCTAAAATTCAGTTTTTTCTATTATGAAAACAATATTTTGTTGTGGGCGGGTAAAGCCATCAGATATGCTTACTTTAGACTCTTTGAAACTGAAGATTATTGGTTTCTCTTGACAAGGACTGCTTGCTTTGTATTGCATGTATAAATGAGATGAACATAGGTTTCATTCATCGCAATTCTAGCTGAAAATGAAGTGGACAATGTATCCATTAAGAGTCAAGCGATCACACAACGTAAAATTTGTAAATTGATATGGAAGATGATGATAAATCAGCGTTAAGTGTAGTGATTTTGCTGGAAACACTCTTTCAACACCGATTACAGTTAAAACTTCCCTCAATACCAATTAAACAAAGACTTACAGGTTGGGCACAAAGCTGTCTCACCACAGCGAGCAGCATGATAGGTAATCCATCCCCACAGTCTCTGAGCCAATGGCAAGTGGCTTCTACAATTGAAGAATCAGAGGCAAAAGATCCCATGTAGTAGCCAACCATGATTTGCAGCTGAGTGGGCAAAGTTACTCTTTGCGCCGTAGACGTTTTAACTTGTCGTGCAATATGTTGTCTTCCATAAGATGGTTCTTGCCTATCCATATCATTGGCTCATTCTCATGGATGATTAACCTTACCTTTCACAGTTGGCGGAAATCATAATTCAAACTATTTGAAACCTGCAGATTTTTAATAATCTCAAACATTCCTGGGCATATTTCACTGTCGAGAAGGCATACAATAAATAATAACTTTAGAAACAAACCTGGAAAATCATAATTTAACATTACTTTCACGGTTGGCAGAAAATCATAATTCAACCCATAATCAGCAGTCTTTTGTTGCAAAGAATCAATCTGGAAGGCCAAAATAAAAGCAGATAGAGAGAAAGTGGATGAAACTCATCTCGTGTTTCACCTTGTCATTCATCTTCCACTGCCCAGCTCAAGAGTAACAATTTCATTGTTAGAATAATTGAGCTACAAACAATAGATGAACACATCAATATTTTACAAGGGGTCATAAAATAATGTTGGCTCCTCAGACAATTGAATTCCAAACTCTTCTGCCACCAACAGCTTTTCATAGTATCTGTTATCTTTTACCTTCTACAAACTAGGAAAATCATACAGAAAAAATATGAGTTGTAGCCTTTAGCGACAAAATAATGCGGTAACAACAGCTGTTTGCAACCTTTATATACTCTGCTCCCTCTCAGGAGGACGCTGACATGTTGCTTTTAGAAACTGCTCCTTGTTCAATTTCTTCTTGTATATTTGAGCTCCGACAAGTTTG
This sequence comes from Fagopyrum esculentum, assembly GCA_033239045.1. Classification (NCBI taxonomy): domain Eukaryota; kingdom Viridiplantae; phylum Streptophyta; class Magnoliopsida; order Caryophyllales; family Polygonaceae; genus Fagopyrum; species Fagopyrum esculentum. The sequence continues at coordinate 49,801,212 of BSUD01000006.1, read as the reverse complement.
TAAAGTTACATCATTCAATATCAGGCAAGAAAATTAGAGTTCCCTCATTCACGTTTTATATGAAGTAGAAGAGATAGGCTTTAACTCCATAGGTAGAAAGAAGTTAGGTTCTCTCTGTTAGCATGAAATATTGTGATATTTTAGGAGCGTTTTCTAAGTATATTTCATCCATATTGGTAGTCATTAATAAAGCAGTGAAGTATTTGTGAGTTAGTTTATCTATTTTGTCGATATAGAGGTCTACATAAGCTTTGTGTTGATTGTAGGCAATTAAGAGCTAATTCCGAACGGATTGAGAGAAAATGGAGATAGCTTGAACATGTCCAAGGATTGAGGACATCAGTGCTAACTTGAAGAATATCACGAGGAAAGAAAGAATCACGATTTACACCTAAACCACGCTCTAAATTACGACCGTACTTGGTTCCACGTTCTATTCCACGGTCGAGGAATCTTGGCAAGAGAAGCGTGGTTCATTCCAGCAACTTACACGGTCGTGGAAAAATGTGACAAACCGTGATGAACTTCCACGCTCTAAACCACGCTCTAAACCACGGTCGTGGAATCCTAGAGAGCCGTGATCTTGGCAATCTTTTACGAAATATTTTAAGCCACAATCTTTTACGCACATGGGCCGAAGACGCATTTTATCCAGCCCTATATAAGGACGGAAGAAGAGAGATTCCGTCACCTTCGCTACCGCGTTTTACCCTAGTTTACTCTTTCGCCTAGAACACCGTGGGAGATTTCCGGATTGACGGAAAGAGTGAAGATTGTTAGTAAGGAGATTTCATCTTTATCCTTAGGTTTTGATTAGAAGACGGATTGACATCCCGTTCTTCGTTCTTATCTAAGATTGTGGTTGTTTGTGTTATTCCAAATCTGAGTTGCATTATCGTTGATATTTGTGAATTTGAGATTGATTTAAAGGTTATTCAAAGTTTTCGGAAGTTTCCACCTTTCATTCTTTTAAATCTTGAATTTGATATCAATATGACTGTTGTTGGCTAAAACCCTTTAGCAATTCTAAGGTGAAGGGTTGATAGTTGTGGCTTAGATGATGATAGATCGATCCTAAACAGATTGGACCCTGAGAGTTAGAGAGAATCGCCGACAACCCTAATCCACGGTCTGTTCTTGAGCTTCCACGGCCGTGGAACTCAAGAACTACCCGTAATTTTGTGTTAGTTTACGAAACTTGCTTTTACTTTAATCCAAAGTTAAAGATTTGCTTTAACTTAGTCTTGGCTTGCCTTTTCTAGGTGGTAGTGAAGCCTCAATAACCTCTACCTCGATTACGAGTGTCACAACCTTAATCGGTTAGGTTAGTCTTGATCCTTGGATTACAAGTTTGGGTATTTGACGTTAATATTTACCTTTAGAATCTTTCTATACTGAAGCCTCAACAACCTTTATAGAGAGTGCCTTTAGGTGAATCATATAAGGTCTTGGAACTTCACCGTACATTGCCTTACATTTGCATACCTTTGCATACCTCAACTCTGTCCTTATACCTTTAGTATATCTTGAATCGATTGCCACAGCTGGATATCCGGATCTTTAGGATTGTTGTTTTCCCAATAATTTGAAAAGCTTCATACATTCACTTGCTTGATAATCTATAATTGAATTTGTTCCCCCCAAATCCCTGTGTTCGATACTCTGGAATTCTTGCTTAACTATATCGATCCGTACACTGCGGGTTCGCTTGCTTGATTCTAGTTTTATAAATTTAAAGCTTATTTGCACGCACGCTAAGTGGCGAACAAGTTTTTGGCGCCGTAGCCGGGGATTTGGTCTAGGCCGAATTCGGTTACTGGTTGTCAAGCTTGGGAGCTTCTCCCTTGTTATTTGATATCATCTTTAGTGTATGCGCAGGTCTAGGAATAACGAAGACCTCTTACCTCTTGATCAAGAGCTTGAGAGGAACTTGAGGAGAAAGCGTAAAGAAAAACAAATGGCTGAAGAAAAAGAACGTGATCTCCAATCGGAGTTAGCGGAAAAGGAAGCTCAACTCCAATGGAGTGAGAAGACTCGTAGGGAAGAAACAAATCGTCATCAAATGAAAGTTGATGATCTAACGGACATGATGTTCCAAATGAGGTTGGAAATAAACAACCTTAAGGAGAAAAAGAAAAGGAGGAGACCGGGAAGATCGGTTAGAGCCAACTCATCTAATGAGGATAGCGACTCCTCCATGCCACCACTAGAGGAAATTGATTCCACGATCAATGTGAATCCATTCTTTCCACGGCCAGCTGCAAATCGCCGTGTTCCACCTAGGAACGCAAGGATCGAACGTGTGGATGAGGAGCCAAGAACTCTTGGCCAAAGGATGGATCCAACGCAGCAACCACGCCGTTTAGGTGTGAACTTTGATGCTGACGATGTGCAAGGGTTTAGCTTCAACCCTCAAGTTATTACCATTGTTCGCCAAAACCAATTTGGTGGAACAAGTGCTGAATCTCCACACCAACATCTACAAAACTTTGAGATTATGATGGAGACAATGAAGCCTAAGAACGCAACTACCAACAGCTACAAACTCAAGCCTTTCTTCTTCTCCTTGAAGGGGAAAACATTGTCTTGGTATCAAGCTCTTCCAAGTGGAAGGCTTGAAACATGGGAGGATCAATCTGCGGAGTTCCTCACTAAGTTCTTTCCGCCATCCAAAACGGCGGAGCTAAGAGGTAAGATTAATGCATTTTCTATGAGATCTAACGAAAGTTTGTTTCAATCTTGGGAAAGATTTCAGAATTTGCTATTGGATTGCCCTCATCATGGCATATCCAAGCTTGCACTATTGGAGATATATTATAAGGGGCTGGATATGGAGACACAATTCAAGCTCTAATCCCTCTCATGTGGTACATTCATGGACATGAGGGAAGATGACGCTTGGGACTTCATTGAGAAGCAAGCGCGAGTCATAGAGAAGTATTCTCACCGGAAAGTGGAGGAGAATCGTGTGGATCAAGGAGCAAAACTAACACACGAAGCTCAATCTCAAATCTTTTCTCTCAACAACGAGATTAAAGAGTTGAAGGAAGCTATCAAGACCAACTTTCCAAAGCAACAAGGAAAAGTTGTGGGTTATTTAGGCAACAACAATAACCACAACGGTCGTGAGAATACAAACCGCAAAAACAACAACAACCGGAACAATAATTGGAACAACAATAGGGGTTCAAACAACAACAATTGGCGCTCCAATCAACAAAATTCCGGTAATTCTTATCCTTCCAATTCAGGAAATTCACTAACTCCACCTTCCTCTTCTTCCACTCCTTTGAAAAGTCATGGGCAAACATCTAATGGTGGAAGCACTTCGGGGAAGGAGAAGCCCGATCCCATGTTGGAAACGATTTTGGGGAAGCTTCAAGGTTGGGAGACTCACATCATCAAGGTTGATGATCACATTACTAAGGTTGATAAGGCCCAAAAGGTTTTAGAAAACCAAATGTTCAGCCATGCGGAGGAAGTTCCTAGGAATCAAGGGAAACTTCCTGGAAAAATGGAGGACAACCCAAAGGGAAGGGTGATGGCAATCACAACTAGGAGCGGGGTGACAACTACCGACCCGCAGCCTAAGTTTGTAGAAGTCCCCGTTGATAAAGAGAAAGAAAAGGGGAAGGAGAAGGGAGATGCCTACGTTCCTCCTCCAGCTTTCAAACCTCCCCTACCGTTCCCTCAATCTAGAGCGAGAGCGCGCCTAGATAAACAATTCGGTAAGTTTATAGAACTCATGAGCAAATTGCATATTAACATACCTTTCATTGATGCTATTGTAGGTATGCCGGCTTATGGCAAGTTCTTAAAGGAAATCCTCTCTAACAAGAGAAAGCTAGAGGATTTTGGAGAAGTTAAGATGAGTTCGGATTCTTCGGATCTCATCAAAACCATGAGAGAGAAGATGCCCCCAAATCTAAAGGATCCGGGGTCATTTTGTATTCCCGTAGGAGTGGGAGATGTCACATATGATGCATTATGTGACTTGGGAGCAAGTGTGAGCATCATCCCACTTGTATTATGTAGGAAGATCGGTTTAGGCGATCCTAAACCGGTGAAGATGACGTTGTACATGGCGGACCGTTCTATAACTCGTCCCGTCGGTATTGTTGAAGACGTCCCGGTCAAACTAGGTAAATTCTATGTTCTATAGATTTTGTTGTGCTTGACATTCCTGCAGATAGTCCGGTCCCGATTATTCTCGGAAGACCGTTTCTTGCAACATCCGGCTGTATAGTCGATTGCAAGAATGCTAGACTCGCCTTTGACATAGGAGAAGAGAAGGTAGAGTTCGTTCTTTCCACTCTAGTGAAGGAACCAATCTTTGATGAGGATATATTCAATATCCAAGATGAAGAAGGGTTGTCTAGAGAGGAGGTAAGTGCTATTCTCTTCAAAGATCCTTTGCAAAAGGTTATTACTATGAGTCTAATGGATGTAGGGGAAGAAGAGGAGTGCAATGAGGCAATTGAAGCCTTAGAAGCACAAGAAGAAGTGTGTGAAGTGGAGTTTGAGAAACTCCACGACGAAGCAGAGAACGTACGAATCCACGGCCATACACTATATTCCACGGCCGTGGATTTCACCAACAAAAGCGTGGAGCACTCCAGAGGGTTACGCGGTCGTGGAGAGAACAGAGTAACCGTATTTCCTTTCCACGCCCAAAATCACGGCCGTGAAGAAGTCAGAGAGGCCGTAATTTTGGGTAACTCCGAAGGTAATTGTGCCTCTTCCTCAACTTCTTTTGATTCTTCTCCCACACCTTCTACACCCTTAGACACTTCTGAGGAAGCATCGGATACTCCTCAAGAACCATTGGAAACTCCAAAAGCAATGGAACTAAAGCCACTTCCTACTCATCTAAGGTACGCATTTCTTGGTCCTAATTCTACCTTTCCGGTTATTGTTAGTTCCGATTTAAGCATAGATGAACATAGCAATATCATGGTTGTCCTTAGGAAGCATAGAAAAGCTTTAGGATATACTATAGAGGACTTAGTAGGAATAAAACCTTCCCTATGCATGCATAAGATATTAATGGAAGAGGACTTTAGGACTTCGAGACAACCTCAAAGGCGGTTAAATCCGACCATGAAGGAGGTTGTCAAGAAGGAAATTCTTAAACTTCTTGATACAGGTATCATCTACCCTATCTCCGATAGCAAGTGGGTGAGCCCGGTTCAAGTGGTTCCGAAGAAGGGAGGAATGACGGTCATCACCAACAAGAATAACGAACTCATTCCTACCCGAACCGTAACAGGATGGCGGATGTGCATAGACTACCGCAAGCTAAACAACGCGACGAGGAAGGATCACTTCCCACTACCCTTCATCGACCAAATGCTTGAAAGGTTAGCACAACATTCGCATTTTTGCTATCTTGACGGTTATAGTGGTTTCTTTCAGATCCTGATACACCCGGATGATCAAGAGAAGACCACGTTCACGTGCCCGTGGGGTACGTTTGCCTATAGGAGGATGCCGTTCGGTCTTTGCAACGCCCCAGCCACCTTTCAAAGGTGCATGATGGCCATCTTCTCCGAATATAGAGGAAATCATGGAGGTTTTTATGGATGACTTCTCCGTTTATGGTTCCTCTTTTGACAATTGTCTTTCTAACCTTGCTCTTGTGTTACAAAGGTGTGAAGACACTAACCTAGTTCTTAATTGGGAGAAGTGTCAATTCATGGTGAAGGAAGGCATTGTTTTAGGATACTTAATCTCTAGTAGAGGGATTGAGGTGGATAGAGCTAAAATAGAGACCATAAAAAAGCTTCCTCCCTCAACTTCGGTGAAAGGGATAAGAAATTTTCTAGGACATGCTGGATTTTATAGACGCTTCATAAAAGACTTCTCTAAAATATCAAAACCTCTTACTAATCTATTGATGAAGGATGCAGTTTTTGAGTTTTCGCAGGAATGTTTAGATGCGTTCAATATGATTCGGGAAGCTCTAATTTCAGCTCCGATTATCCAACCTCCGGATTGGAATCTTCCCTTTGAGGTTATGTGCGATGCAAGTGACGTAGCCATAGGAGCTGTTCTTGGACAAAGAAAGGAAGGGCGAACCCATGCCATATACTACGCTAGCAAGACGCTAGATGAAGCGCAGCTCAACTACGCCACTACGGAAAAGGAATTTTTAGCCATTGTTTATGCAATTGACAAATTTCGCTCTTATCTTGTAGGTGCAAAGGTGATTGTCTACACGGATCATGCTGCGATCCGGTACCTCCTTGCGAAGAAGGATGCGAAGCTAAGGCTAATTAGATGGAATTTTCTCCTACAAGAATTCGATCTAGAGATCCGCGACAAGAAGGGTTCGGAAAATTCTATTGCGGATCATTTGAGTCGCCTAACACATCTAGAGGACGACCACCTACCTATAGATGACTCCTTCCCGGACGAACATTTACACATTATAGAGGAGTTCATCGAAGTAATCTCCAAAGGTAACGAACCATGGTTTGCTGATTTTGTTAACTATTTGGTTTGTTAGGAAATACCGCCCGGATTATCCTACGGACAAAGAAAGAAGTTCTTTAAGGATGTTCGGGAGTACTTTTGGAATGAAACTCTCCTCTTTAAGAGAGGTCCGGATGGCATTATTCGGCGATGTGTACCGGAAGATGAGATGCAAAGTGTCATCCGCCATTGTCATTCACTACCATGTGGAGGACACGCTAGTTCGAACAAGACTAGCGCTAAGGTATTGCAATCTGGATTCTTTTGGCCTACACTATTTAAAGATGTGCAAACCTTTGTTTCTTGTTGCGATGCTTGTCAAAGAACAGGAAATATCTCTAGAAGGAATGAGATGCCTCTCAACAACATCCAAGAGGTGGAGATCTTTGACGTTTGGGGAGTAGACTTCATGGGACTATTCCCATCATCTTGTGGTAACCAATACATACTTTTAGCGGTTGATTATGTTTCAAGATGGGTGGAAGCGATTGCCTCTCCCACCAATGATGCCATGGTAGTGGTTAAGTTCTTTAACAAGACCATCTTCCCACGATTTGGGACACCACGGACTATCATTAGTGATGGAGGCTCTCATTTCATTGCCTGGCGTTTTGAAGCTCTTCTAGCTAAGTATGGGGTGACTCACAAGATCGCCACCCCTTATCATCCACAAACTAATGGACAAGTTGAGATCTCAAACCGGGAGATCAAAGGAATCCTAGAGAAGACGGTTTCAAGGACTAGGAAGGATTGGTCTTTGAAGCTAGATGACGCATTGTGGGCATACCGGACTGCGTATAAGACTCCCATCGGAACCACACCATACAACCTTGTGTATGGGAAGTCTTGTCACTTACCGGTAGAGTTGGAGCACAAGGCATTTTGGGCAATCAAGTGGCTAAATTTCAACATGAAGGAAGCGGGAGAGAAGCGTCTCTTGGACCTAAATGAGCTTGAAGAACTCCGCTTGAACGCTTATGAAAATGCCAAGATATACAAAGAAAGAGCAAAGCGTTGGCATGATAAGCATATCATTCCAAAGGACTTCAAAGAGGGAGATCAAGTCCTCCTCTTCAACTCAAGGCTTCGCCTCTTTCCAGGTAAGCTTAAATCTCGTTGGACCGGACCTTTTCTAATCAAACGTATTTTCCCCCATGGTGCAGTTGAAGTATGGGGTGAAACAGGCGGAAGCTTCAAGGTGAACGGTCAACGATTCAAGAAGTATACTCCGGAACTCCAAGCTGAAGAGTTCGCGCCCACCGCACTCGAATAAGTGCGAGATTTGGTCTAGCTACGGACCTTAAACAAAGCGCTTCTTGGGAGGTAACCCAAAGTATTGCATTTACGTTTTTGCTTTTGATTCATAGATTAGCATAGTTTAGACGTTTTTGCTTTGTTTTGCCTTCGATACCTTCCGGTATGTTCGTGTTTTTGGATGTAGGAACAGTGGAAAAGGAAAGGGGAAGAGAAAGTTTGAAGAAAAGTGACGAAACTTGGACTTTGGAGCATTACAGAGAGTTCCACGGCCTAAACCACGGTCGTGACAGCTACAATGACCGTAATTTCCAAAAGCCTGAGAAAAATCACCAAAACCACGGTTCCGTACATTTCCACGGCCGTGGAACCCCCCGACAGACCGTGATTTTCAAAAATTTTTACGGCCACTATATAAACCACATTTCTTCACAAAACACAACACCACATACCCAAACCACGCCCAAAATTGCCGAATTGCTTCCCATCACCTCAAACCTTCATTCGTTAATCGTTTTTAATGATTCTTTGGCCAAAACAGAAGCAAATCTGATTACCAACAAGATCCAAGCAACAATTCGAGCGGCAAATCACCGAGGAAAGCAGAATTCGGATTTAAAAATCCGAAAACCTAGGTTTTTTTCACTCTTCTCTATCTTTGTCGATTCGGACTTGCATTTGCTAGAATTTTAGGAATAACTGATTGGAATTGGAAGAAATTAGCCTAGGACTGATTGACTGCTGAGTTTGGTGATTGATTGCTAAATTTTGAGAAATTCTGAGACGAACCACGGTCACTGTACGTTCCACGGCCGTGGAAAGCCAAGAACAGACCGTGGTTTTCGACAGAAAATGGATTTTGTGAGGAGAGTGTCCGGAAGGAATAAGGACAAGAGTAAAAAGAGGAAAGGCAATGATGCTTCCTCTTCTAGATCACCTCCCCCTCCATCCCCTTCACCTCCTTCATCACCATCACCACTCCCCCTAAAATCCCTACCATTCATGAGGATCACTTAGACGCCTTAGAGAGGATAGAGGAGAGGACGGTCATAGGACCGCGATACTTGCTGCTTGAGGAGCTAGCACCTTTGCACGTGATAGGAGACCTTACTGTGCTCCTAGATAGAGCTGGCTTAGTCATCTTCTCCGCTATTCGGGAAGATGCTTATGAGGAGATTACGAGGGAGTTTGTAGTTTCCTTTGAGCATAGCCATGTCGATAGGACAGTTTCTTTCCGGTTGATGGAAAGAAACTATGATTTTATGATTAGAGAGTTCGGAGCCTTCTTTGGGTTCCAGGAGACCTTCAATGGTCGTTTCCCCAGTGGCGTGTACGCCAAGGATTTTTGGGAAGAGATCGCTATGATCTATGCCAACGAGGACCGCTGGCAGCCTGTTGATACCAAGGCTAGATTGATCTACCATCTAGCCTTGATGATAGCTCATAGAGTACTTTCTGAGTGTCTCTTCCCTAGGACGGAGACACCTCAGAAGATCAAGACGGATGAGTTATTCCTGCTCTACATCATGTTGTATGGCAGGCCAGCTGACTACGCCACCCTCTTAGCTGCTACCATGAGCAAGCTAAAGAATAAGAGGGCTGACAACATTGGATATGGTGGGATGGTCACCCACCTTGCTAGACAGTTAGGGGTTGATTTCTCGGCGTGTACACGTATTGCTGCTAGACCCCTAGGACTTCAGGCCCTTATGACTAGAGGCCTTATCTTCCCCACCCATAGAGGTCCACCATACGCTGCTATGCCATGGGAGAGTAGGACCGGGAGAGGGATTGAGTGGCTCCCTGAGTATTCCATTATGGTTGGACGCCATAACTGGAAGGTGACGTTCGCTGCCATGCATGCGAACAGATTGGTAGCCCCTCCCTACGTTCCACCACCACTAGTTGTAGAGGAGGAGATGGGAGGAGATGATTATGAGGGAGGAGGAGCTGAGCAGGACTTTGGTACATTCCCGGATCAGCCGGATGCAGCTCCCGACATGCCTAGACGTTCTCCCCGCCGTGCTAGAGCATCTGGCTCTTCCTCTCGCCGCGCTAGTGTGAGCGAGAGGCCTAATTGGATGGCTGACCCTCCTGCTTGGTATAGGACGCAGCCGGATTGGATGGGAGCTCCCCCACCATGGTCTACACAGCCGCCACCAGCACTAGCACCTTCAGATGCACCGGCGTGGTACAGCCAGCCGCCTGGCTGGTACGAGCAGTTGCCAGAGTGGGCTACCGACCTTTCCAGCAGGGTTGGAGCTTTGGAGATCCGAGCTGACGCTAGAGATGCACGGGTTGACGACCTTGACCACATGATGAGAGACGTCTACCACCAGCAGTTCGGGCGGTACTATGATCCTAGCTTCTCCCCGTTCCCGCCTCCACCGCAGTGACGATCTGATGATCGACAGTTTAGCCGCTCCACCACCGTTTTGTGAGTTCTTTTTTCTTTCTTTCTTTTCTTCTTTTTCTTTTCTTTGAACATTAGGGACAATGTTTGTTCCAAGTATGGGGTGGGGTGTGACTAATAGTTTGTAATAACTCTTACTCACTTTTATATGCTTCTATTGAGACTATCTTGCATGTTTCATTCTATGGTTACACGTTTCATTATTATATTGCATGAAAAAGCTTTTGAAAAACCCATAAAAATTGAAAAATTTTGAAAATTTTGTGCTTCTAAGGATAGAGATGATTTCTATGATAATCACCACTTGTGAATTGAGTTTTGATGACAATCGCATGCTTAAACAAATAGTGAATTGGAAAGAAATTGAATGAGTTGATTATCCATCTTTTGTAAGTTTCATAATGTGATAAATGTTACTTAAATCATGTTGAGAAATTAAGGTTGAAATCACATAATAAGTTCTTATGCTTCTTTTCGAGATGATTAAGGCAATTCGATTTTCTTTCTTCTTTCTTTGATCATTTAGCCCCTCATTGAATATTGACCTCCTTTACCTATCCGGGAATTTGGAGGAGTTGAATGAAAAAGGCATGTTTGATGTGGGAGGGCCATGAAAGCAAAATTTTGCATTCAAAAGAATAGAAAGAAATTATAGGTTTGGGGAAGTCAATCATGATGATGAGTAACTCGGCACCATTCATATAGTCGGGTGTTTGTGTCTTGCCAAAGTCGGATTGAGCGATATTCCTAGCGGATTATGGTATGTGCGCTAAGGGTTTGAGGCATCTCATAAAAATTGAGAAACGCCAATCTCCTAGGCTTCGGTTTTTGTGCACCTCTATCCATAACTCCAAAAGTAAAGTCGAAAAATGAAAAGAAGAGAGCGAAGCTCTAAGTTGAAAGTGTTGCGGAAACCGCAAGAGAAAAAGAAAAGAGTTAGTTATCCACTTTCCTGGATTCATGCACCACATTCCTTAAAGTTTTCCTTCCCTTTCCGCATTCTAGACCTTTCTTGAAAGTCCTTAAGATCAAAAGAATGTTATATGGCTTGGTGATCTAAATTGAAGTTTCTTATGATTGATTTTGATAATGTTTGAAGGTTATGATGTTTACATGGAAGTTTGATTGATTCATGAGCTTTCTTTACTCTTTACTCTTTGATTATGTGTATGAAAGTCTTATAAACGAATGAAGCAAGATTTGAGAATGATCTATTGATTAGAAGGCACATCCATCTAAAAGAAGTTTAGCTTTGAGAAGGTACACATATTTCATCCTAACTTGAGTTTTAAAGTTTTGAAAGACCTTGCTTAGGGACAAGCAAGTGGCAAGTATGGGGTTATTTGTTAGCATGAAATATTGTGATATTTTAGGCACGTTTTCTAAGTGTATTTCATCCATATTGGTAGTCATTAATAAAGCAGTGAAGTATTTGTGAGTTAGTTTATCTATTTTGTCGTTATAGAGGTCTACATAAGCTTTGTGTTGATTGTAGGCGATTAAGAGCTAATTCCGAACGGATTGAGAGAAAATGGAGATAGCTTGAACATGTCCAAGGATTGAGGACATCATTAGGAGCTAAGGAAGGTGCTAACTTGAAGAATAGCACGAGGAAAGGAAGAATCACGATTTACACCTAAACCACGCTCTAAATTACGACCGTACTTGGTTCCACGTTCTATTCCACGGTCGTGGAATCTTGGCAAGAGAAGCGTGGTTCATTCCAGCAACTTACACGGTCGTGGAAAGATGTGACAAACCGTGATGAACTTCCACGCTCTAAACCACGGTCGTGGAATCCTAGAGAACCGTGATCTTGGCAATCTTTTACGAAATATTTTAAGCCACAATCTTTTACGCACATGGGCTGAAGACGTATTTTATCCAGCCCTATATAAGGACGGAAGAAGAGAGATTCCGTCACATTCGCTACCGCGTTTTACCCTGATTACGCTTTCGCCTAGAACACCGTGGGAGATTTCCGGATTGATGGAAAGAGTGAAGATTTGGAAGATTGTTAGTAAGGAGATTTCATCTTTATCCTTAGGTTTTGATTAGAAGACAGATTGACATCCCGTTCTTCGTTCTTATCTAAGATTGTGATTGTTTGTGTTATTCCAAATCTGAGTTGCATTATCGTTGATATTTGTGAATTTGAGATTGATTTGAAGGTTATTCAAAGTTTTCGGAAGTTTCCACCTTTCATTCTTTTAAATCTTGAATTTGATATCAATATGACTGTTGTTGGCTAAAACCCTTTTGCAATTCTAAGGTGAAGGGTTGATAGTTGTGACTTAGATGATGATAGATCGATCGTAAACAGATTGGACCCTGAGAGTTAGAGAGAATCGCCGACAACCCTAATCCACGGTCTGTTCTTGAGCTTCCACGGCCGTGGAACTCAAGAACTACCCGTAATTTTGTGTTAGTTTACCAAACTTGCTTTTACTTTAATCCAAAGTTAAAGATTTGCTTTAACTTAGTCTTGGCTTGCCTTTTCTAGGTGGTAGTGAAGCCTCAACAACCTCTACCTCGATTACGAGTGTCACAATCTTAATCGGTTAAGTTAGTCTTGATCCTTGGATTACAAGTTTGGGTATTTGACGTTAATATTTACCTTTAGAATCTTTCTATACTTAAGCCTCAACAACCTTTATAGAGAGTGCCTTTAGGTGAATCATATAAGGTCTTGGAACTTCACCGTACATTGCCTTACATTCGCATACCTTTGCATACCTCAACTCTGTCCTTATACCTTTAGTATATCTTGAATCGATTGCCACAGCTGGATATCCGGATCTTTAGGATTGTTGTTTTCCCAATAATTTGAAAAGCTTCATACATTCACTTGCTTGATAATCTATAATTGAATTTGTTCCCCCCAAATCCCTGTGTTCGATACTCTGGAATTCTTACTTAACTATATCGATCCGTACACTGCGGGTTCACTTGCTTGATTCTAGTTTTATAAATTTAAAGCTTATTTGCACGCACGCTAAGTGGCGAACACTCTCATCTCAACTTTAATGTAGGGAAGAAATGGATAAGGAAGCTTAAGCCAATACTTATTAATAAAATGTTTACATACAGTCGTTTTAAATCTTAAAATAAAGAAATGAAATATCATTCAATGACATATAGGCTGACTCAAATGTACCAATTTGAAATGTTCCCACATTTATCAATTTTGGTTAAATCAGCAATATAAAAAAAAATAATTTGTCAAATCAACATGTAAAGCAATCAAGTTAAGAAAGGTGCTTCAACGGTTCTCAAACCTCAATTATGAAATTTAGACATCTATAAACAGCTGGTTTTCGAATACTAAACTTGCATTCGTACAAGAAAACCTCAACTTATATTTATCTACATAGCTTATTCTGAAGCTTGATAAGGACTGTTGTTATCACTCATTACAGCAACTTAGTTACTTGGAATATAAGTTCACATATTTTATACCGTAGATAGAGCAATAGGACTTGAGGCACATCAGGTTCACAAAAAACTGGCTATAAATCAGTGTAGTGCAACCAAATAAGGAAACCTAGAAGAAATTCAAATCAGAAGAGATATCTAACTCTTCTTGATATGCAGGGAGAGTAGACAGGCTATTGATCTTGTAACATTTAGTATATTGGATACACGAGGTTTCGACAACAATCCCCCTCAACGCTCTCTTCAACTACACAAGAATAGCCATATCGTTAACAGTTTAAATAGAGAATGTGATCTGTCAGCAGCTTAGACAGTCTTACAAGAATTAAATTAATGCATCGAGGAAATTGGAATGCCCACGTGTAAAATGAGACATGGCAATATGGCAATACCATTAGCCGATCGTATTTGGCAGTGGCTTAGAAAATCTTTTAGGTAAGAAGTGAGCAATAAATTTTGTAAACAAGAATGACTTTTCTTTTGACTAGTTGAACCCTACAAAAATTTAGCGAACATACCATAAATATCATCAATAACTCCATTCGACACTTTGTAGACGCTCATGACATGAATGGGTATGCTTTGTGCCACAAATTTGATTCACACTTCTTTCTTAGCTTGTGAAAGAAATTTCTCCTTCCAGCCCTTAAGCTTCTTCACAACACGATCTTTGATATGTCTTAACTATCTTTTATTATATGCTAAACTGCTAAAACATGATTTTGTGAATATTTTTCTTGTCATTTACTACATTGTTACAACCTCTATGTATACACATAAGTAACCACTCATTGACGGCCCGACCATCTATCATATTCTAAAATGATCTTTAGGTGGTGATTCATCATGGGATGACTTGAGTATATTACCCTTATTATTGGTGTTAGTATCCCCCATTTTTGTTCAAGATAGAGGTGATGTCGGAGATACACAAAACGGCTAGAGGGTAGAGCTTTTGTGAGGAGATTAGCAATCTAGTCTCTTTGAGGAGATGAAAGCCATTGTCAAGGTCTTGTTTTCAACTCTTTCTCTCACGAAATGGTAGTCAAGTGATAAATGTTTAATACGATATGTTGAACTGGGTATACCACAAGGTAAGTAGCTCCCAAGCTTTCACACCATAGAGTTGGAGGTTGAGACAAACTAATGTGAAATTCAATTAGTAGTTATATCAACAAAGTCTCACAAGTGCCTAGAGCCAAGGCGCAATACTCAACTTCGGATGATGATCGGGAGACTGCTTGATCGAGGAAGTTTTAACCAAATAGTGATCAACAACCTCACCCGTAAAAATAACGAGATCATATGTAGTACATTCGGGTATTGAATTCTCAAGGACCATATTTGTATTGGTTGAAGCAATAAACAAATATACTAAGCTAAATAGAGAACGTAATGGATAAAATTTGGTATGTAGGAATCAATTTCTGAACATAGAATAGTTGGTATCACGACGTGAGAAAGTATATTTGGGATGAGCGATTTAAAGAAGTGAGTATTCCCGCTACAATGAACCAAAAAGTAACCGTGTATGTGAATAACATGAACTTCAATTAACAATAATGTAGGCAACCATCTCAAATAGGCTTTGGCATAGACAAACAAAGACCGTGTTTTTCAACTCATGTATCCCTCAATGCGGCAGTTCGGCAAGTATAGGATGTAACACCCCGAATCGGCGGGACTCAGGGCGCTACGGGTTGGGACCTCACAATGGGTCACGACCCTTAGCTTGACAACAATTTCACCGGATCTTACAACAAGACACAATTAAAGGCAAAACCGAAATTCCTTTTTGATGCAAATGATAAGAAACCCGAAGGAAAACAACAAAGACTTCAACCGATATACAATATCAAGACCAAACGTCATACACGCGGCATACAAACACAATAAACGAAGAATGAAACACAACCCGACTTCAATCAAAACCCACTCCTAAAATGTACGGAACCCCGACTGCCCACTCTTCCGGATCTCTCGGCCGCATTCCTAACCTGCAAGGCAATCTACAACAATCGGTATAAAACCGTTAGCTAATATTCGCAGAATTAGAAGCAAGGTGAAGGCACATACACACATACATCAACATAACACATAACATGCTCAAAACAAGTCCGGTTATTATCTTTTTATTATTAGGTCATACGTTCTAATTCAACTTTTTTTTGTGACACGAGAATCTCCCGAAACTCGTCTCGGTCCCCACTTACCGCATGGAACGGTACGGATGCATCCGACCGTCTAACCACACGGGCTAGTCGCCAAGAACCTCCTAACTCTACGCAAGAGCTAGACAAGTTGTCACCGCCCGTTATCATACACTTGGGCCAAATAATATATAAAGGCTGGTAATCCTATTCCGGTTTTATAAGTTATAATGAAAGCAATAAAACACACACCACCAAACACGCATCGAATCTAATACATAGAATACGAGCTAAGTAAGTCCGAAGACTTACCTCGTCACCACACTCAACTCACGACACTCTCGCTTTCTTAGGGAGGAAGCCTGAAACCTGCTCACAAGAAGATAACTATATCAACAACAACCCACTCACAATAGAAGTCTTAGACTTCTATACAAATGATCTACGCAAGACCATTTGACTCTCAATTCTAGGACTGCATCCTAGAATCCCTCATGCTCATATCACACTCAACACAAGCTAGAAGTTCTAAGACTTCTAAACCCTCGGATCTCGCAAGATCATAACTCACAACGCAACTAGGATAAGCCAAACCTAAACTCCAATATTTCAACAAAATCATACAACCCCACCTCGAGCCTCAAAACGCTCACAAGATCAACCATATAACTTAAAGCCTTATAACAACCTCACAAGATAACCAACACCTCAAACTTAGAATCAACATCAATCCATCAAACAATATCAACTCCTCGAAACTCACATAAGGTTCAAAGCCACTACTTGACATTAACATCTAAGTTATGCTAGATCCATACTAGCATGATACTACCACTACTACTAAACACAACTAGATTGAGAAAGGTACTCACACGAGGTCGAAGACGATCAACGAATGTCGAATGCGATTCTTAAGGCCATTATCGGGGTCGTTTCCGAACCTAACAACCAAACTAAACAAGTTTAGCTCATACGCTAAACTTGAACTGAATATATAATATAAATAAATCTAAGGAAAAGCCGTTTTCAAAAGCCAGCGTTAAAACTCATTAAACCCTTCCGGGCGAAAATATGAAATTAACCACTTGGTCGTAAACCCGAAATTACAACTTGAACCATAAACCGAATATAAAATCCGTAATTATATTTTTCGGGCAATCTAAACAACATCATAAACTCAATGGTAAAACTCGTTCTCAAAGCCAAGGATAAACAAAACCATTCAACCATTTTCCGGGCAAAATATACAATTATGAAATTCTAGAAACTCGGTCATAAAACTGCCATTAAAATTATGAGCCTTTTTCCGAATTAAACCTTGGGCCAAATCTGTATTTATATAAATCAGCAGGGGCGTAATTGTTACATTTCAAAAATCTGGGTAGAAAACTGCAATTATAAATTATGGGGCACAAATGATACACTCCAAAAATCTGAGTTAAAGTATGCAATTACAAAACATGGGTCATACTTGTAATTAACCAAAAAGATAGGGGGCCCGTTGTGAATATAAGGAATAGGGTTTTTTTGTTGAACCCTCTACTGGTGGCTGAGAGAAGAGCGCAGGCAGGGGACCGCCCCGTCGGTCTCGATGGTGGCCAATGGTGAGGGAAGACGGCAACCCTCCGGCGACAGTGGTGGCGACTCCCGGTATGTGGCTTTCGATCTCCGGCAAGGCGAGGCAGATCTGCAGGTCTCCCGTGGTGGTGTCGGGGTAGAAGAGAGGGACAGGAAGATGGGAGCTCGCAAAGCCGCGCTGGAGAAGGTCGATTGAGGGAGAAGGCTCGGTGGTGATGATGGTCCTAGTGGCTCGGCTTGGCTTCAACAACATCGGCGGCGGCGAGTTTGAGGAAGGGCTGCCCAAAAAAATGTTTTGCTCAGTTCATGTAGAAGAAGAAAGAAACAAACAGAGGAGAAAGGGAAATTGAGGGGCTCCAGGAGTCGGCTAGGTTGGTGACTCCGGTGACTAGAGGCGGAAGGCATCCCGGTCTAGTGGTTGCAGACGGTAGTTCCCGTTTGAAGCAAGGAACCCAGTGTCGTCGAAAATGAGGGAGAAATGGGGAGGGAGTTGCAGGGGAGAGGTAAGGGTAGCGTGAGAGAGGGAGAGATGATTGATAATCAGAGGGATGAGGAGTCTGAGTGAAGGAGGGAGGTAGCGTGAGGAGTGAAAAACAGACAGTAGATGGCTAGGTGCAGAAGCAAAGGCTAGGATGGCTAGCTGGGCTGCAAGTAATGGCTAAGGAGAAGGGACATGTCATCAGGCCCGGAAGGATAAAAAAATAAAAATAAAATAAAAGAAGAAATAAAATACGAGATCGGGAATTAAAATAAACCCGATCAAAACAAACGGAATGGGATTTTCGGATTGAAAACTTTTCCGAAATTTTCCGTAAAATATATTACGGAATATATACAAATGTAAAATATATTAACTTATAAAAATTAATTTACAACGTGATAATGCCCGTAAATATTTATAAGTTATTAAAATATCGATAAAAAATCGGTTAAAATAAAAATCGAAAACGTGCCTAAAGATTGGGGCGTTACATAGGAAAATCCTTAGAACTTAGAAATCCGGAAAAGACCAAGAAAAATCTTCATTTTTGGCCCGTCAGTTAGAAAAGGTACAAAGATCGGAATTGCCTACAATAGTAGAAATCCTCGAGGCGATGACAAAGTGTTACTCTCAAAACCAAATTATTTTCAAAAAAATCCAATAAAACAAGCTTTGCTTTTGGCTCTTCAGTTATTTTATCTAAATCAATTATAAACGTCACTTCTTTTTAAGGTAAATAAAAGGTGAAATGAAGTACTTTAAAAAGAAACGTATACTTACTGACATTCATCTAGTAATTCACATAAACAATCACCATCGATCCATCATAGGGTTCAACAAACCCCTTAGTTCGAAGGAGACTTAACCAAACATAAAACGATGAGAGGAATTAGATGAAAATAATAATCTTTGTGATGAGGAACCATCCCCAACATCTCATATACATTGACCAATCACTTGAGCAAGAGCAAGTGATAGCATGAATTATTGTCTATATTTCGGACATGGTTTTGGTTTTCTCATCATAATTCAGCATGCATGTATATGTATATATAGTATTTTCGTCATTATTCGGTTACTTTGTAAGAATCGAGGTCTACACCACGTTTTGTTGTGTTTGTAGGGAATATGAAACGTTTTGGGTGGAAATGGAGCATTAAGAGCTAAGGAAGCTATGGAGCTACATTTAGGAGCATTATGAAGGACAAGGAGAAGGACAAGAACCATCCTGGAAGGAAGGGAGAAAGGTCCAACTGAAGATATGATTTCATGCACGTATATCACTATTGATCTCGGATGGACACAACCATGCATTTCGACCGCGATGGCCCACTGGGCCTGGATCGAGGTCGACGTCCTACAACCCAAGAAAATAAAATATATTTTTGACCTAAAATTCTTCTATAAGAATGGAAGGTGAACATGAAGTTGAGGAGGTTGGACGCTCGAAATAGAGACGTCATAAAGGTTTTCTTTTACGGCTGCTTGGAAGGATTGAAGGAAGGGAGGATTTGAAGGAAGGATTGCTTAGGGTTTGAGTAACCCTAGATTGTGAGGATTTCTTGGGGATTTGTAGTGAGTTGTTATCATCCCTTTTTGGAACACATCATTGATACTTTGGATTGGTTTGTTTGCTTTGATAATTGAGAAATCTTTTGTTGCTTGCTTTATTCCTTTTTCTTGATATAATTGATATTGCATTGATAATGATGATTGTTGGCTAAATACCCCTGCGATTCTAGGGTGATTAGTTGAAGGTTGTGGTATAGATGATAAAAGAATAGACCTTTATCCAAGTGAACCCTGAAAGCTTGAGTTAACCCTAATCCGAAAGTCGTCTCGGGCTGTTCGTTGAGCATCTCGGCCGAGATCGATATAGAACAGAACGAGATCGACCATTGCATTGCTTGCCTTGAGTTTAGGTTTTAGTTTGCCAAATCCTATCTTTGTTGCAAATTTCCTAGTTTATACGCAAGCCTAGGATGAGACTTACCCGGGATTCCTTTGCTTGTATACCTATGATGATGAGTGTTAGGTAATAATGATTTATCCTTTATTAGGGTTTGAGTGTGCCTTTATCCTACTTTTGAGAGTTAGCCTGAGACTTACCGGTGATGGTTAGTTCTATACCCTTAGGTGAGTGATGTTGGTTTGAGCGCCTTTACCTTTCCCTAGTTCCTTGAGACTTACCCGGTAATAGGAGCTTTGTTTTGGGAAAGTGGATAGTGAGACTTACCCGGTGATCTATCCCATAGTAGCAACGCCTTCCCTCGAGCAAACCTCAGCTTTGTCCACGTTATCCGAAGAGATTTTGAGTTGAAACCACAACTAGATAGTATGATCTTTAGAATCTGCATTTCCCCATCTTGTTATACATCTTGTCTTTTGCTTTTGATCAATATTATTGCATGCTTCTGAAGTTGGACCTCTCCTTGTAGATCCGGGCATTCTCATAAGCATCCAACCGGATTTCCTCAAGGGCGTTCATGTCTAGCAACCGCTTCTCTCCCGCCTCCTTGAGGTCAAAATTTAGCCACTTAATGGCCCAATAAGCTCTATGCTCCATCTCTACCGGAAGGTGCAAGATTTGCCATAGACCAACTTGTAAGGAGTGGTGCCAATTGGTGTCTTGAAAGCGGTCCTATATGCCCACAAGGCATCATCGAGCTTCATAGCCCAATCTTTTCTCGTCCTTGATACCGTCTTCTCAAGAATGGCCTTGATCTCCCGGTTGGAGATCTCCACTTGGCCACTAGTTTGGGGATGGTAAGGTGTTGCCACCTTATGAGTCACCCCATACTTAGCCAAAAGTGCTCCAAAATTCCTATTGGTGAAGTGCTTCCCTCCATCGCTTATGATCACCCTAGGTGTTCCAAACCTAGGAAAGATCACTCGGTTGAAGAACCGCACCACAACCTTGGCATCATTTGTAGGAGAGGCGATTGCCTCCACCCATCTTGAAACATAGTCAACCGCCAATAGGATGTAGAGGTTGCCACATGAAGAAGGGAATGGTCCCATGAAGTCCACACCCCATACATCAAATATCTCTACCTCTTGTATGTTGTTCAAGGGCATCTCATTCCTCCTTGAGATATTGCCCGTCCTTTGGCAAGCATCACAAGCTACCACAAAGCCCTGCACATCCTTGAACAAACTTGGCCAAAAGAAACCCGATTGCAACACTTTAGCACATGTCTTGTGTGCACTAGCATGCCCTCCACATGGCAAGGAATGACAATGGCGGATCACACTATCCACCTCATCCTCCGGTATGTATCTCCTAAACATCCCATCCGGCCCTCTTTTGAACAAAAGTGGCTCGCTCCAATAGTAATGTCTCACATCCTTGAAGAACTTCTTCCTTTGGGCATATGTCAAACCGGGAGGCACTTCCTCACACACCAAGTAGTTTACAATGTCGGCATACCATGGCTCACTTCCTCTAGACACTTGGAACAAGCATTCCTCCACCATTTGCAATTGCTCATCCCGGAATGAGTCATCAATCGGGATGTCATCTCTCTCAATCTCCAATGATGGGAGTCTACTAAGGTGATCCGCCACGGAGTTCTCGGATCCCTTCTTGTCCCGGATTTCCAAGTCAAATTCTTGAAGAAGAAGGATCCACCGAATCAACCTAGGCTTGGCATCCTTCTTGGTAAGGAGATAACGGATCGCAGCATGATCCGTATAGACTATGACTTTCGCTCCAACAAGATATGACCGAAACTTTTCAAAGGCATACACTACCGCTAGCAACTCTTTCTCGGTTGTGGCATAGTTGAGTTGGGCATCATCTAGCGTCTTGCTAGCATAATAAATGGCATGAGTTCGCCCATCCTTCCTTTTCCCCAAAACAGCCCCAATGGCTACATCGCTTGCATCACACATGATCTCAAACGGTAAACTCCAATCCGGAGGTTGCATTATGGGTGCGGAGATCAAAGCGTTCTTCAACCTACAAAAAGCCTCAAGGCAATCTTTGGAGAAAACAAATTCAACATCCTTCATTAGTAGGTTAGTAAGGGGCTTAGAAATTTTAGAGAAGTCTTGAATGAACCTCCGGTAAAAACCGGCATGCCCTAAGAAACTCCTTACCCCTTTCACCGAGGTAGGTGGTGGCAACTTCTCTATCGTTTCAATCTTGGCCCTATCAACCTCAATGCCACGGTTAGACACCAAGTGTCCTAACACGATACCTTCACTTACCATGAAGTGGCATTTTTCCCAATTTAAGACAAGATTTGTCTCCTCACATCTTTGCAATACTAATGACAAGTTAGCCAAGCAATTATCAAAGGATGAACCATAAACAGAGAAATCATCCATGAACACTTCCATGATATTTTCAATGTATTCCGAAAAGATAGCCATCATACACCTTTGGAAGGTGGCGGGTGCATTACACAACCCAAATGACATTCTCCTATATGCAAAAGTACCCCATGGACATGTAAAGGTTGTTTTCTCTTGGTCATCGGGGTGGATAGGGATTTGGAAGAATCCACTATAGCCATCTAGGTAGCAAAAATGGGAATGTTGAGCTAACCTCTCTAGCATTTGGTCAATGAAAGGAAGAGGGAAGTGATCTTTCCTAAAGGCCATGTTAAGCTTTCTATAATCAATACACATCCTCCATCCCGTAACCGTTCTAGTGAATTTAATTCATTGCTCTCGTTGGTTACTACGGTCATCCCACCCTTCTTAGGTACTATATGAACGGGACTAACCCACTTACTATCCGAGATAGGGTAGATAATTCCCGCATCTAGCAACTTAATGATTTCCTTTTTGACTACCTCTTTCATTATGGGATTCAATCTTCTTTGATGTTCAATAGAGGGTTTATGATTATCTTCCATCATTATCCTATGCATGCACAAAGAGGGCTTGATGCCAACAAGATCATCAATGGTGTATCCTATTGCCTTTCTATGCAGTTTCAATTCATTCAACAATCTATCAAGCTCATCATCATTCAAAGATGCATTCACAATCACCGGATAAGTAGAATTTGAACCAAGGAAAGCATACTTTAAATGAGAAGGAAGAGGTTTAAGATCAAGTTGAGGAGGACCTTTTTCGGTTGGAGACGATCCATACAATGTAGGTTGAGATGATTGCAAAGCTATGGAAGCCTCCTTGAAGTCCCTTGATGATTGCTCTCACTCAAGTGGTTGATGCTGAAAAGACTCAGGAAAATCGGTCCAAGAAGAAAAATCGGACGATTTATCTGAGGGTGGGTCGATCTGAGTTTCTGTTTTGGCAAAACTGGCTGAAATTTCAGCACAAGTACAAAAATCGGCCGATTTTTGCCCTTCAGTCCGATTTTTCTGGCAGTTTTCCTCTTCTTCTAGCACTTCAAACCCAACTCTTGGTAGCTCGTCCAATGCATTCAAGGCCTTGATTACTTCATTGCTACTCTCCTCAATCCCTTCTTCCATCAAGCTTGAGCTAAGAACTCTCTCAAGCGGATCCTTGAGGAAGATTGAGCTCACAACCTCTCTAGACTCCTCTTCTTCAACTATGTTGAATATGTCCTCATCAAGGGTTGGCCCTTTCATCATTGTGGACAGCTTGAACTTGATGTTCTCTTCTCCAATATTGAAGGAGAGAGTCCCATTCTTGCAATCCACTAGACATCCGGAAGTAGCTAGGAAAGGTCTCCCCAAGATGATAGGAACCGGATAGTCCGCCGGAATATCCAAGACAACGAAGTCTATGGGCACATAGAACTTCCCTAGTTGCACCGGAATGTCTTCCAAGATCCCAACCGGATGAGTGATTGAGCGGTCCGCCATGTAAAGGGTCATCTTGACCGGCTTTGGCTCTCCTAGCCCAACCTTGTTGCAAAGTGCAAGCGGGATGATGCTTACACTTGCCCCAAGATCACATAGGGCATCATACTTCACTTCTCCTACTCCGATTGGCACACAAAAGGATCCCGGATCCCTTAGCTTGGGAGGCATCTCTTCCTTCATCGTTTGAATCAACTCCGATGATCTCTTAGTCATCCTTATCTCACCATACTCCTCCAACTTCCTTTTGTTGGAGAGTATTTCCTTCAAGAACTTGCCATATGCCGGCATCCCTAGAATAGCATCCATGAACGGAATGTTAATATGCAATTTAGACATTAGTTCAAGGAACTTACCAAAATGATTGTCCAAGCGAGCTCTTGCTCGTGATTGAGGGAACGGTAGTGGTGACTTGTATGGAGGCGGTGCCACATAGGTTGGCTCTACATCTTTGCTCTTGCCTCCATTTCCTTGCAAAGTCTCTTCTTAATTCACCACTTTCTTCCCTTTAGCATTCTCCTTGGGCAAAGGATCCTTCATGCTTAACCCACTTCTTGTTGTAATAGCCAACACTTGGCCTCTTGGGTTTTCTTCGGTTCTTCCGGGAAGCTTTCCCGGATCTCTATGTGCTTCATCCGCCTTTTGGAACACTTGTGCTTCCAAAACCTTTTGAGCCTTTGAGATAGAAGTCACCGTGCTCTCAAGACCACTCAACCTTCCAAGCAATTGCTCAAACATCATTTCGGTTCTATCCTTTGGAGGTTGAGTAAATCCGGGTGGAGGTTCTTGTGAAGCTCTTGGTGGTGGTGTTGTGCTTGTAGAAGCGGAAGGGTTCAAGGCTCCATCCGGGTTAGAGTAAGAAAACCCGGGATGGTTATGGTTGGGCCGGTAATTGTTGAATTGCCGGTTGTTGTTGAAGTTCCTTGGGCCTTGGTAGTTGTTGTAGTTGCCCCTTCCCATGTAATTCACATCCTCCTCCTTGGAAGACAAGTTAGCTTGTGGAAGCACTTGAGGGGTTGCTTGGTTCTTCAAGGTTGTAGCACACAACTCCCTCAATGACTTTAGCTCGTTGTTGATGGCGTCGAGCTTGAAGTTGCTCATGGTGACCTCACTCACCTCATATGCTCCCGCCTTTCTCCCTTCACTCTTCCTATGGGAGTATTTCTCAATCACTAGAGCTTGCTTCTCTACAAACTCCCAAGCATCATCCACATGCTTCTCCATGAAAGTCCCACCGGAAAGGGATTGAAGTTTGAATTGGCTATCTTCATCAAGTCCCTTGAAGTCGATCTCCAATAGCTCAATTTTCGGTATGCCATGGTGTGGACAATCTAGGAGAAGGTCTTTGAATCTCTCCCAAGACTTGAACAAACTCTCTTTATCCTTCATCACGAAGGCATTGATTTTCCCTCTTAATTCGGTAGTCTTGGAAGGTGGGAAGAACTTAGTCAAAAACTCGGTTGTCATCTCCTCCCAAGTACCAACTCGCCCTTGTGGAATAGATTGATACCAAGCCAAGGCTTTGTCCTTAAGAGAGAAGGAAAAAGCCCTAAGCTTATGGTTGTTGCTCTCCAATCTTGGTGGTCTAAGAGTCTCCATCAAAATCTCGTAGTTCATCAAATGTTGGTGAGGAGACTCTTCTTCCATCCCTCCAAATTGATTATGCCAGATCATTTGTAGAACTTGAGGGCGGAGCTCATAGTTGTGGGCTGCGGGATCTCCTAAGTTCACACCCGGACGGTGTGCTCTTTGTGCCGGATCCATACGTCTCCCTAGGGTTTGTGGCTCTTCAATGGCAATGG
Source organism: Fagopyrum esculentum (assembly GCA_033239045.1). NCBI lineage: Eukaryota > Viridiplantae > Streptophyta > Magnoliopsida > Caryophyllales > Polygonaceae > Fagopyrum > Fagopyrum esculentum. The sequence continues at coordinate 49,775,824 of BSUD01000006.1, read as the reverse complement.
GCACAACCCTAAAATTAGCCGCCGGCTGCGGTTGCTCCACCGGTGGTGGAGGAGGTGGAGGTTGTCGGCGATTAAGCTCTCCTTGAACAAGGGCTTGCCTAATCTCCTCAATCTCCCTCCTAGTTTCCTCTTGCCTCTCATTGGCAAGTCTCCTTTCTTCCTCCAAGAGCTCATCTCTTAGCCTTATTTGCTCTAAGGCTTCATCCAACTCAGCTTGGAGGTTTCTTCCGGCCATCTCTTTCTCTTTTCGGATGTTCTTGGATCTAGATCGAAGGTTTTTCTCCGGTTCGGGATCGAATGGAGCTAAATCCTTGCCACGAGATCTTCGCATACACCTAAAGAGAGAGATGATGTCCTGAAAAGCAAAGACACACACCAAAGAGAGATCAAAAGCAACAAGAAAGATCTACACTATAAACAATCACGAAATGACTCAATCTAGACCTAGTCCCCGGCAACGGCGCCAAAAACTTGTTACGCTAAGATCGTGTGATGTGGACGCAATAAGTCTTAAATTTATACTCGTTATATTTATCCTAACTCCTAGCGAACCCGCAGTGTACGGGACGTTTGTAGAAAGGTAAGTATTCCGAGGTCGGACACAAAGACTAAGGTGAAATCGAGTCAAGCAATGATCAAAGATAGTGTGAATCTAGACTAGTATAAGATGAGGAACAAAGAAAATGGAAAACGCAATGTTTTTGTTGGTTTTTATGGTGATCAAACAAAGATCACAAGTCAAGCAAGGAAATAAAACAACTAACAAATTAAGCTAGCAAACGAGTAAGTAACACAAAGCACAAGTATATGATCAAGAGAGAAAAGTAGATTCTAGAGGTCAAGATTTTCGGTTATGGCATTAGACTCAAGGTTCTAAGGATTCTAAGGACAAGCTGCGGTGTTTGGGAAAGAATGTTCACTAATGGAAGCGATTACCGGGTAAGTCTCTCACTTCACTAATCCCGCATCAAACTCCTATTACCGGGTAGGTCTCAAGGGGTTAGAGTAAGGAATTCCGCACAAACTAGATGCTACTTAAGGGTAACCCTCTCCTTACCGGGTAAGTCTCGGAATAGGGAAATCTCAAGTAATAATCCTAGCACACTCGATCCAATAGCGGCTTATGAGGCTCACTACTACCTAGCATTCATCATCTTAGGTATCTAAGATCGGAAATCATCGGGTAGATCTCTTCCCTCACTTAGATTGGTAGCATTAGGTGATACTAAGCTAAATTAGGCTTGACAAACACTAGGATTTAACAAACAAGGACCCTAGCATTCAGATTTATCATTTAAAGAGCAACAGGAGAATAAATCGGGCTGTTCTACAGATAAATCGGCCGATTTATCTGATGAACAGGTCGATTTTTCCTTCTGTTGTGAGTTTCGTGCATATAAATCATCCTAAACTAACATATAAGCCCATCCTATCATCACCCTAGCCATAACCATCAATCCATCACTCCAGAATCACAACAAACTAGCCAATAGTATGCATATTAAGATCCAAAATCATCATACAAGCATACATGGTGTTCATAGATGGATAATGAAAGATAAGCAAGTAAAATCAATAAATCTCAGCCAAATCCAAGTTGTAGCAAAACTTACAAACTCTTAAATGAAGATTCAAAACGTTCCTAACAATCCTTGCAATGGTTCTTCAAGCCAAGATTACAAAAATCACTCAAAAGCTACTCAAAACCTCACTAATCTCCTACAATGGTGTTCTTCTTCTTCCTTCAATCTTTGAGAGCTTTTCTTCTCCTCCAATCTTTCTCCAAAATCAATGAGCTGTAAATGAGAGTGTGGGAGAGGAGAGATTCTTCAGCAACCACCTGCAGGACCACTTATATTCTCCACCAAGAGCAAGGACGTACAAGAGATCGTGGGACACGTAGCTTAAGCTGTCAAAGCCTCAAAAATCGACCTAGTAGGAGAAAATCGTCCGATTTAGCTGCTAGTTGGTCCGATTTTCTTCAACAGAAACATGCTATGATCGTCTAGCCATGAGTTGCTCCATTGCTTGCACCAATAGTGGTCTTTGTGTCCTTTGTTGCTCCAATTATGCTCCTCCAATGCTTTGGATGTGTACCATCATGAGTCTTGGCCCTCATATGTATCGATTAATTTCCGAAAGACCCCCGAAATACCTACAAAACCGATAAAAGGTAGTGTAGACGTCTTTTCTAGAAATGTGCATGAATTGAGCGAAGACGTCATGAACCAATGCCAAAACGTGCATGAATGAGTGAGAAATCTATCTAAATGATTACCTAATCCTAAGTCATAAATCTTGTTATCAATACCCCATACTTGTCTCTTGCTTGTCGTCAAGCAAGGTTCAAATCTAGCATATAAGATGTCATGGATTATATGATGCTTAAAAACAAAAACTCTTTTTGGAATGTGCTTCTTAATCATGGATCACCCTCAAAGTGATTGTTTCAAGGCATAGGAAGATAATGTATGCATTAATAGAACCATATCATGAAAAGACAAGAACACTTTATCTAAGAGTATGTATGAAAAGCATGGTAAAGGATGTAGAAATAATCATAAGAAAACAAATCTAAACCATAAAAGCCTTAAACATGTGCATAAAGGTCTCAAGGTCTATCAATCTAAGAGGCCATAGAAACGTGTTAAGGGTGGGAATGTATACGACATGTGGTGATAAACCCGGGAATAAGGAATAACTCCACAACTTTTAACTTCTTCACAAGCACCGAAAATAAGCAATTTTACTTTATATTTTTTTGATCTTTACTTTCACTTGAGAACATGGACAAAGGCGCACAATACCGAAGCCTTGGAGATCAGCAAGCCTCAATTTCTCGAGGTGCCTCAAACCATAATGCACACATCATGACTCGTTAGGACTATCACTCAATCATATTTTGGCAAGACACAAACACCCGGCTATGTGAATGGTGTCGAGTTACTCATCATCATGATTGACGTTCCCAAACCTATTTTCTATACTTTAACACACTTCATTTTCAAATTAACTTCACAACACTTTTACATTTCACATACTAGCATGCTTCCTAATTCCCGGAGAGGTAAAAGGGAAGGCAAATAATATATATGAGGTGTTAAACATGGATAAGAATAAGAAAGAAAAGAAATACGAATCGCCTTAATCATTCCAATATGATGTATAATAACTTATTAAGCGGTTTTCGACCATTATTTCTAAATCTCATCAAAATATCATATAACATACAAATCATACATAAATTCAAATAAAGCAATTAAGTCCACATATGCCATAATTTAATCTCAACATACAAGTCTTCTTTTGCCAATTCACATACACAATTATCATCATTGAGATCATATCCGTTTTTAGAAGCACAAAAATTTTAAAAATTTTCAATTTTTTTTGGATTTACGAAAATAGATGAAATGCAATGCAATGTCATAAAAGAAATGTGTGACAAGAGTTATTACAAACACAAAATTGAAAATGAAATGCAAGATAGAGGAAGCGTGTGACATATGAAAAGTATTGCAAGTACCCCCACCCCATACATAAAACTCACATTGTCCTCAATGTGAAGAATCAAGTACAAGATGGAGAAAAATACTTACAATGTAAAATTGGAGAGTATATCACTCCTGTGGTGGTGGTGGTGGTGGGCGTGGATATCTCGGAGCTTCCGGATCATAGTATCCTCCAAAGGTATGATAGTAGAGGTCGTCCCACAATCCGTCATAGAAGGAATGCCGAGCTCGTACCTCGTCTCGGAAGCCATGAAAATCCCTGTGGAGCTCCTGATAATCGGTGCAAAGACCCCGATAGTCCGTACAGAGTCCTTGATAGCTAGTATGGAGACTATGATAGTCAGTGTGGAGGCACTGATATTCAGTCCTCAATCCCTCAATGCTCGTCCTCAAGCATCGTAGATGTGAAGAGAACTCTAAATAGTCTCCTCTGCGTCGGCTCCCGTGCCGAGGTGCGTGTAAAACCGAGTGTTGTGGTGGTCTCACCGGTGCCTCGTGCTGTCCAGGAAACCCGTCGGTCCCCTCAGCTACGAACTCATCCTCCGTGGCCTCGTCGTCATCTGCTGGAGCTCTGCTCGGCCCTACACCATGGGTATCAGTATCCATGGTGTCCATATCTCTGGCACTCTCAATCTCTATCATGCCCTCAGTCCTCAAATGCTCATCAACAGTGTAGCTCTTAGCGGCCTCATACTCCTTAGCAATCTCATCAAAATCACCGAAGTACTCAAAACCCTCTCTCCAATAATGACGGTTCCTAATGGTGTATGCGCTCTTCCAAACGATGTCCTTCGAAACGCTAAGCCATGGCATGACTACATGAGGGGTGCCTCACCCTCTAGTAACTATGATCCCTCTAGAAATAACGCGTTTAAGACCTAAAGGTTGCGCTTCCGCAACTAGAGTACAAGCGGAGTAGTCAACGCTCAAGGCCTTAGCCACATGGGTCACAAGACCTCCGGCACACACATCTCCCCCAGACTTATTAGCTATCTCTCCTAAGTAGTCGGCAAGCATAGTAGTAAGGTCGGGAACCATCCTGGTAGTCATACAATAGATGATGTATAACTCGTCCACCTTCACCTTTTGCGGAGTCTTCGTTCTTGCGAGCATCGACTCGCTAAGTATCCGGTTAGAGAGTTTGAAGGAAAGGTTGTACATACTTTTTTCTTTAAAATTTCCGAGCCTCGACCTATCCTTTCCTTCCTCTCCTATCGAAATGTTTTCCCAAAAACCACTAGCACTCACATCATGGGGAAAGGTAACTGCAGACGAGGTAGGGAATCCAAACATGTTTCCAAACATAGCACTAGAATTGAAGTAATTCTTGTTCAACAACCGGAAAGTCACATTCCTCTCCCTAGGGTCATGTTTAAAAGAACTTAGAAATTGCAATGTGATTTCTTGGTAAGCATGGTACCTAATCTTAACAAACTTATTCAAGCCAGTACGTTCTATCGTCCAATCAATGTCTTCCCTAATATACACCTCATCTAATTCATCAAGAACAATAAAGCAAGGAGAGATGATAAGACGGGTTAGAAGGCGATCATACCGCCGTTTGTGTTTCTCTTGGATAACAGGGAGTCATGCTGGTGGTGGTGGAGGAGGTTAAGAGGGTTGGGAAGAATATCTTTGTTACGCTAAGATTGTGACACGCAAAAGTCTTGAATAACTCGATATATTTTTCCTAACTCCTAGCGAACCCACAGTGTATGGGTCGTTTTGTAGTATGGATAGTATTCCGAGGTCGAACACAAAGACTAAGGTAAAATTGAGTCAATAGTGACTAAGGATAGTGAAGATCTAGACTAAGAAAAGAGAAAGAAATAAAGAAATGAAAATCTCAATGTTTTTGGTTTGGTTTTGAGGTGATCAATCAAAGATCACAAATTATGCAAGATCGACAAACAACTAAGCTAGTAACACAAATAAACGAGCAAACACGAGATAGGTAATCAAAGATAGAGAAGCGGATTCTAGGGGTTAGAAATTCCGGTTATGGCATAGGACTCAAGCTATCTAGTCATTCTTTGAATAAACTATAGTATGTTGGGATTGGGTGTTTCTAGATTGGGATCAATCACCGGGTAGGTCTCATGGTCCACTAGTCCGTTCCTAAGGTCTCATCACCGGGTAAGTCTCAAAGAACCTAAGGTCAGGAATTCTACACAAACTGGATTGCTATCTAGGGATCTAACATCTCCTCACCGGGTAGGTCTCGGGAAGTCAAGTCCTAAACATAAATCCTAGCACACTCAGTCCAATAGCGGCTAGTGAGGCTCACTACTACCTAGAGTTCATCATCTTTGGTACCTAAGAACAAGAATCACCGGGTAGGTCTCTTCTTACACTTAGTTGCTAACACTAGGTCACCCTAGGATAGATCTAGTTCAACAAACACTAGGGTTTCAACAATCTAACAACCTAACACTTAGATTTATCAATACAAGCAAGTCAGATAGAATCACGGTCAGTTCCTCACTTCCACGGCCGTGGAACCTACTAGAACAGGCCGTGATTCATAACAGAGGCTAGGTTCGAGCAAACTATTCATCCAAAGGTACGTTTAAGTCTATCCTATCATAGTCCAAGCCATAACCATCATTTCCTTACCCTAGAATCACATCTATTTAGCCAACAACATGCATTTCAACAATCAAAATCATCAAGCATACAATCATGGAGTCCATATCAAGAGGATGAAGTGAAAGAGAGATGAAGTAAATAGAACAAGAAAAACGGGCTGAATAGATGTTAAAAGAGAGACTTACTACCCTTCAAAAGAAGGTTTGAATCGTTCTTACAACCCTAGAAAATGTTTCCAACAAACTTCACTCTAAAAACTAAGAAACTCTAAGAATGGTGTGTTCTTCTCTTCTTCTCCAATGGAAGTCTTTCTTCTCCTCCAAGAGTAGCTCCAATCCAATCTTCCAATGAGAGAATATGTGTGAGGTAAGGTGTATAGTGGATAGTGGATTGTGTCCCTCTTTAGAATCAGCCTGCAAGGGTACTTATAGCCTTCACCATTTGCAAGAGTCGGTTATGGAGATCGTGAGACAGTTGTCCCAGCTGTACAGAGGGAATCACGGTCACTTCCACGGTTGTGGAACTCCCAGTGACCGTGATTTTGGTGCTTCAGCCTTCTTTTGATCGTTGAGCCATGAGTTGGTGCAAGACATGCACCAACATGGTCCTATGTGTTCTCCTTAGCTCCTAACTTGCTTTCCAATGATCTCGGATATGTGTCATCACGAGGAATGATCCTCGGATGTATCGATTAAGCTCTAAAAGCTCCCAAAATACCTACAAAACATGCAAAAGTCCGTGTAGACGTCTATCTCGACAAATATACATGAATTGAATGTAAACGTCACGAACTAATACTAAACTATGCATGAATAGCGGAGAAAACTATCTAAATGGATACCTAGACTAACGTCGTAAATCGTGTTATCAATCTTCTCCTTGGGATCAAAGAACGAGTTGATCTACGGAAAGAATCCATCTCAGTTGAAGAAAATTGGGTTGTTCTTGAGCTTAAATTGGCCGGTTTTCCTATGTTTGAGTCGATTTTTTCATTGTTGTGACAAATCGATCGATTCCTGCAAAGTTTCTCAAACAAACACTCCCACAAGCTTCCTCAGACAAATCCTAAGCTATTCAGCCCAATAATTGCAACCAAACAACTCTCCAAATACACGAATCTAAGCAAAGAAATTCCGTTAGGGTTTGGAGCAAAAAACCTGAAAATCCGATGATTCGTCGATTTGTTGTGTTGTTTGTTGCTTGAATCTTCTTAATCTCGTTGAGAGCTTTAGTTTTGGCTTAAGAACGAGCGAAAACGATTAGAGAATGAAGATTTGAGGTGTTGAGGGTGGTTGTCGGCTTTCTTTGTCGTGGGAGAGGAGAAGAAATGAGTTGGAGTTATGTTGAAGACGATGAAGGGGACGTTTTATACTTTATGTGTTTTGTGAAGAAAATCGACCGATTTCTTGGGTCGATTTTTTTTATCGGCCCGATTTTCTTCCTATCCGTTCACTTTCAAAAGGAAAGCGACCGATTTTTCTCCTGAACCGATTTTTGGTCTGATTTTAGCTACGACACAAGAAAAATCGGTTCAATTAATTGAATTAACTTTGTGTAGATCGATCGATTTTCCACGAGTCCGATTTCTGTGCCTTCTTTTCTTCTTTCCTTCCTAAGTGTTTCTTTTTCATTCATTATTTGTCGAGATCTCGATCTTAAGTTCTTCCTTGAGATAGTACTTAGTTTCTGCCATCAACGACACAAGAAAAACCCGGAGCGTACAATGAACAAGTAACAAAACTAAACTAATCTAATCTAAAAGAAAAGGGAAAAAAGGGACATAGAAATACCTTGAGTTGCCTCCCAAGAAGCGCTTGGTTTAAGGTCGCTAGCTGGACCTGTTTCCCTCTATGATTACTTGAGAAGGATAGGAGCAATGTCCTCAACCGGCATTTCCGGTGTATATTTCTTCAAACAATGACCGTTGACCTTGAAACTTCCGGTCTTGTCACCCCATACTTCAACTGCACCATGAGGAAAGACTTGTTTGATTATAAAAGGTCCTGACTAACGAGAATTAAGCTTACTTGGAAACAACTAGAGTCTAGAGTTTAAGATAAGGACGAGATCTCCTTCTTTCAACTTCTTCGGAATGATGTGATTGTCGTGCCACCTCTTCGTTCTTTCTTTGTAGATATGTGCATTCTCATAGGCGTTTAAGCGGATCTCTTCTAGCTCGTTGATGTCCAAGAGATGCTTCTATCCAGCCTCCTTCAAGTCAAAGTTGAGCCATTTGATTGTCCAATATGCATTGTGCTCTAACTCCACCGGAAGATGACAAGACTTTCCACATACAAGGTTATAAGGTGTCATGCCTATGGGAGTCTTGAAAGTGGTCCTATATGCCCAAAACGCATCATCTAGCTTCATCAACCAATCCTTCCTTGTCATAGAGATAGTTTTCTCTAGAATACTCTTGATTTCTCTATTCGAGATCTCTACTTGCCACTTGTTTGAGGATGGTAATGAGTGGCGATCTTGTGGGTTACCCCTTACTTAGAAAATAGGGTTTCAAACTTACGGGCGGTAAAGTGCGTTCCTCCGACACTAATGATGGTTTGGGGCGTCCTAAATCTTGGGAAGATCGTTCTATTAAAGAACTTAACTACCACCATAGCATCATAAGTGGGAGAAGCGATCACTTCAACCCATCTTTTAAATGTAATCCACAACTAGAAGAATGTATTGGTTTCCGTAAGAAGATGAGAATGGTCCGATGAAGTCCACTCCCCATACGTTGAAGATCTCAACCTCTTGAATGTTGTTAAGAGGCATTTCGTTCCTTCTTAATATGTTTCTTGTTCTTTGACAAGCATCGCAATCAACAACAAAATTTTGCATATCTTTGAATAGAGTAGGCCAAAAGAAACTGTTTTGGAGTACCTTAGTGCTTGTTTTGTGGGAACTAGCATGTTCACCACAAGGTAGTGAATGGCAATGACGAATAACGCTTTCCAGTTCATCTTCCGGAATGCATCTTCTAATCATTCTGTCCGGAGCTCGCTTGCAAAGAAGGAGTTCATGCCAATAGTATTGCCTTACATCCTTGAAGAACTTCTTCCTTTATGCATATGATAATCCTGGAGGTATTTCTTGACAAACTAAATAATTAACGAAATCAACATACCAAGGTTCGTTACTGTTAGCATGAAATATTGTGATATTTTAGGCACGTTTTCTAAGTGTATTTCATCCATATTAGTGTTCATTGATAAAGCATTGAAGCAATTGTGAGTTAGTTTATCTATATTGTCGATATAGAGGTCTACATAAGCTTTGTGTTGATTGTAAGCAAATAAGAGCTAAAACCGAACGGATTAAGAGAGAATGGAGATGAATTGAGCATGTCCAAGGATTGAGGACACCACAGAGGAGCTAAGGAAGATGCTAGGATGAAGAATGACACAAAACAAAGGAGAATTACGAGCTACTTGTGTTCCACGCTCTAAAATACGGCCGTACTAGAGTCCATGCTCTAAACCACGGCCGTGGAACCTTGGCAATACAAGCGTGGAGCACTCCAGTGACTTACATGGCCGTGGAAGATGTGAAGTACCGTGATGAATTTCCACGCTCTAAACCACGCTCTAAACCACGGGCGTGGAATCTTCTATAACCGTGATTTATGCGATCTTTTAACGTACAACTTAAAGCCACGATCTTTTACACAATGGGCTGGACACTTATTCTATCCTGCCCTATAAAAGGACGGAAAGAGAGAGATTTCGTCACCTCTGCTTAGACTTCGCTTACGCTGATTGCACGTGCCTAGGGTTTTAAGTTGGACGTGTGGAGATTGCTATTTCGCAACGGAGATTTGCGAAATACTTGGAGATTTGGAAGTTACGCTTTGTCCTTAGGTTTGATTAGAAGACGGATTGATATCCCGTTCTTCATTCTTATTAAGGATTGTGATTGGTTTGTGTTATTCTGAATCTGATATACATCATCACTTTGTTTGTGGATTTGAGATTGATTTGAGATTTATTAAAGGTTTTCGAAGGTTTTCATCTTTCATTCTTTTAAATCTTGAATTTGATATCATAATGACTGTTGTTGGCTAAAACCCTTTAGCAATTCTAAGGTGAAGGGTTGATAGTTGTTGCTTAGATGATGATAGATCGATCGTAAACAGATTGGACCTTGAGAGTTAGAGAGAATCGCCAAAGAACTAGAATCACGGTGTGTTCTTGAGTTCCACGGCCGTGGAATCTCAAGATCCAACCGTAATTTCCCTTAGTTTACGAACCTTGCTTTTACTTTAATCCAAAGTTAAAGATGTGCTTTAACTTAGTCTTGGCTTGCCTTTTCTAGGTGGTAGTGAAGCCTCAACAACCTCTACCTCGATTCCGAGTGTCACAACCGTAATCGGTTTAGTTAGTCTTGATCCTTGGATTACAAGTTTGGGTATTTGATATTAATTCTTGTCTTTAGATCCTTTCTATACTGAAGCCTCAACAACCTCAACTCTGTCCTTATATCTTTTGTATATCTTGAATCGATTGCCACATCTGGATTCCTGGATCTTTAGGATTGTTGTTTTCCCAATATTTACAAAAGCTCATACATTTACTTGCTTGACAATTCTATAATTGGATTTAACCCCCCAAATCCCTGTGTTCCATACTCTGGAATTCTTGCTTAACTATATCGATCCGTACACTGCGGGTTCGCTTGCTTGATTCTAGTTTTATAAATTTAAAGCTTATTTGCACACACGCTAAGTGGCAAACAAGTTTTTGGCGCCGTTGCCGGGGATTTGGTCTAGGCCAAATTCGGTTATCGGTTGTCAAGCTTGGGAGCTTCTCCCTTGTTATTTGATATCTTTTCGAGTGTATGCGCAGATCTAGGAACAACGAAGACCTCTTACCTCTTGATCAAGAGCTTGAGAGGACTTTGAGGATAAAGATTAAGGAAAGAAAAATGGCTGAAGAAAGAGAACGTGATTACCAAACGGAGTTGGCGGAAAAGGAAGCTCAACTCCAATGGAGTGAGAAGACTCGTAGGGAAGAAATGGATCGTCATCAAACGAAGGTTGATGATCTATCGGACATGATGTTCCAAATGAGGTTGGAAATAAACAACCTCAAGGAGAAAAAGAGAAGAAGGAGACCGGGAAGATCGGTTAGAGCCAACTCATCCAATGAGGATAGCGACTCCTCCATGCCACCACTAGAGGAAATTGATCCAACGATCAATGTGAACCCGTTTTTTCCACGGCCAGCTACTAATCGCCGTGTTCCAGCTAGAGGTGCGAGAGTCGAATGTGTTGATGAGGAGCCAAGAACTCTTGGCCAAAGGATGGATCCAACGTAGCAACCACGCCGTTTGGGTGTGAACTTTGATGTTGATGATGCACAAGGGTTTAGCTTCAACCCTCAAGTTATTACCATTGTCCGCCAAAATCAATTTGGGGGAACAAGCGCTGAATCTCCACATCAACATCTACAAAATTTTGAGATCATGATGGAGACAATGAAGCCAAAGAATGCAACTACCAACAGCTATAAACTCAAGCCTTTCTTCTTCTCCTTGAAAGGGAAAGCATTATCTTGGTATCAAGCTCTTCCAAGTGGGAAACTTGAAACATAGGAGGATCTTTCTTCGGAATTCCTCACTAAGTTCTTTCCGCCATCTAAAACGGCGGAGTTGAGAGGTAAGATTAATGCATTTTCTATGAGATCTAACGAAAGTTTGTTTCAATCTTGGGAAAGATTTCAGGATTTGCTATTGGATTGCCCACATCATGGCATATCCAAATTGGCGCTATTGGAGATATACTATAAGGGGCTGGATGTGGAGACACAATTCAAGCTCCAATCCCTTTCATGTGGTACATTCATGGACATGAGGGAAGATGACGCTTGGGACTTCATTGAGAAGCAAGCGCGAGTTATTGAGAAGTATTCTTATCGGAAAGTGGAGGCGAATCATGTGGATCAAGGAGCAAAGCTATCACAAGCGGCTCAAACTCAAATCTTTTCTCTCAATACGGAGATTAAAGAGTTGAAGGAAGCCATCAAAACCAACTTTCCAAAGCACAAGGAACAAGACGTAGGTTATTTGGGCAACAACAATAACCACAACGGGAATGAGAATACAAACCGCAACAACCGGAACAATTGGAACAACAACAACAACAACAACCGGAACAACAATTGGAACAACAATAGGGGTTCAAACAATAACAATTGGCGTCCCAACCAACAAAATTCCGGTAATTCTTATTCTTCCAATTCAGGAAATTCACTAACTCCACCTTCTTCTTCTTCCACTCCTTTGAAAAGCCAGGGGCAAACATCTAATGGTGGAAGTACTTCGGGGAAAGAGAAGCCCGATCCCATGTTGGAAACAATTTTGGGCAAGCTTCAAGGATTGGAGACTCGTATCATCAAGGTTGATGATCACATTACTAAGGTTGATAAAGCCCAAAAGGTGTTAGAAAACCAAATGTTTAGCCATGCGGAGGAAGTTCCTAGGAATCAAGGGAAACTTCCAGGAAAGACGGAGGACAACCCAAAAGGAAGGGTGATGGCAATCACAACTAGGAGCGGAGTAACAACTACCGACCCGCAGCCTAAGTTTGTAGAAGTCCCCGTTGAGAAGGACAAAGAAAAGGGAGAGGAGAAGGAAGATATCTACGTTCCTCTTCCAGCTTACAAACCTCCCCTACCGTTCCCGCAATCTAGAGCAAGAGCGCGTCTAGACAAGCAATTCGGTAAGTTTATTGAACTCATGAGCAAACTGAATATTAATATACCTTTCATTGATGTAATTGTAGGTATGCCAGCTTATGGAAATTTCTTAAAGGAGATCCTCTCTAACAAGAGAAAGCTAGAGGATTTTGCAGAGGTTAAGATGAGTTCGGACTCATCGGATCTCATCAAAACCATGAAAGAGAAGATGCCCCCAAAGCTAAAGGATCCGGGGTCATTTTGTATTCCCATAGGAGTGGGAGATGTCACATATGATGCATTATGTGATTTGGGAGCAAGCGTGAGCATCATTCCGCTTGCCTTATGCAGGAAAATCGGTTTAGGCGATCCTAAACCGGTAAAGATGACGTTGTACATGGCGGATCGATCCATAACTCGTCCCGTCGGTATTGTTGAAGACGTCCCGGTCAAACTAGGTAAATTCTATGTTCTATAGATTTTGTTGTGCTTGACATTCCTGCAGATAGTCCGGTCCCGATTATTCTCGGAAGACCGTTTCTTGCAACATCCGGCTGTATAGTCGATTGCAAGAATGCTAGACTCGCCTTTGACATAGGAGAAGAGAAGGTAGAGTTCGTTCTTTCCACTCTAGTGAAGGAACCAATCTTTGATGAGGATATATTCAATATCCAAGATGAAGAAGGGTTGTCTAGAGAGGAGGTAAGTGCTATTCTCTTCAAAGATCCTTTGCAAAAGGTTATTACTATGAGTCTAATGGATGTAGGGGAAGAAGAGGAGTGCAATGAGGCAATTGAAGCCTTAGAAGCACAAGAAGAAGTGTGTGAAGTGGAGTTTGAGAAACTCCACGACGAAGCAGAGAACGTACGAATCCACGGCCATACACTATATTCCACGGCCGTGGATTTCACCAACAAAAGCGTGGAGCACTCCAGAGGGTTACGCGGTCGTGGAGAGAACAGAGTAACCGTATTTCCTTTCCACGCCCAAAATCACGGCCGTGGAGAAGGCAGGGATGCCGTAATTTTGGGTGAATTCGAAGGAAATTGTGTCTCTTCTACAACTTCTCTTGATTCTTCTCCAACACCTTCTACATCCTTACACACTTCTAAGGAAGCATCGGATGTTCCTCAAGAGCCATTGGAAACTCCGATAGTGATGGAATTGAAACCACTTCCTACACATCTAAGGTACGCATTTCTTGGACCTAATTCTACCTTTCCGGTAATTGTTAGTTCCGATTTAAGCATATATGAACATAGTAAGCTTATGGTTGTCCTTAAGAAACATAGGAAAGCCTTAGGATATACTATAGAGGATTTAGTTGGAATCAAACCTTCCCTATGCATGCATAAGATCTTAATGGAAGAGGACTTTAGAACTTCGCGACAACCTCAAAGGCGGTTGAATCCGACCATGAAGGAGGTTGTCAAGAAGGAAATTCTTAAGCTACTTGATGCAGGTATCATCTATCCTATCTCCGATAGCAAGTGGGTGAGTCCCGTACAAGTGGTTCCGAAGAAGGGAGGAATGACGGTCATCACTAACAAAAACAATGAACTCATTCCTACACGAACCGTAACAGGATGGCGGATGTGCATAGACTACCGCAAGCTAAACAACGTGACGAGGAAGGATCACTTCCCACTACCCTTCATCGATCAAATGCTTGAAAGGTTAGTACAACATTCACACTTTTGCTATCTTAACTGTTATAGTGGTTTCTTTCAGATTCCGATACACCCGGATGATCAAGAGAAGACCACGTTCACGTGCCCGTGGGGTACGTTTGCCTATAGGAGGATGCCGTTCGGGCTTTGCAACGCCCCAGCCACCTTTCAAAGGTGCATGATGGCCATCTTCTCGGAATATATAGAGGAAATCATGGAGGTTTTTATGGATGACTTCTCCGTTTATGGTTCCTCTTTTGACAATTGTCTTTCTAACCTTGCTCTTGTATTATAAAGATGTGAAGACACTAACCTAGTTCTTAATTGGGAAAAGTGTCAATTTATGGTGAAAGAAGGCATTGTATTAGAACACTTAATCTCTAGTAGAGGGATTGAGGTGGATAAAGCTAAGATAGAGACAATAGAAAAGCTTCCTCCCCCAACTTCGGTGAAAGGGATAAGAAGTTTTCTAGGACATGCTGGATTTTATGGGCGTTTCATAAAGGATTTCTCTAAAATATCAAAACCGCTTACTAATCTATTGATGAAGGATGCAGTTTTTGAGTTTTCGCAGGAATGCTTAGATGCGTTCAATATGATTCGGGAAGCTCTAATTTCAGCCCCTATTATCCAACCTCCGGATTGGAATCTTCCTTTTGAGGTTTTGTGTGATGTAAGTGACGTAGCTATAGGAGCTGTTCTTGGGCAAAGAAAGGAAGGGCGAACCCACGCTATCTACTACGCTAGCAAAACGCTAGATGAAGCGCAGCTCAACTACGCCACTACCGAAAAGGAATTCTTAGCTATTGTATATGCAATTGACAAATTTCGCTCTTATCTTGTAGGTGAAAAGGTGATTGTATACACGGATCATGCTGCGATCCGGTATTTACTTGCAAAGAAGGATGCGAAGCCAAGGCTAAATAGATGGATTCTTCTCCTACAAGAATTCAATCTAGAGATCCGCGACAAGAAGGATTTGGAAAATTCTGTTGCGGATCATTTGAGTCGTCTAACACATCTAGAAGACGACCATCTACCTATAGATGACTCCTTTCCGGACGAGCATTTACACATTATAGAGGAGTGCATCGATGTGATCACCAAAGGTAACGAACCATGGTTTGCTGATTTTGTTAACTATTTGGTTTGTCAGGAATTACCGCCCGGATTATCCTACGCACAAAGAAAGAAGTTCTTTAAGGATGTTCGGGAATACTTTTGGAATGAACCTCTCCTCTTTAAGAGAGGTCCGGATGGCATTATTCGGCGATGTGTGCCGGAAGATGAGATGCAAAGTGTCATCCACCATTGTCATTCACTACCTTGTGGAGGACACGCTAGTTCGAACAAAACTAGCGCTAAGGTATTGCAATCTGGATTCTTTTGGCCTACTCTATTTAAAGATGTGCAAACCTTTATTTCCTGCTGCGATGCTTGTCAAAGAACAGGGAATATATCTAGGAGGAATGAAATGTATCTCAACAACATCCAAGAGGTGGAGATCTTTGACGTTTGGGGAGTAGACTTCATGGGACCTTTCCCATCATCTTGTGGGAACCAATACATACTTTTAGCGGTTGATTATGTTTCAAGATGGGTTGAAGCAATTGCCTCTCCCACCAATGATGCCATGGTAGTGGTTAAGTTCTTTAACAAGACCATCTTCCCACGATTTGGGACACCACGGACTATCATTAGTGATGGAGGTTCTCACTTCATTGCCCGCCGTTTTGAAGCTCTTCTAGCTAAGTATGGGGTGACTCACAAGATCGCCACCCCTTATCCTCCACAAACTAGTGGACAAGTGGAGATCTCTAACCGGGAGATCAAAGGAATCCTAGAGAAGACGGTTTCAAGGACTAGGAAGGATTGGTCTTTGAAGCTAGATGACGCATTGTGGGCATACCGGACTGCATATAAGACTCCCATCGGAACTACACCATACAATCTTGTGTATGGGAAGTCTTGTCACTTACCGGTAGAGTTGGAGCACAAGGCGTATTGGGCAATAAAGTGGCTGAACTTCAGCATGAAGGAAGCGGGAGAGAAGCGTCTCTTGGACCTTAATGAGCTTGAAGAACTCCGCTTGAACGCCTACGAAAATGCCAAGATTTACAAAGAAAGAGCGAAGCGTTGGCATGATAAGCATATCATTCCAAAGGACCTCAAAGAAGGAGATCAAGTCCTCCTCTTTAATTCAAGGCTTCGTCTCTTTCCAGATAAGCTTAAATCTCGTTGGACTGGACCTTTTCTAATCAAACGTGTTTTTCCCCATGGTGCAGTTGAAGTATGGGGTGAAAAGGGCGGAAGCTTTAAGGTGAACGGTCAACGACTCAAGAAGTATTCACTGGAACTCCAAGCTGAAGAGTTCGCGCCCACCGCACTCGAATAAGTGCGAATATGGTCTAGCTACGGTCCTTAAACAAAGCGCTTCTTGGGAGGCAACTCAAGGTATTGCACTTACGTTTTTGTTTTTGATTCATAGATTAGTTTAGTTTAGACGTTTTGCTTTGTTTTGCCTTCGAAGCCTTCCGGTATGTTCGTGTTTTTGGATGTAGGAACAGTGGAAAAGAAAGGGGAAAGGAAAATCTTGAAGAAAATTGACGAAACTTGGACTTTGACACGTTACAGAGAGTTCCACGGCCAAAACCACGGTCGTGACAGCTACAGTGACCGTAATTTTCAAAGGCCTGAGAAAAATCACCAAAACTACGGTTCCGTACATTTCCACGGCCGTAGAAACCCCCGATAGACCGTGGTTTTCAAAAATTCTTACGGCCACTATATAAACCACGTTTCTTCACAAACACCACAAAACAAACCCAATTCCACGCCCCTATTCGCCGTAATCTCTCCCCATCTCCCAATTCCTCGTTCGTTAATCGTTTTTGACGATTCTTTGGCCAAAACTGAAGCAAATCCAATCACCAACAAGATCCAAGCAACAATTCGAGCGACAAATCACCGGAGAAGACGGAATTCGGATTCCAAAAACCGAAAACCTAGGTTTTTCGTTCTTTCCTTCTCTTTGTCGATTCGGCTTCGTTTTTGCTAGAATTTTTAGGAGAACTGATTGGAATTGGACGGAAATTAGTCTAGGGCTGCTTGTTGTTGACTTTGGTGTAATTTTGCTGAGTTTTGAGAAATTTCGAGACGAACCACGGTTTCTGGACATTCCACGGCCGTGGAACCTGAAGAACAGGCCGTGGTTTTCAACAGAAAATGGATTTTGTAAGGAGAGTGTCCAATAGAAATAAGAACAAGAAGAGGAAAGGCAACACTGCTTCCTCTTCTAGAGCACCACCCGCTGAGCCTCCATCACCTCCATCATCACCATCACCACCTCCCCCTAGGATTCCCACCATCCATGAGGATCATCTAGATGCCTTAGAGAGGATCCAGGAGAGGATGGTCATAGGACCTAGATACTTATTGCTTGAGGAGTTAGAGCCTCTACATGTGATAGGAGACCTCACTTGGCTTTTGGATAGAGCCGGTTTAGTCATCTTCTCCGCTATTCGGGAAGATGCTTATGAGGAGATTACTAGGGAGTTTGTAGTTTCCTTTGAGCACAGTCATGTTGACAGGACAGTTTCTTTCCGGCTGATGGAGAGAAACTATGATTTCTCTATTAGAGAGTTTGGAGCCTTCTTTGGGTTCCAGGAGACCTTTAATGGTCGATTCCCCAGTGACGTTTACGCCAAGGACTTCTGGGAGGAGATTGCCATGATTTACGCCAGCGAGGACCGCTGGCAACCTGCTGACACTAAGGCTAAGTTGATCTACCACTTAGTCTTGAAGATTGCCCATAGAGTGCTTTCTGAGTGTCTCTTCCCTAGGACGGAGACACCTTAGAAGATTAAGACAGACGAGTTGTTTCTTCTCTACAGTATGTTGTATGGCAGACCAGCTGACTGCGCCACCCTCTTAGCTGCTACTATGAGCAAGCTAAAGAATAAGAGGGCAGACAACATTGGATACGGTGGGATGGTCACCCACCTCGCTAGACAGTTAGGGGTAGACTTCTCCGCTTGCACCCGCATTGTAGCTAGACCCCTAGGACTTCAGGCCCTCATAACTAGAGGCCTCATCTTCCCCACACATAGAGGTCCACCGTATGCTGCTATGCCTTGGGAGAGTAGGACAGGGAGAGGCATTGAGTGGCTTCCTGAGTATTCCATTATGGCTGAACGCCATAACTGGAAGGAGACGTTCGCTGCCATACATACGAACAGATTAGTAGCCCCTCCCTATGTTCCACCACCACCAGTTGTAGAGGAGGAGATGAGAGGGGATGACGAGTTTGAGGGAGGAGGAGCTGATCATGACTTTGGTACATTCCCGGATCAGCCAGATGCAGTTCCTGACCTTCCTAGACACTCTCCCCGTCCTACTAGAGCTTCAGGTTCTTCCTCTCGCCGTGCTAGTGTGAGCGAGAGGCCTACTTGGATGGCGGATCCTCCTTCATGGTATAACACTCAACCGGATTGGATGGGAGCTCCACCACCTTGGCATGCACAGCCACCACCTGCACCAGCACCTTCAGATGCACCGGCGTGGTACAGCCAGCCGCCTGGTTGGTATGAGCAGTTGCCAGAGTGGGCTACCGACCTTTCCAGCAGGGTCGGAGCCTTGGAGATCCGTGCAGATGCTAGGAATGCACGAGCCGATGATCATGACCGCATGATGAGAGACATATACCGCCAGCAGTTTAGGCAGAACTATGATCCAAGCTTCTTCCCGTTTCCACCACCGCCTCCACTCAGTGATGACATGGACGATCGACCGCTTTAGCCGCTCCACCACCATTTTGTGAGTTCTTTTTCTTTCTTTCTTTTCTTCTTTTTCTTTTTGAACATTAGGGACAATGTTTGTTCCAAGTATGGGGTGGGGTGTGACTAATCGTCTGTAATAACTCTTACTCACTTTGTATGCTTTTATCGAGACTACCTTGCATGTTCATTCTATTGTTGCACGTTTCATTATTGCATTGCATGAAAAAGCTTTTGAAAAACCCATAAAAATTGAAAAATTTTGAAAATTTTGTGCTTCTAAGGATAGAGATGATTTCTATGATAATCACTACTTGTGAATTGAGTTTTGATGACAATCGCATGCTTAAACAAATAGTGAATTGAAAAGAAATTGAATGAGTTGATTATTCCTCTTTTGCAAGTTTCATAATGTGATGAATGTTACTTAAATCATATTGAGAAATCAAGGTTGAAATCACATGATAAGTTCTTATACTTCTTGTTGAGATGATTAAGGCACTTCGATTTTCTTTCTTCTTTCTTTGATCATTTAGCCCCTCAATGAAATTATGACCTCCTTTACCTATCCGGGAATTTGGAGGAGTTGATATTTGGCATGTTTGATGTGGGAGGACCATGAAAGCAATTAATTGCATTCAAAAGAATAGAAAGAAATTTTAGGTTTGGGGAAGTCAATCATGATGATGAGTAACTCGGCACCATTCACATAGCCGGGTGTTTGTGTCCTGCCAAAGTCGGATTGAGCGATATTCCTAGCGGATTATGGTATGTGCATCAAGGGTTTGAGGCATCTCGCAAAAATGAGAAACACCAATCTCCTAGGCTTCGGTTTTTGTGCACCTCTATCCATAACTCCAAAAGTAAAGTCGAAAAATGAATTGAAAAGAAGAGAGCGAAGCTCTAAGTTGAAAGTGTTGCGGAAACCGCAAGAGAAAAAGAAAAGAGTTAGTTATCCACTTTCCCGGATTCATGCACCACATTCCTTAAAGTTTTCCCTCCCTTTCCGCATTCTGGACCTTGTTTGAAAGTCCTTAAGATCAAGAGAATGATATATGACTTGGTGATCTAAATTGAAGTTTCTTATGAATTATTTTGATAATGTTTGAAGGTTATGATGTTTACATGGAAGTTTGATCAATTTATGAGCTTTCTTTACTCTTTACTCTTTGATTATGTGTATGAAAGTCTTATAAACGAATGAAGCAAGATTTGAGAATGATTTATTGACTAGAAAGCACATTCATCTAAAAGAAGTTTTGTTTTTGAGAGTATACACATATTTCATCCTAACTTGAGTTTTAAAGCTTTTGAAAGACCTTGCTTGGGGACAAGCAAGTGGCAAGTATGGGGTTATTTGTTAGCATGAAATATTGGGATATTTTAGGCACGTTTTCTAAGTGTATTTCATCCATATTGGTGTTCATTGATAAAGCATTGAAGCAATTGTGAGTTAGTTTATCTATATTGTCGATATAGAGGTCTACATAAGCTTTTGTGTTGATTGTAGGCAAATAAGAGCTAAAACCGAACGGATTAAGAGAGAATGGAGATGAATTGAGCATGTCCAAGGATTGAGGACACCACAAAGGAGCTAAGAAAGATGCTAGGATGAAGAATGACACAAAACAAAGGAGAATTACGAGCTACTTGTGTTCCACGCTCTAAAATACGGCCGTACTAGAGTCCACGCTCTAAACCACGGCCGTGGAACCTTGGCAACACAAGCGTGGAGCACTCCAGTGACTTACACGGCCGTGGAAGATGTGAAGCACCGTGATGAATTTCCATGCTCTAAACCACGCTCTAAACCACGGGCGTGGAATCTTCTATAACCGTGATTTATGCGATCTTTTAACGTACAACTTAAAGCCACGATCTTTTACACAATGGGCTGGACACTTATTCTATCTTGCCCTATAAAAGGACGGAAAGAGAGAGATTCCGTCACCTCTGCTTAGACTTCGCTTACGCTGATTGCACGTGCCTAGGGTTTCAAGTTGGACGTGTGGAAATTGCTATTTCGCAACGGAGATTTGCGAAATACTTGGAGATTTGGAAGTTACGCTTTGTCCTTAGGTTTGATTAGAAGACGGATTGACATCCCGTTATTCGTTCTTATTAAGGATTGTGATTGGTTTGTGTTATTCCGAATCTGATATACATCATCACTTTGTTTGTGGATTTGAGATTGATTTGAGATTTATTAAAGGTTTTCGAAGGTTTTCATCTTTCATTCTTTTAAATCTTGAATTTGATATCATAATGACTGTTGTTGGCTAAAACGCTTTAGCAATTCTGAGGTGAAGGGTTGATAGTTGTGGCTTAGATGATGATAGATCGATCGTAAACAGATTGGACCCTGAGAGTTAGAGAGAATCGCCGAAGAACTAGAATCACGGTGTGTTCTTGAGTTCCACGGCCGTGGAATCTCAAGATCCAACCGTAATTTCCCTTAGTTTACGAACCTTGCTTTTACTTTAATCCAAAGTTAAAGATTTGCTTTAACTTAGTCTTGACTTGCCTTTTCTAGGTGGTAGTGAAGCCTCAACAACCTCTACCTCGATTCCGAGTGTCACAACCTTAATCGGTTTAGTTAGTCTTGATCCTTGGATTACAAGTTTGGGTATTTGATATTAATTCTTGTCTTTAGATCCTTTCTATACTGAAGCCTCAACAACCTTTATAGAGAGTGTCTTTTAGGTGAGTCATATAAGGTTTTGGAACTTCACCGTACATTGCCTTACATTGGCATACTTTTGCAAACCTCAACTCTATCCTTATATCTTTAGTATATCTTGAATCGATTGCCACAACTGGATTCCTGGATCTTTAGGATTGTTGTTTTCCCAATATTTACAAAAGCTCATACATTTACTTGCTTGACAATTCTATAATTGGATTTAACCCCCCAAATCCATGTGTTCGATACTTTGGAATTCTTGCTTAACTATAATGATCCGTACACTACGGGTTCGCTTGTGTAACAACCCGTTTATTGGGTGCATTTCCGATATGTATTTTACGTAATTGTTAAACATTTTAATGGCCTCAATATATTCTACCGAGTATTTTCACGTTGTATTTTGGAATTTTTTTTTTAGAGTTTTGATATATATTATCGGTATTTATACCATTATATTATTATCAAGAATATATTTTAGTGGAGCAATTTTTGTATCGAAAACTATATTTACACGAGTATATATTTTGTTTATATTTTCAGTATATTTATTTTGTGGTTTATTTTCGGAAGGATTCAGAAAATCTTTCCGACTCGGAAATTCCGTTCCGGATGTTTATTCGAGTTAGTTATTTTAAATAACTCCTCTTTACTTATTTCTTTTTCTTTTTCTCCTATTTCCTTTTTTTTTCATTTTCTTGTTTCTTTCCTTCTGCGTTGGCGTGATACGCTCAAACCGACTCCTCGTTTGCCTCCGTCTGCAGCCTACTGCCTAAGCTCGTAGGCGACTCCTTGCCCCCCCTCACCTGGTGACTACCCAAAACGCTACTCCCCTCCTCTCTCTTTGTACATCCCCACCTGCTGAACAGCCTTCCCTCTCTCTATTGCACGCTCCAACTGCTGGAATCAATTGAGAGAGTTCCACCACCAGGGCTCGCCGGGACGCTGGGGAGGCGCCTCTGCACCGCCACCTCGAGCCAATCGGAACACTAGAAGGCCGGAGAACGCTGCCCATCCTTTTTATTTTCTTGTTCTCTTCTGACGCGAGGAGGGGAGACGTTTCCGTCGATTGACACCGGAGGACTGCCTGCGCCTCCGCCAGGAGGGAAGCCCCTCCTCTTCCTCCGCCTGCTGAGCTGCCAGGATGTCGTGCCCTCTTCCTGCGCCGCCTCCCTTGCGAGCCTTCAGAGCCAACGCGTCCAACAGGAGGTTGAAGAAGGGTCATATTACAGTTTTATAATTTTGGCCCCTTTATTTTAGTAGAATTACAAATGTGACCCAACTGCTTTATAATTGCAGTTTCTACCCAGATTTTTGAAATGAAACAATTATGCCCTGTTGATATATATATTTGCAAGTTTGGACTTATGTTTTGAAAATGTGCAGATTTACCCTTGTGAATAAATTACAGATTTGGCCCAAAGTTATTTTTAGGAATTGGCCTAAGTTTCTTGAGTTCCATATTTATGGCCCGGAGATTTAATTGCGGATTTTAACCTATGTTTATATAATTGTATAAATCCCCGGAAATATTTTTACTAGTTTTAATTTTGGTTTTGAAAGCGAGTTTTCCTTAGATTTATATACGTTAAATCCTCCGTTCAAATTTAGCATATATGCTAAATTTCCTTAGCTTTGGTTTTAGGTTCGGAAGCGGCAGTTATAGACCAACAAATCCAATCTCGACGTCCGTAGATCATCTTCAACCTTGGATCGTGTGTGAGTACCTTCTTCCTGGATCTAGTTATGTTTAGTGGTAGAATCATGCTAGGTTGGATCTACCATAACTTAGGGCAAATGCCAAGTAGTGGCTTGGAACTTTAGGTGAGGATTTGAGGATGGTTTGAACGTTCTAAGGATTGAGGTGTGTATGTTATCATGTGAGCTTGTTGAGGTTGTGAGTATGCGTTTGTGGAAATTGTGGAGTTAAGATGGTAGTATCCTAGCATGTGGTTATAGTTGAGATCTTGTGAGTTTATGAGGGTTAGGATTGTATCCTAGATTATGAGAGTGTATGATCTTGTAAGAGTATATAGGACTAGAAGTCTAAGGACTTTTAGCTTGCGTGAGTGGTTGTTGATTATCGTGCCTTGTCTTGAACAGGCTTTGGTTATATTTCTTCGAAGAGTGATATCGGTTTCGTTTAGCTTTGAGACGAGGTAAGTCCTCGGACTTACTTAGCCGCTTTTATGCCTTATTTGGATACATTATGGTGGTGTGTGTTTTATCGCTTTTGATCATGAAATCGGATTAGGATTACTTGACTATATATATTATTTGGCCCATTGTTACTATTATTATCGGGCGGTGACATCACCGCTCAGTTTCCCGAGGGAGACTGGGGGGATCTCTGCGACCAGGCCATACACGGTATATGGGCGGGCTTCTTCATCACTCCCTCAGGGTATACGGGTTGGGCGCCGCCACACTCCTGTTGGTTACACGGGGACAGAGGCGAGAGTTATAAGACTCTCGTGTCACACTTGAACGAATGGATTAGATATGGAATAACCTAAAAAGATAATAAGTAACGGATGTGTATGTTTATGAGCATGTTGTGTGTTTGTGTTCCTATGTGTGTTTGTGCCATATTATTCTTATAATGCCTAGAATGCGAGCTAACGGTTTTATACCGATTGTTGTAGTTGATGTGCAGGATAGGATGTGGCCGAGTGATCCGGAGGAGTGGGTAGCCGGGGTTCGTACATCTTAGGTTGAGTTGGGTTTTGGAGTCCTTGTGTTGTTGTTATTATATATTATGTTGATGTTGTTGTAAGGACGGCTGAAGTCTTTCCTTTATTTTGTTTTCGGGTTTCATAACATTGCATAAAAATGTATTTTGGTTTTGGCCTTTATTTGTGCCTTGTTGCAAGATCCGGTGAAATTGTTGTCAGGCTAAGGGTCGGGACCCATTGTGAGGCCCCAACCCGTAGCATCCCGAGTCCCGCGGATTCGGGGTGTTACAAAAGTGGTATCAGAGCCCTAGGTTGACAACAATGGCACTCGGAACCTTCTAAAGGCCGAATAAGGAATAAACAGAACCCCCACGGGTTTTGACATTTCGTTTTCAAAATTCATATGCATGAGTCAGTTGGGGTAGTATGTACGTGACCACCACTTCCTCCGCGGATCTCGGCGACGTAGTTATTGATTATTATATTATGTTTATATATAAATATATATATGGGTATATATGTAGATATGTATATGTGGACTTAGGATGTTTTGGATTATACTTGTATGTTAAATTGTAAATTGGTTATGGACATATTATGTTTATAGTAGTAGCATGACGTTTATATCTTTATATATGTATATATAAACATATGGTATGTTAATATCATATTAGTGATAGAGGACCTTATAGCTAAGATGATAGAAAGCTATCATCGCCCCTTGGACAACACCTTTTGGCTTAGGATAGTATACATATGAAGATGAGTATGCTCAAGTTATCAAGTTGAGCATCAAGTTTTCACAAGCACCCCGGTGATTTTCCGGACTCCTTTAAGAGGACGTCGAAGAAGAAGACTAGAGATGACGTAACCAAAGGACAAACAAATAAAAGAGAACCTCGTGTCGACTTAAGTAAAACCAAGATGCAGACTATACCAATATAAAGCGACATGAAGACATGAGGGTGGTATCAAGGAAACAATGAAGGAGCATCAATAAGGCAACTAAAGACAACGAACGTAAGATTTTTCCAAGTGCGGTGTCGATGAACTAAAGATGCGAATCAAGTGAAGAGGACTACATTCTCGCTCGAGAATAAAAGTGGCATTTTAAGTAAGACGATTTTTCAATAGGCGATCCTAAGTATGGGAGTCAAGATGAAAAGAGTGGTCCAAGAATTTGGAAAGATTGACGAGAATCAGAAGTTAAGCTTACAGAGGTACCAGAGGGTGTAGTGATGATCTTTGCGAGATTCTAAGCGAGTGACTTATTCAAAAGTTTGAAAGTTACGAGAAGGATCACATGGTGAAAATTCACATAGTGGAATTACCGTGGGAGTCAATCGATTTCCGTCATTGTGATGAGACTGATCAACACTAAGAAGGAGGAAGTGTGTGAGGAGGATGATCTTCAGAAGATGAAAAAGGAAACAAGGAGCTGGATGGAAGAACTTAAGTTATCAACCAAGAAGGATGCGAGTGGAGGCTAATAAATGTCAGAATAATTGAGGAGTGCATTCACTAAACATTATGAAGAGCGGTTAAGCCTATAAAGGTGGGACATATGAGACGAGAGAGTTGGGTAGGTATGGTTATCTTACAGAAGCGGAAGGAAGATAGGATTGTAGAAAGAGCTAACGGAGTTGAAGTAGAGGAAAATGAGCTAGTTAAGACAAGTACCCCGAGAGGGTATCCTTTCAGGAGTATGGTAGGAGGGTAAGTCGTTAACTTCGGAGAAGGTCAGAGATAAGTTAATCGGTGACAATTGAGAACGCACAAGTGCGGGTTGTCTATTGATGTGTGTAGATGGGAAGAGTAAGCAAGACTATGGGAACAATTAGGATTGGAAACAAGAACTTGGAGTATTCGCGGTGGATCAATGTCAATAGTAAGGAGGTACATCAATGGACACGCTTTTGCCTTAAATCAAATAAGGTTGAACGAGTTCAAGCAAGTAGTTATAACAAGACCTCCGAGGAGTAGATTGTAACGATCTTACACGACCTTCTTAGGTCATGGGATTGACATATGGAGGAAAGCCATAGGTTACTGCTTTTTAAGGTTTGATCATGGTAATGGGAGCTAGTGGATCAACCGTAAGATGAAACTTCCATTGTAGTTGTACATAAAATACCGAGAAATACATAAGGTGACCAGCAAGATTAAGTGAAGACTGAAGTTTTGAAGTTTGAAGTCGATATGAGATGTACAAGAAGTACATGAAAGATTTAGGGTAGAACCTCTA
>BSUD01000006.1:49736057-49748991 GCA_033239045.1 Fagopyrum esculentum | reverse complement strand
TAGTGGCTTGGAACTTTAGGTGAGGATTTGAGGATGGTTTGAACGTTCTAAGGATTGAGGTGTGTATGTTATCATGTGAGCTTGTTGAGGTTGTGAGTATGCGTTTGTGGAAATTGTGGAGTTAAGATGGTAGTATCCTAGCATGTGGTTATAGTTGAGATCTTGTGAGTTTATGAGGGTTAGGATTGTATCCTAGATTATGAGAGTGTATGATCTTGTAAGAGTATATAGGACTAGAAGTCTAAGGACTTTTAGCTTGCGTGAGTGGTTGTTGATTATCGTGCCTTGTCTTGAACAGGCTTTGGTTATATTTCTTCGAAGAGTGATATCGGTTTCGTTTAGCTTTGAGACGAGGTAAGTCCTCGGACTTACTTAGCCGCTTTTATGCCTTATTTGGATACATTATGGTGGTGTGTGTTTTATCGCTTTTGATCATGAAATCGGATTAGGATTACTTGACTATATATATTATTTGGCCCATTGTTACTATTATTATCGGGCGGTGACATCACCGCTCAGTTTCCCGAGGGAGACTGGGGGGATCTCTGCGACCAGGCCATACACGGTATATGGGCGGGCTTCTTCATCACTCCCTCAGGGTATACGGGTTGGGCGCCGCCACACTCCTGTTGGTTACACGGGGACAGAGGCGAGAGTTATAAGACTCTCGTGTCACACTTGAACGAATGGATTAGATATGGAATAACCTAAAAAGATAATAAGTAACGGATGTGTATGTTTATGAGCATGTTGTGTGTTTGTGTTCCTATGTGTGTTTGTGCCATATTATTCTTATAATGCCTAGAATGCGAGCTAACGGTTTTATACCGATTGTTGTAGTTGATGTGCAGGATAGGATGTGGCCGAGTGATCCGGAGGAGTGGGTAGCCGGGGTTCGTACATCTTAGGTTGAGTTGGGTTTTGGAGTCCTTGTGTTGTTGTTATTATATATTATGTTGATGTTGTTGTAAGGACGGCTGAAGTCTTTCCTTTATTTTGTTTTCGGGTTTCATAACATTGCATAAAAATGTATTTTGGTTTTGGCCTTTATTTGTGCCTTGTTGCAAGATCCGGTGAAATTGTTGTCAGGCTAAGGGTCGGGACCCATTGTGAGGCCCCAACCCGTAGCATCCCGAGTCCCGCGGATTCGGGGTGTTACAAAAGTGGTATCAGAGCCCTAGGTTGACAACAATGGCACTCGGAACCTTCTAAAGGCCGAATAAGGAATAAACAGAACCCCCACGGGTTTTGACATTTCGTTTTCAAAATTCATATGCATGAGTCAGTTGGGGTAGTATGTACGTGACCACCACTTCCTCCGCGGATCTCGGCGACGTAGTTATTGATTATTATATTATGTTTATATATAAATATATATATGGGTATATATGTAGATATGTATATGTGGACTTAGGATGTTTTGGATTATACTTGTATGTTAAATTGTAAATTGGTTATGGACATATTATGTTTATAGTAGTAGCATGACGTTTATATCTTTATATATGTATATATAAACATATGGTATGTTAATATCATATTAGTGATAGAGGACCTTATAGCTAAGATGATAGAAAGCTATCATCGCCCCTTGGACAACACCTTTTGGCTTAGGATAGTATACATATGAAGATGAGTATGCTCAAGTTATCAAGTTGAGCATCAAGTTTTCACAAGCACCCCGGTGATTTTCCGGACTCCTTTAAGAGGACGTCGAAGAAGAAGACTAGAGATGACGTAACCAAAGGACAAACAAATAAAAGAGAACCTCGTGTCGACTTAAGTAAAACCAAGATGCAGACTATACCAATATAAAGCGACATGAAGACATGAGGGTGGTATCAAGGAAACAATGAAGGAGCATCAATAAGGCAACTAAAGACAACGAACGTAAGATTTTTCCAAGTGTGGTGTCGATGAACTAAAGATGCGAATCAAGTGAAGAGGACTACATTCTCGCTCGAGAATAAAAGTGGCATTTTAAGTAAGACGATTTTTCAATAGGCGATCCTAAGTATGGGAGTCAAGATGAAAAGAGTGGTCCAAGAATTTGGAAAGATTGACGAGAATGAGAAGTTAAGCTTACAGAGGTACCAGAGGGTGTAGTGATGATCTTTGCGAGATTCTAAGCGAGTGACTTATTCAGAAGTTTGAAAGTTATGAGAAGGATCACATGGTGAAAATTCACATAGTGGAATTACCGTGGGAGTCAATCGATTTCCGTCATTGTGATGAGACTGATCAACACTAAGAAGGAGGAAGTGTGTGAGGAGGATGATCTTCAGAAGATGAAAAAGGAAACAAGGAGCTGGATGGAAGAACTTAAGTTATCAACCAAGAAGGATGCGAGTGGAGGCTAATAAATGTCAGAATAATTGAGGAGTGCATTCACTAAACATTATGAAGAGCGGTTAAGCCTATAAAGGTGGGACATATGAGACGAGAGAGTTGGGTAGGTATGGTTATCTTACAGAAGCGGAAGGAAGATAGGATTGTAGAAAGAGCTAACGGAGTTGAAGTAGAGGAAAATGAGCTAGTTAAGACAAGTACCCCGAGAGGGTATCCTTTCAGGAGTATGGTAGGAGGGTAAGTCGTTAACTTCGGAGAAGGTCAGAGATAAGTTAATCGGTGACAATTGAGAACGCACAAGTGCGGGTTGTCTATTGATGTGTGTAGATGGGAAGAGTAAGCAAGACTATGGGAACAATTAGGATTGGAAACAAGAACTTGGAGTATTCGCGGTGGATCAATGTCAATAGTAAGGAGGTACATCAATGGACACGCTTTTGCCTTAAATCAAATAAGGTTGAACGAGTTCAAGCAAGTAGTTATAACAAGACCTCCGAGGAGTAGATTGTAACGATCTTACACGACCTTCTTAGGTCATGGGATTGACATATGGAGGAAAGCCATAGGTTACTGCTTTTTAAGGTTTGATCATGGTAATGGGAGCTAGTGGATCAACCGTAAGATGAAACTTCCATTGTAGTTGTACATAAAATACCGAGAAATACATAAGGTGACCAGCAAGATTAAGTGAAGACTGAAGTTTTGAAGTTTGAAGTCGATATGAGATGTACAAGAAGTACATGAAAGATTTAGGGTAGAACCTCTACGGCCGATTGAACGTTACATAAGAAAAGGGATTAAGTTCTACACCTACTCGAAGGAATAATGCGAGCTTTGGTAGAATACGAAGAAGGTAATACTAATATATTATAAGGCGTGATTAAGTCCTGCAGTTAGGACCTTCAAGACTTCACATGAGTGTGCAATCTTAAAAAGATTATTAGAGCAAGTCTCCGAAGTTCCGGAGATGAAGGATCTTTGAAGGGACGGTGAACATGCCAACTAAAGAAGTATTAAACCACGCGTTCGATGGACGTCACCCTAACAGATTGGGGTGGACCACTTGTCAAGCGTTGAGATTAGGTTGTGTCGGTCATTACGATAGGAGAGGGGTAGAAAAAAAATATATAACCCGGAATATATCGGATTCCAATGCATCGAAAGGTGGATTTGACCATTAAGCTTGTTTTGAAGCTCATATTGGAAGTATATCTTGAATTCTTGATTTGAAGTTATTATAGAGGACACCAATCTACGAAGAGAGAGACGACTATCTCCGTTTGTACATTGATTACTATAAGTTGAGCAAGATGACAATGAAGGACAAGAATCCCTTACAACGAATAGGGGGACCTACTCGATCAATTGCAAGGGTCGGTAGTTTATTCTAAGATTAACTAAGATTTGAATGTCACCGTTTGAGAATTCGAGACTCGGATATTGCAATTACGACATTCTGGACCTATCAGGGTCACTACGAGTTGAATTCACTCCACATGGCTAACCTACTCCGGATGACGATGAAGTATTGAGGGAGAAGAAAATGGACAATAGAGATGTTGAGAGTTAAGAGTACATTCATTGGTACAACTGTTTTGAAATTGTCTCGAGGTATGATGGGTTTGAAGGGTACAAGCGGTTCCCTTAGACAAGGTCTTAATGGAGTATTGAGGAACGATGCAAAAGTAATAGCATGTGTGTCTCTTGAGTAGAAGCAGTGTGAAGTAAAGTACTACTTTCATTACTTGGAACTCGCGGCAAGATATGAGAAAGTGTAACAGCAAAGTTTGGTTTGACAAGAACCAAAGCCAACGGTGTATATTGGAAATCCGATCTTCTTGTTAGAGAACATAAAAGCGAGACATAATAGAAATACCGTATTGAGAAAGAACCGAGAAGGAAGTTGAGATTCCGATATATTGGACCTTTTTGAAATCTTAGCGCAAGTGCGGAAAGTGGTTTTACTGGATGCCGTGACCGTCGAGAGTAGAGGGTGTTCACCCGGGGTTCATGTGCATTAGTTGAGGGAGTACATACATGACTCGAGAAATGTAGTCAGTTGTGATGATCTAGTCGAGACGAGGAGCCGATGAGGCTAACAGGAAGACGTAGGGTAGTATCTTTAGTCGAGATTTACGCAAGTTTAGCGACATCTATAGGACCCTCGGGTTAGTCACGAGATCTTTTATTGGTTGTGTTTATGTGATTTGTGACGTGAATTTCTTGGTGTGTACCTTGCGAGGTCTGTGTTTATGCGAGTAGATTTTGGATTAGAGGGCCGTAGTTGCCACATTATAGTGTTTCGAGCGATTAGCGAGACGTGAGTGTTCGAGAGTTCGTGTTTAGGAAGTTTCGGGACGAAACTTGTTTTTAGGGGGATCTAATGTAACAACCCGTTTATTGGGTGCATTTCCGATATGTATTTTACGTAATTGTTAAACATTTTAATGGCCTCAATAAATTCTACCGAGTATTTTCACGTTGTATTGGGTGCATTTCCGATCTAATGTAACAACCCGTTTATTGGGTGCATTTCCGATCTAATGTAACAACGCGTCCAACAGGAGGTTGAAGAAGGGTCATATTACAGTTTTATAATTTTGGCCCCTTTATTTTAGTAGAATTACAAATGTGACCCAACTGCTTTATAATTGCAGTTTCTACCCAGATTTTTGAAATGAAACAATTATGCCCTGCTGATATATATATTTGCAAGTTTGGCCCTATGTTTTGAAAATGTGCAGATTTACCCTTGTGAATAAATTACAGATTTGGCCAAAAGTTATTTTTAGGAATTGACCTAAGTTTCTTGAGTTCCATATTTATGGCCCGGAGATTTAATTGCGGATTTTTAACCTATGTTTATATAATTGTATAAATCCCCGGAAATGTTTTTACTAGTTTTAACCTTGGTTTTGAAAGCGAGTTTTCCTTAGATTTATATACGTTAAATCCTCCGTTCAAATTTAGCATATATGCTAAATTTCCTTAACTTTGGTTTTAGGTTCGGAAGCGGCAGTTATAGACCAACGAATCCAATCTCGACGTCCATAGATCATCTTCAACCTTGGATCGTGTGTGAGTACCTTCTTCCTGGATCTAGTTATGTTTAGTGGTAGAATCATGCTAGGTTGGATCTACCATAACTTAGGGCAAATGCCAAGTAGTGGCTTGGAACTTTAGGTGAGGATTTGAGGATGGTTTGAACGTTCTAAGGATTGAGGTGTGTATGTTATCATGTGAGCTTGTTGAGGTTGTGAGTATGCGTTTGTGGAAATTGTGGAGTTAAGATGGTAGTATCCTAGCATGTGGTTATAGTTGAGATCTTGTGAGTTTATGAGGGTTAGGATTGTATCCTAGATTATGAGAGTGTATGATCTTGTAAGAGTATATAGGACTAGAAGTCTAAGGACTTTTAGCTTGCGTGAGTGGTTGTTGATTATCGTGCCTTGTCTTGAACAGGCTTTGGTTATATTTCTTCGAAGAGTGATATCGGTTTCGTTTAGCTTTGAGACGAGGTAAGTCCTCGGACTTACTTAGCCGCTTTTATGCCTTATTTGGATACATTATGGTGGTGTGTGTTTTATCGCTTTTGATCATGAAATCGGATTAGGATTACTTGACTATATATATTATTTGGCCCATTGTTACTATTATTATCGGGCGGTGACATCACCGCTCAGTTTCCCGAGGGAGACTGGGGGGATCTCTGCGACCAGGCCATACACGGTATATGGGCGGGCTTCTTCATCACTCCCTCAGGGTATACGGGTTGGGCGCCGCCACACTCCTGTTGGTTACACGGGGACAGAGGCGAGAGTTATAAGACTCTCGTGTCACACTTGAACGAATGGATTAGATATGGAATAACCTAAAAAGATAATAAGTAACGGATGTGTATGTTTATGAGCATGTTGTGTGTTTGTGTTCCTATGTGTGTTTGTGCCATATTATTCTTATAATGCCTAGAATGCGAGCTAACGGTTTTATACCGATTGTTGTAGTTGATGTGCAGGATAGGATGTGGCCGAGTGATCCGGAGGAGTGGGTAGCCGGGGTTCGTACATCTTAGGTTGAGTTGGGTTTTGGAGTCCTTGTGTTGTTGTTATTATATATTATGTTGATGTTGTTGTAAGGACGGCTGAAGTCTTTCCTTTATTTTGTTTTCGGGTTTCATAACATTGCATAAAAATGTATTTTGGTTTTGGCCTTTATTTGTGCCTTGTTGCAAGATCCGGTGAAATTGTTGTCAGGCTAAGGGTCGGGACCCATTGTGAGGCCCCAACCCGTAGCATCCCGAGTCCCGCGGATTCGGGGTGTTACAAAAGTGGTATCAGAGCCCTAGGTTGACAACAATGGCACTCGGAACCTTCTAAAGGCCGAATGAGGAATAAACAGAACCCCCACGGGTTTTGACATTTCGTTTTCAAAATTCATATGCATGAGTCAGTTGGGGTAGTATGTACGTGACCACCACTTCCTCCGCGGATCTCGGCGACGTAGTTATTGATTATTATATTATGTTTATATATAAATATATATATGGGTATATATGTAGATATGTATATGTGGACTTAGGATGTTTTGGATTATACTTGTATGTTAAATTGTAAATTGGTTATGGACATATTATGTTTATAGTAGTAGCATGACGTTTATATCTTTATATATGTATATATAAACATATGGTATGTTAATATCATATTAGTGATAGAGGACCTTATAGCTAAGATGATAGAAAGCTATCATCGCCCCTTGGACAACACCTTTTGGCTTAGGATAGTATACATATGAAGATGAGTATGCTCAAGTTATCAAGTTGAGCATCAAGTTTTCACAAGCACCCCGGTGATTTTCCGGACTCCTTTAAGAGGACGTCGAAGAAGAAGACTAGAGATGACGTAACCAAAGGACAAACAAATAAAAGAGAACCTCGTGTCGACTTAAGTAAAACCAAGATGCAGACTATACCAATATAAAGCGACATGAAGACATGAGGGTGGTATCAAGGAAACAATGAAGGAGCATCAATAAGGCAACTAAAGACAACGAACGTAAGATTTTTCCAAGTGTGGTGTCGATGAACTAAAGATGCGAATCAAGTGAAGAGGACTACATTCTCGCTCGAGAATAAAAGTGGCATTTTAAGTAAGACGATTTTTCAATAGGCGATCCTAAGTATGGGAGTCAAGATGAAAAGAGTGGTCCAAGAATTTGGAAAGATTGACGAGAATCAGAAGTTAAGCTTACAGAGGTACCAGAGGGTGTAGTGATGATCTTTGCGAGATTCTAAGCGAGTGACTTATTCAAAAGTTTGAAAGTTACGAGAAGGATCACATGGTGAAAATTCACATAGTGGAATTACCGTGGGAGTCAATCGATTTCCATCATTGTGATGAGACTGATCAACACTAAGAAGGAGGAAGTGTGTGAGGAGGATGATCTTCAGAAGATGAAAAAGGAAACAAGGAGCTGGATGGAAGAACTTAAGTTATCAACCAAGAAGGATGCGAGTGGAGGCTAATAAATGTCAGAATAATTGAGGAGTGCATTCACTAAACATTATGAAGAGCGGTTAAGCCTATAAAGGTGGGACATATGAGACGAGAGAGTTGGGTAGGTATGGTTATCTTACAGAAGCGGAAGGAAGATAGGATTGTAGAAAGAGCTAACGGAGTTGAAGTAGAGGAAAATGAGCTAGTTAAGACAAGTACCCCGAGAGGGTATCCTTTCAGGAGTATGGTAGGAGGGTAAGTCGTTAACTTCGGAGAAGGTCAGAGATAAGTTAATCGGTGACAATTGAGAACGCACAAGTGCGGGTTGTCTATTGATGTGTGTAGATGGGAAGAGTAAGCAAGACTATGGGAACAATTAGGATTGGAAACAAGAACTTGGAGTATTCGCGGTGGATCAATGTCAATAGTAAGGAGGTACATCAATGGACACGCTTTTGCCTTAAATCAAATAAGGTTGAACGAGTTCAAGCAAGTAGTTATAACAAGACCTCCGAGGAGTAGATTGTAACGATCTTACACGACCTTCTTAGGTCATGGGATTGACATATGGAGGAAAGCCATAGGTTACTGCTTTTTAAGGTTTGATCATGGTAATGGGAGCTAGTGGATCAACCGTAAGATGAAACTTCCATTGTAGTTGTACATAAAATACCGAGAAATACATAAGGTGACCAGCAAGATTAAGTGAAGACTGAAGTTTTGAAGTTTGAAGTCGATATGAGATGTACAAGAAGTACATGAAAGATTTAGGGTAGAACCTCTACGGCCGATTGAACGTTACATAAGAAAAGGGATTAAGTTCTACACCTACTCGAAGGAATAATGCGAGCTTTGGTAGAATACGAAGAAGGTAATACTAATATATTATAAGGCGTGATTAAGTCCTGCAGTTAGGACCTTCAAGACTTCACATGAGTGTGCAATCTTAAAAAGATTATTAGAGCAAGTCTCCGAAGTTCCGGAGATGAAGGATCTTTGAAGGGACGGTGAACATGCCAACTAAAGAAGTATTAAACCACGCGTTCGATGGACGTCACCCTAACAGATTGGGGTGGACCACTTGTCAAGCGTTGAGATTAGGTTGTGTCGGTCATTACGATAGGAGAGGGGTAGAAAAAAAATATATAACCCGGAATATATCGGATTCCAATGCATCGAAAGGTGGATTTGACCATTAAGCTTGTTTTGAAGCTCATATTGGAAGTATATCTTGAATTCTTGATTTGAAGTTATTATAGAGGACACCAATCTACGAAGAGAGAGACGACTATCTCCGTTTGTACATTGATTACTATAAGTTGAGCAAGATGACAATGAAGGACAAGAATCCCTTACAACGAATAGGGGGACCTACTCGATCAATTGCAAGGGTCGGTAGTTTATTCTAAGATTAACTAAGATTTGAATGTCACCGTTTGAGAATTCGAGACTCGGATATTGCAATTACGACATTCTGGACCTATCAGGGTCACTACGAGTTGAATTCACTCCACATGGCTAACCTACTCCGGATGACGATGAAGTATTGAGGGAGAAGAAAATGGACAATAGAGATGTTGAGAGTTAAGAGTACATTCATTGGTACAACTGTTTTGAAATTGTCTCGAGGTATGATGGGTTTGAAGGGTACAAGCGGTTCCCTTAGACAAGGTCTTAATGGAGTATTGAGGAACGATGCAAAAGTAATAGCATGTGTGTCTCTTGAGTAGAAGCAGTGTGAAGTAAAGTACTACTTTCATTACTTGGAACTCGCGGCAAGATATGAGAAAGTGTAACAGCAAAGTTTGGTTTGACAAGAACCAAAGCCAACGGTGTATATTGGAAATCCGATCTTCTTGTTAGAGAACATAAAAGCGAGACATAATAGAAATACCGTATTGAGAAAGAACCGAGAAGGAAGTTGAGATTCCGATATATTGGACCTTTTTGAAATCTTAGCGCAAGTGCGGAAAGTGGTTTTACTGGATGCCGTGACCGTCGAGAGTAGAGGGTGTTCACCCGGGGTTCATGTGCATTAGTTGAGGGAGTACATACATGACTCGAGAAATGTAGTCAGTTGTGATGATCTAGTCGAGACGAGGAGCCGATGAGGCTAACAGGAAGACGTAGGGTAGTATCTTTAGTCGAGATTTACGCAAGTTTAGCGACATCTATAGGACCCTCGGGTTAGTCACGAGATCTTTTATTGGTTGTGTTTATGTGATTTGTGACGTGAATTTCTTGGTGTGTACCTTGCGAGGTCTGTGTTTATGCGAGTAGATTTTGGATTAGAGGGCCGTAGTTGCCACATTATAGTGTTTCGAGCGATTAGCGAGACGTGAGTGTTCGAGAGTTCGTGTTTAGGAAGTTTCGGGACGAAACTTGTTTTTAGGGGGATCTAATGTAACAACCCGTTTATTGGGTGCATTTCCGATATGTATTTTACGTAATTGTTAAACATTTTAATGGCCTCAATAAATTCTACCGAGTATTTTCACGTTGTATTGGGTGCATTTCCGATCTAATGTAACAACCCGTTTATTGGGTGCATTTCCGATCTAATGTAACAACGCGTCCAACAGGAGGTTGAAGAAGGGTCATATTACAGTTTTATAATTTTGGCCCCTTTATTTTAGTAGAATTACAAATGTGACCCAACTGCTTTATAATTGCAGTTTCTACCCAGATTTTTGAAATGAAACAATTATGCCCTGCTGATATATATATTTGCAAGTTTGGCCCTATGTTTTGAAAATGTGCAGATTTACCCTTGTGAATAAATTACAGATTTGGCCAAAAGTTATTTTTAGGAATTGACCTAAGTTTCTTGAGTTCCATATTTATGGCCCGGAGATTTAATTGCGGATTTTTAACCTATGTTTATATAATTGTATAAATCCCCGGAAATGTTTTTACTAGTTTTAACCTTGGTTTTGAAAGCGAGTTTTCCTTAGATTTATATACGTTAAATCCTCCGTTCAAATTTAGCATATATGCTAAATTTCCTTAACTTTGGTTTTAGGTTCGGAAGCGGCAGTTATAGACCAACGAATCCAATCTCGACGTCCATAGATCATCTTCAACCTTGGATCGTGTGTGAGTACCTTCTTCCTGGATCTAGTTATGTTTAGTGGTAGAATCATGCTAGGTTGGATCTACCATAACTTAGGGCAAATGCCAAGTAGTGGCTTGGAACTTTAGGTGAGGATTTGAGGATGGTTTGAACGTTCTAAGGATTGAGGTGTGTATGTTATCATGTGAGCTTGTTGAGGTTGTGAGTATGCGTTTGTGGAAATTGTGGAGTTAAGATGGTAGTATCCTAGCATGTGGTTATAGTTGAGATCTTGTGAGTTTATGAGGGTTAGGATTGTATCCTAGATTATGAGAGTGTATGATCTTGTAAGAGTATATAGGACTAGAAGTCTAAGGACTTTTAGCTTGCGTGAGTGGTTGTTGATTATCGTGCCTTGTCTTGAACAGGCTTTGGTTATATTTCTTCGAAGAGTGATATCGGTTTCGTTTAGCTTTGAGACGAGGTAAGTCCTCGGACTTACTTAGCCGCTTTTATGCCTTATTTGGATACATTATGGTGGTGTGTGTTTTATCGCTTTTGATCATGAAATCGGATTAGGATTACTTGACTATATATATTATTTGGCCCATTGTTACTATTATTATCGGGCGGTGACATCACCGCTCAGTTTCCCGAGGGAGACTGGGGGGATCTCTGCGACCAGGCCATACACGGTATATGGGCGGGCTTCTTCATCACTCCCTCAGGGTATACGGGTTGGGCGCCGCCACACTCCTGTTGGTTACACGGGGACAGAGGCGAGAGTTATAAGACTCTCGTGTCACACTTGAACGAATGGATTAGATATGGAATAACCTAAAAAGATAATAAGTAACGGATGTGTATGTTTATGAGCATGTTGTGTGTTTGTGTTCCTATGTGTGTTTGTGCCATATTATTCTTATA
This sequence comes from Fagopyrum esculentum, assembly GCA_033239045.1. Taxonomy (NCBI): domain Eukaryota; kingdom Viridiplantae; phylum Streptophyta; class Magnoliopsida; order Caryophyllales; family Polygonaceae; genus Fagopyrum; species Fagopyrum esculentum. The sequence goes on along the minus strand of BSUD01000006.1, from coordinate 49,737,168 downwards.
ATGCCTAGAATGCGAGCTAACGGTTTTATACCGATTGTTGTAGTTGATGTGCAGGATAGGATGTGGCCGAGTGATCCGGAGGAGTGGGTAGCCGGGGTTCGTACATCTTAGGTTGAGTTGGGTTTTGGAGTCCTTGTGTTGTTGTTATTATATATTATGTTGATGTTGTTGTAAGGACGGCTGAAGTCTTTCCTTTATTTTGTTTTCGGGTTTCATAACATTGCATAAAAATGTATTTTGGTTTTGGCCTTTATTTGTGCCTTGTTGCAAGATCCGGTGAAATTGTTGTCAGGCTAAGGGTCGGGACCCATTGTGAGGCCCCAACCCGTAGCATCCCGAGTCCCGCGGATTCGGGGTGTTACAAAAGTGGTATCAGAGCCCTAGGTTGACAACAATGGCACTCGGAACCTTCTAAAGGCCGAATAAGGAATAAACAGAACCCCCACGGGTTTTGACATTTCGTTTTCAAAATTCATATGCATGAGTCAGTTGGGGTAGTATGTACGTGACCACCACTTCCTCCGCGGATCTCGGCGACGTAGTTATTGATTATTATATTATGTTTATATATAAATATATATATGGGTATATATGTAGATATGTATATGTGGACTTAGGATGTTTTGGATTATACTTGTATGTTAAATTGTAAATTGGTTATGGACATATTATGTTTATAGTAGTAGCATGACGTTTATATCTTTATATATGTATATATAAACATATGGTATGTTAATATCATATTAGTGATAGAGGACCTTATAGCTAAGATGATAGAAAGCTATCATCGCCCCTTGGACAACACCTTTTGGCTTAGGATAGTATACATATGAAGATGAGTATGCTCAAGTTATCAAGTTGAGCATCAAGTTTTCACAAGCACCCCGGTGATTTTCCGGACTCCTTTAAGAGGACGTCGAAGAAGAAGACTAGAGATGACGTAACCAAAGGACAAACAAATAAAAGAGAACCTCGTGTCGACTTAAGTAAAACCAAGATGCAGACTATACCAATATAAAGCGACATGAAGACATGAGGGTGGTATCAAGGAAACAATGAAGGAGCATCAATAAGGCAACTAAAGACAACGAACGTAAGATTTTTCCAAGTG
>BSUD01000006.1:49716046-49727316 GCA_033239045.1 Fagopyrum esculentum | reverse complement strand
TTGATGTGCAGGATAGGATGTGGCCGAGTGATCCGGAGGAGTGGGCAGCCGGGGTTCGTACATCTTAGGTTGAGTTGGGTTTTGGAGTCCTTGTGTTGTTGTTATTATATATTATGTTGATGTTGTTGTAAGGACGGCTGAAGTCTTTCCTTTATTTTGTTTTCGGGTTTCATAACATTGCATAAAAATGTATTTTGGTTTTGGCCTTTATTTGTGCCTTGTTGCAAGATCCGGTGAAATTGTTGTCAGGCTAAGGGTCGGGACCCATTGTGAGGCCCCAACCCGTAGCATCCCGAGTCCCGCGGATTCGGGGTGTTACAAAAGTGGTATCAGAGCCCTAGGTTGACAACAATGGCACTCGGAACCTTCTAAAGGCCGAATAAGGAATAAACAGAACCCCCACGGGTTTTGACATTTCGTTTTCAAAATTCATATGCATGAGTCAGTTGGGGTAGTATGTACGTGACCACCACTTCCTCCGCGGATCTCGGCGACGTAGTTATTGATTATTATATTATGTTTATATATAAATATATATATGGGTATATATGTAGATATGTATATGTGGACTTAGGATGTTTTGGATTATACTTGTATGTTAAATTGTAAATTGGTTATGGACATATTATGTTTATAGTAGTAGCATGACGTTTATATCTTTATATATGTATATATAAACATATGGTATGTTAATATCATATTAGTGATAGAGGACCTTATAGCTAAGATGATAGAAAGCTATCATCGCCCCTTGGACAACACCTTTTGGCTTAGGATAGTATACATATGAAGATGAGTATGCTCAAGTTATCAAGTTGAGCATCAAGTTTTCACAAGCACCCCGGTGATTTTCCGGACTCCTTTAAGAGGACGTCGAAGAAGAAGACTAGAGATGACGTAACCAAAGGACAAACAAATAAAAGAGAACCTCGTGTCGACTTAAGTAAAACCAAGATGCAGACTATACCAATATAAAGCGACATGAAGACATGAGGGTGGTATCAAGGAAACAATGAAGGAGCATCAATAAGGCAACTAAAGACAACGAACGTAAGATTTTTCCAAGTGTGGTGTCGATGAACTAAAGATGCGAATCAAGTGAAGAGGACTACATTCTCGCTCGAGAATAAAAGTGGCATTTTAAGTAAGACGATTTTTCAATAGGCGATCCTAAGTATGGGAGTCAAGATGAAAAGAGTGGTCCAAGAATTTGGAAAGATTGACGAGAATCAGAAGTTAAGCTTACAGAGGTACCAGAGGGTGTAGTGATGATCTTTGCGAGATTCTAAGCGAGTGACTTATTCAAAAGTTTGAAAGTTACGAGAAGGATCACATGGTGAAAATTCACATAGTGGAATTACCGTGGGAGTCAATCGATTTCCGTCATTGTGATGAGACTGATCAACACTAAGAAGGAGGAAGTGTGTGAGGAGGATGATCTTCAGAAGATGAAAAAGGAAACAAGGAGCTGGATGGAAGAACTTAAGTTATCAACCAAGAAGGATGCGAGTGGAGGCTAATAAATGTCAGAATAATTGAGGAGTGCATTCACTAAACATTATGAAGAGCGGTTAAGCCTATAAAGGTGGGACATATGAGACGAGAGAGTTGGGTAGGTATGGTTATCTTACAGAAGCGGAAGGAAGATAGGATTGTAGAAAGAGCTAACGGAGTTGAAGTAGAGGAAAATGAGCTAGTTAAGACAAGTACCCCGAGAGGGTATCCTTTCAGGAGTATGGTAGGAGGGTAAGTCGTTAACTTCGGAGAAGGTCAGAGATAAGTTAATCGGTGACAATTGAGAACGCACAAGTGCGGGTTGTCTATTGATGTGTGTAGATGGGAAGAGTAAGCAAGACTATGGGAACAATTAGGATTGGAAACAAGAACTTGGAGTATTCGCGGTGGATCAATGTCAATAGTAAGGAGGTACATCAATGGACACGCTTTTGCCTTAAATCAAATAAGGTTGAACGAGTTCAAGCAAGTAGTTATAACAAGACCTCCGAGGAGTAGATTGTAACGATCTTACACGACCTTCTTAGGTCATGGGATTGACATATGGAGGAAAGCCATAGGTTACTGCTTTTTAAGGTTTGATCATGGTAATGGGAGCTAGTGGATCAACCGTAAGATGAAACTTCCATTGTAGTTGTACATAAAATACCGAGAAATACATAAGGTGACCAGCAAGATTAAGTGAAGACTGAAGTTTTGAAGTTTGAAGTCGATATGAGATGTACAAGAAGTACATGAAAGATTTAGGGTAGAACCTCTATGGCCGATTGAACGTTACATAAGAAAAGGGAGTAAGTTCTACACCTACTCGAAGGAATAATGCGAGCTTTGGTAGAATACGAAGAAGGTAATACTAATATATTATAAGGCGTGATTAAGTCCTGCAGTTAGGACCTTAAGGACTTCACATGAGTGTGCAATCTTAAAAAGATTATTAGAGCAAGTCTCCGAAGTTCCGGAGATGAAGGATCTTTGAAGGGACGGTGAACATGGCAGCTAAAGAAGTATTAAACCACGCGTTCGATGGACGTCACCCTAACAGATTGGGGTGGACCACTTGTCAAGCGTTGAGATTAGGTTGTGTCGGTCATTACGATAGGAGAGGGGTAGAAAAAAAAAATATAACCCGGAATATGTCGGATTCCAATGCATCGAAAGGTGGATTTGACCATTAAGCTTGTTTTGAAGCTCATATTGGAAGTATATCTTGAATTCTTGATTTGAAGTTATTATAGAGGACACCAATCTACGAAGAGAGAGACGACTATCTCCGTTTGTACATTGATTACTATAAGTTGAGCAAGATGACAATGAAGGACAAGAATCCCTTACAACGAAAAGGGGGACCTACTCGATCAATTGCAAGGGTCGGTAGTTTATTCTAAGATTAACTAAGATTTGAATGTCACCGTTTGAGAATTCGAGACTCGGATATTGCAATTACGGCATTCTGGACCTATCAGGGTCACTACGAGTTGAATTCACTCCACATGGCTAACCTACTCCGGATGACAATGAAGTATTGAGGGAGAAGAAAATGGACAATAGAGATGTTGAGAGTTAAGAGTACATTCATTGGTACAACTGTTTTGAAATTGTCTCGAGGTATGATGGGTTTGAAGGGTACAAGTGGTTCCCTTAGACAAGGTCTTAATGGAGTATTGAGGAACGATGCAAAAGTAATAGCATGTGTGTCTCTTGAGTAGAAGCAGTGTGAAGTAAAGTACTACCTTCATTACTTGGAACTCGCGGCAAGATATGAGAAAGTGTAACAGCAAAGTTTGGTTTGACAAGAACCAAAGCCAACGGTGTATATTGGAAATCCGATCTTCTTGTTAGAGAACATAAAAGCGAGACATAATAGAAATACCGTATTGAGAAAGAACCGAGAAGGAAGTTGAGATTCCGATATATTGGACCTTTTTGAAATCTTAGCGCAAGTGCGGAAAGTGGTTTTACTGGATGCCGTGACCGTCGAGAGTAGAGGGTGTTCACCCGGGGTTCATGTGCATTAGTTGAGGGAGTACATACATGACTCGAGAAATGTAGTCAGTTGTGATGATCTAGTCGAGACGAGGAGCCGATGAGGCTAACAGGAAGACGTAGGGTAGTATCTTTAGTCGAGATTTACGCAAGTTTAGCGACATCTATAGGACCCTCGGGTTAGTCACGAGATCTTTTATTGGTTGTGTTTATGTGATTTGTGACGTGAATTTCTTGGTGTGTACCTTGCGAGGTCTGTGTTTATGCGAGTAGATTTTGGATTAGAGGGCCGTAGTTGCCACATTATAGTGTTTCGAGCGATTAGCGAGACGTGAGTGTTCGAGAGTTCGTGTTTAGGAAGTTTCGGGACGAAACTTGTTTTTAGGGGGATCTAATGTAACAACCCGTTTATTGGGTGCATTTCCGATATGTATTTTACGTAATTGTTAAACATTTTAATGGCCTCAATAAATTCTACCGAGTATTTTCACGTTGTATTGGGTGCATTTCCGATCTAATGTAACAACCCGTTTATTGGGTGCATTTCCGATCTAATGTAACAACGCGTCCAACAGGAGGTTGAAGAAGGGTCATATTACAGTTTTATAATTTTGGCCCCTTTATTTTAGTAGAATTACAAATGTGACCCAACTGCTTTATAATTGCAGTTTCTACCCAGATTTTTGAAATGAAACAATTATGCCCTGCTGATATATATATTTGCAAGTTTGGCCCTATGTTTTGAAAATGTGCAGATTTACCCTTGTGAATAAATTACAGATTTGGCCAAAAGTTATTTTTAGGAATTGACCTAAGTTTCTTGAGTTCCATATTTATGGCCCGGAGATTTAATTGCGGATTTTTAACCTATGTTTATATAATTGTATAAATCCCCGGAAATGTTTTTACTAGTTTTAACCTTGGTTTTGAAAGCGAGTTTTCCTTAGATTTATATACGTTAAATCCTCCGTTCAAATTTAGCATATATGCTAAATTTCCTTAACTTTGGTTTTAGGTTCGGAAGCGGCAGTTATAGACCAACGAATCCAATCTCGACGTCCGTAGATCATCTTCAACCTTGGATCGTGTGTGAGTACCTTCTTCCTGGATCTAGTTATGTTTAGTGGTAGAATCATACTAGGTTGGATCTACCATAACTTAGGGCAAATGCCAAGTAGTGGCTTGGAACTTTAGGTGAGGATTTGAGGATGGTTTGAACGTTCTAAGGATTGAGGTGTGTATGTTATCATGTGAGCTTGTTGAGGTTGTGAGTATGCGTTTGTGGAAATTGTGGAGTTAAGATGGTAGTATCCTAGCATGTGGTTATAGTTGAGATCTTGTGAGTTTATGAGGGTTAGGATTGTATCCTAGATTATGAGAGTGTATGATCTTGTAAGAGTATATAGGACTAGAAGTCTAAGGACTTTTAGCTTGCGTGAGTGGTTGTTGATTATCGTGCCTTGTCTTGAACAGGCTTTGGTTATATTTCTTCGAAGAGTGATATCGGTTTCGTTTAGCTTTGAGACGAGGTAAGTCCTCGGACTTACTTAGCCGCTTTTATGCCTTATTTGGATACATTATGGTGGTGTGTGTTTTATCGCTTTTGATCATGAAATCGGATTAGGATTACTTGACTATATATATTATTTGGCCCATTGTTACTATTATTATCGGGCGGTGACATCACCGCTCAGTTTCCCGAGGGAGACTGGGGGGATCTCTGCGACCAGGCCATACACGGTATATGGGCGGGCTTCTTCATCACTCCCTCAGGGTATACGGGTTGGGCGCCGCCACACTCCTGTTGGTTACACGGGGACAGAGGCGAGAGTTATAAGACTCTCGTGTCACACTTGAACGAATGGATTAGATATGGAATAACCTAAAAAGATAATAAGTAACGGATGTGTATGTTTATGAGCATGTTGTGTGTTTGTGTTCCTATGTGTGTTTGTGCCATATTATTCTTATAATGCCTAGAATGCGAGCTAACGGTTTTATACCGATTGTTGTAGTTGATGTGCAGGATAGGATGTGGCCGAGTGATCCGGAGGAGTGGGTAGCCGGGGTTCGTACATCTTAGGTTGAGTTGGGTTTTGGAGTCCTTGTGTTGTTGTTATTATATATTATGTTGATGTTGTTGTAAGGACGGCTGAAGTCTTTCCTTTATTTTGTTTTCGGGTTTCATAACATTGCATAAAAATGTATTTTGGTTTTGGCCTTTATTTGTGCCTTGTTGCAAGATCCGGTGAAATTGTTGTCAGGCTAAGGGTCGGGACCCATTGTGAGGCCCCAACCCGTAGCATCCCGAGTCCCGCGGATTCGGGGTGTTACAAAAGTGGTATCAGAGCCCTAGGTTGACAACAATGGCACTCGGAACCTTCTAAAGGCCGAATAAGGAATAAACAGAACCCCCACGGGTTTTGACATTTCGTTTTCAAAATTCATATGCATGAGTCAGTTGGGGTAGTATGTACGTGACCACCACTTCCTCCGCGGATCTCGGCGACGTAGTTATTGATTATTATATTATGTTTATATATAAATATATATATGGGTATATATGTAGATATGTATATGTGGACTTAGGATGTTTTGGATTATACTTGTATGTTAAATTGTAAATTGGTTATGGACATATTATGTTTATAGTAGTAGCATGACGTTTATATCTTTATATATGTATATATAAACATATGGTATGTTAATATCATATTAGTGATAGAGGACCTTATAGCTAAGATGATAGAAAGCTATCATCGCCCCTTGGACAACACCTTTTGGCTTAGGATAGTATACATATGAAGATGAGTATGCTCAAGTTATCAAGTTGAGCATCAAGTTTTCACAAGCACCCCGGTGATTTTCCGGACTCCTTTAAGAGGACGTCGAAGAAGAAGACTAGAGATGACGTAACCAAAGGACAAACAAATAAAAGAGAACCTCGTGTCGACTTAAGTAAAACCAAGATGCAGACTATACCAATATAAAGCGACATGAAGACATGAGGGTGGTATCAAGGAAACAATGAAGGAGCATCAATAAGGCAACTAAAGACAACGAACGTAAGATTTTTCCAAGTGCGGTGTCGATGAACTAAAGATGCGAATCAAGAGAAGAGGACTACATTCTCGCTCGAGAATAAAAGTGGCATTTTAAGTAAGACGATTTTTCAATAGGCGATCCTAAGTATGGGAGTCAAGATGAAAAGAGTGGTCCAAGAATTTGGAAAGATTGACGAGAATCAAAAGTTAAGCTTACAGAGGTACCAGAGGGTGTAGTGATGATCTTTGCGAGATTCTAAGCGAGTGACTTATTCAGAAGTTTGAAAGTTACGAGAAGGATCACATGGTGAAAATTCACATAGTGGAATTACCGTGGGAGTCAATCGATTTCCGTCATTGTGATGAGACTGATCAACACTAAGAAGGAGGAAGTGTGTGAGGAGGATGATCTTCAGAAGATGAAAAAGGAAACAAGGAGCTGGATGGAAGAACTTAAGTTATCAACCAAGAAGGATGCGAGTGGAGGCTAATAAATGTCAGAATAATTGAGGAGTGCATTCACTAAACATTATGAAGAGCGGTTAAGCCTATAAAGGTGGGACATATGAGACGAGAGAGTTGGGTAGGTATGGTTATCTTACAGAAGCGGAAGGAAGATAGGATTGTAGAAAGAGCTAACGGAGTTGAAGTAGAGGAAAATGAGCTAGTTAAGACAAGTACCCCGAGAGGGTATCCTTTCAGGAGTATGGTAGGAGGGTAAGTCGTTAACTTCGGAGAAGGTCAGAGATAAGTTAATCGGTGACAATTGAGAACGCACAAGTGCGGGTTGTCTATTGATGTGTGTAGATGGGAAGAGTAAGCAAGACTATGGGAACAATTAGGATTGGAAACAAGAACTTGGAGTATTCGCGGTGGATCAATGTCAATAGTAAGGAGGTACATCAATGGACACGCTTTTGCCTTAAATCAAATAAGGTTGAACGAGTTCAAGCAAGTAGTTATAACAAGACCTCCGAGGAGTAGATTGTAACGATCTTACACGACCTTCTTAGGTCATGGGATTGACATATGGAGGAAAGCCATAGGTTACTGCTTTTTAAGGTTTGATCATGGTAATGGGAGCTAGTGGATCAACCGTAAGATGAAACTTCCATTGTAGTTGTACATAAAATACCGAGAAATACATAAGGTGACCAGCAAGATTAAGTGAAGACTGAAGTTTTGAAGTTTGAAGTCGATATGAGATGTACAAGAAGTACATGAAAGATTTAGGGTAGAACCTCTACGGCCGATTGAACGTTACATAAGAAAAGGGATTAAGTTCTACACCTACTCGAAGGAATAATGCGAGCTTTGGTAGAATACGAAGAAGGTAATACTAATATATTATAAGGCGTGATTAAGTCCTGCAGTTAGGACCTTCAAGACTTCACATGAGTGTGCAATCTTAAAAAGATTATTAGAGCAAGTCTCCGAAGTTCCGGAGATGAAGGATCTTTGAAGGGACGGTGAACATGCCAACTAAAGAAGTATTAAACCACGCGTTCGATGGACGTCACCCTAACAGATTGGGGTGGACCACTTGTCAAGCGTTGAGATTAGGTTGTGTCGGTCATTACGATAGGAGAGGGGTAGAAAAAAAATATATAACCCGGAATATATCGGATTCCAATGCATCGAAAGGTGGATTTGACCATTAAGCTTGTTTTGAAGCTCATATTGGAAGTATATCTTGAATTCTTGATTTGAAGTTATTATAGAGGACACCAATCTACGAAGAGAGAGACGACTATCTCCGTTTGTACATTGATTACTATAAGTTGAGCAAGATGACAATGAAGGACAAGAATCCCTTACAACGAATAGGGGGACCTACTCGATCAATTGCAAGGGTCGGTAGTTTATTCTAAGATTAACTAAGATTTGAATGTCACCGTTTGAGAATTCGAGACTCGGATATTGCAATTACGGCATTCTGGACCTATCAGGGTCACTACGAGTTGAATTCACTCCACATGGCTAACCTACTCCGGATGACAATGAAGTATTGAGGGAGAAGAAAATGGACAATAGAGATGTTGAGAGTTAAGAGTACATTCATTGGTACAACTGTTTTGAAATTGTCTCGAGGTATGATGGGTTTGAAGGGTACAAGTGGTTCCCTTAGACAAGGTCTTAATGGAGTATTGAGGAACGATGCAAAAGTAATAGCATGTGTGTCTCTTGAGTAGAAGCAGTGTGAAGTAAAGTACTACCTTCATTACTTGGAACTCGCGGCAAGATATGAGAAAGTGTAACAGCAAAGTTTGGTTTGACAAGAACCAAAGCCAACGGTGTATATTGGAAATCCGATCTTCTTGTTAGAGAACATAAAAGCGAGACATAATAGAAATACCGTATTGAGAAAGAACCGAGAAGGAAGTTGAGATTCCGATATATCGGACCTTTTTGAAATCTTAGCGCAAGTGCGGAAAGTGGTTTTACTGGATGCCGTGACCGTCGAGAGTAGAGGGTGTTCACCCGGGGTTCATGTGCATTAGTTGAGGGAGTACATACATGACTCGAGAAATGTAGTCAGTTGTGATGATCTAGTCGAGACGAGGAGCCGATGAGGCTAACAGGAAGACGTAGGGTAGTATCTTTAGTCGAGATTTACGCAGGTTTAGCGACATCTATAGGACCCTCGGGTTAGTCACGAGATCTTTTATTGGTTGTGTTTATGTGATTTGTGACGTGAATTTCTTGGTGTGTACCTTGCGAGGTCTGTGTTTATGCGAGTAGATTTTGGATTAGAGGGCCGTAGTTGCCACATTATAGTGTTTCGAGCGATTAGCGAGACGTGAGTGTTCGAGAGTTCGTGTTTAGGAAGTTTCGGGACGAAACTTGTTTTTAGGGGGATCTAATGTAACAACCCGTTTATTGGGTGCATTTCCGATATGTATTTTACGTAATTGTTAAACATTTTAATGGCCTCAATAAATTCTACCGAGTATTTTCACGTTGTATTGGGTGCATTTCCGATCTAATGTAACAACCCGTTTATTGGGTGCATTTCCGATCTAATGTAACAACGCGTCCAACAGGAGGTTGAAGAAGGGTCATATTACAGTTTTATAATTTTGGCCCCTTTATTTTAGTAGAATTACAAATGTGACCCAACTGCTTTATAATTGCAGTTTCTACCCAGATTTTTGAAATGAAACAATTATGCCCTGCTGATATATATATTTGCAAGTTTGGCCCTATGTTTTGAAAATGTGCAGATTTACCCTTGTGAATAAATTACAGATTTGGCCAAAAGTTATTTTTAGGAATTGACCTAAGTTTCTTGAGTTCCATATTTATGGCCCGGAGATTTAATTGCGGATTTTTAACCTATGTTTATATAATTGTATAAATCCCCGGAAATGTTTTTACTAGTTTTAACCTTGGTTTTGAAAGCGAGTTTTCCTTAGATTTATATACGTTAAATCCTCCGTTCAAATTTAGCATATATGCTAAATTTCCTTAACTTTGGTTTTAGGTTCGGAAGCGGCAGTTATAGACCAACGAATCCAATCTCGACGTCCGTAGATCATCTTCAACCTTGGATCGTGTGTGAGTACCTTCTTCCTGGATCTAGTTATGTTTAGTGGTAGAATCATACTAGGTTGGATCTACCATAACTTAGGGCAAATGCCAAGTAGTGGCTTGGAACTTTAGGTGAGGATTTGAGGATGGTTTGAACGTTCTAAGGATTGAGGTGTGTATGTTATCATGTGAGCTTGTTGAGGTTGTGAGTATGCGTTTGTGGAAATTGTGGAGTTAAGATGGTAGTATCCTAGCATGTGGTTATAGTTGAGATCTTGTGAGTTTATGAGGGTTAGGATTGTATCCTAGATTATGAGAGTGTATGATCTTGTAAGAGTATATAGGACTAGAAGTCTAAGGACTTTTAGCTTGCGTGAGTGGTTGTTGATTATCGTGCCTTGTCTTGAACAGGCTTTGGTTATATTTCTTCGAAGAGTGATATCGGTTTCGTTTAGCTTTGAGACGAGGTAAGTCCTCGGACTTACTTAGCCGCTTTTATGCCTTATTTGGATACATTATGGTGGTGTGTGTTTTATCGCTTTTGATCATGAAACCGGATTAGGATTACTTGACTATATATATTATTTGGCCCATTGTTACTATTATTATCGGGCGGTGACATCACCGCTCAGTTTCCCGAGGGAGACTGGGGGGATCTCTGCGACCAGGCCATACACGGTATATGGGCGGGCTTCTTCATCACTCCCTCAGGGTATACGGTTTGGGCGCCGCCACACTCCTGTTGGTTACACGGGGACAGAGGCAAGAGTTATAAGACTCTCGTGTCACACTTGAACGAATGGATTAGATATGGAATAACCTAAAAAGATAATAAGTAACGGATGTGTATGTTTATGAGCATGTTGTGTGTTTGTGTTCCTATGTGTGTTTGTGCCATATTATTCTTATAATGCCTAGAATGCGAGCTAACGGTTTTATACCGATTGTTGTACTTGATGTGCAGGATAGGATGTGGCCGAGTGATCCGGAGGAGTGGGCAGCCGGGGTTCGTACATCTTAGGTTGAGTTGGGTTTTGGAGTCCTTGTGTTGTTGTTATTATATATTATGTTGATGTTGTTGTAAGGACGGCTGAAGTCTTTCCTTTATTTTGTTTTCGGGTTTCATAACATTGCATAAAAATGTATTTTGGTTTTGGCCTTTATTTGTGCCTTGTTGCAAGATCCGGTGAAATTGTT
>BSUD01000006.1:49661405-49716036 GCA_033239045.1 Fagopyrum esculentum | reverse complement strand
GGTTCCCTTAGACAAGGTCTTAATGGAGTATTGAGGAACGATGCAAAAGTAATAGCATGTGTGTCTCTTGAGTAGAAGCAGTGTGAAGTAAAGTACTACCTTCATTACTTGGAACTCGCGGCAAGATATGAGAAAGTGTAACAGCAAAGTTTGGTTTGACAAGAACCAAAGCCAACGGTGTATATTGGAAATCCGATCTTCTTGTTAGAGAACATAAAAGCGAGACATAATAGAAATACCGTATTGAGAAAGAACCGAGAAGGAAGTTGAGATTCCGATATATTGGACCTTTTTGAAATCTTAGCGCAAGTGCGGAAAGTGGTTTTACTGGATGCCGTGACCGTCGAGAGTAGAGGGTGTTCACCCGGGGTTCATGTGCATTAGTTGAGGGAGTACATACATGACTCGAGAAATGTAGTCAGTTGTGATGATCTAGTCGAGACGAGGAGCCGATGAGGCTAACAGGAAGACGTAGGGTAGTATCTTTAGTCGAGATTTACGCAAGTTTAGCGACATCTATAGGACCCTCGGGTTAGTCACGAGATCTTTTATTGGTTGTGTTTATGTGATTTGTGACGTGAATTTCTTGGTGTGTACCTTGCGAGGTCTGTGTTTATGCGAGTAGATTTTGGATTAGAGGGCCGTAGTTGCCACATTATAGTGTTTCGAGCGATTAGCGAGACGTGAGTGTTCGAGAGTTCGTGTTTAGGAAGTTTCGGGACGAAACTTGTTTTTAGGGGGATCTAATGTAACAACCCGTTTATTGGGTGCATTTCCGATATGTATTTTACGTAATTGTTAAACATTTTAATGGCCTCAATAAATTCTACCGAGTATTTTCACGTTGTATTGGGTGCATTTCCGATCTAATGTAACAACCCGTTTATTGGGTGCATTTCCGATCTAATGTAACAACGCGTCCAACAGGAGGTTGAAGAAGGGTCATATTACAGTTTTATAATTTTGGCCCCTTTATTTTAGTAGAATTACAAATGTGACCCAACTGCTTTATAATTGCAGTTTCTACCCAGATTTTTGAAATGAAACAATTATGCCCTGCTGATATATATATTTGCAAGTTTGGCCCTATGTTTTGAAAATGTGCAGATTTACCCTTGTGAATAAATTACAGATTTGGCCAAAAGTTATTTTTAGGAATTGACCTAAGTTTCTTGAGTTCCATATTTATGGCCCGGAGATTTAATTGCGGATTTTTAACCTATGTTTATATAATTGTATAAATCCCCGGAAATGTTTTTACTAGTTTTAACCTTGGTTTTGAAAGCGAGTTTTCCTTAGATTTATATACGTTAAATCCTCCGTTCAAATTTAGCATATATGCTAAATTTCCTTAACTTTGGTTTTAGGTTCGGAAGCGGCAGTTATAGACCAACGAATCCAATCTCGACGTCCGTAGATCATCTTCAACCTTGGATCGTGTGTGAGTACCTTCTTCCTGGATCTAGTTATGTTTAGTGGTAGAATCATACTAGGTTGGATCTACCATAACTTAGGGCAAATGCCAAGTAGTGGCTTGGAACTTTAGGTGAGGATTTGAGGATGGTTTGAACGTTCTAAGGATTGAGGTGTGTATGTTATCATGTGAGCTTGTTGAGGTTGTGAGTATGCGTTTGTGGAAATTGTGGAGTTAAGATGGTAGTATCCTAGCATGTGGTTATAGTTGAGATCTTGTGAGTTTATGAGGGTTAGGATTGTATCCTAGATTATGAGAGTGTATGATCTTGTAAGAGTATATAGGACTAGAAGTCTAAGGACTTTTAGCTTGCGTGAGTGGTTGTTGATTATCGTGCCTTGTCTTGAACAGGCTTTGGTTATATTTCTTCGAAGAGTGATATCGGTTTCGTTTAGCTTTGAGACGAGGTAAGTCCTCGGACTTACTTAGCCGCTTTTATGCCTTATTTGGATACATTATGGTGGTGTGTGTTTTATCGCTTTTGATCATGAAACCGGATTAGGATTACTTGACTATATATATTATTTGGCCCATTGTTACTATTATTATCGGGCGGTGACATCACCGCTCAGTTTCCCGAGGGAGACTGGGGGGATCTCTGCGACCAGGCCATACACGGTATATGGGCGGGCTTCTTCATCACTCCCTCAGGGTATACGGTTTTGGGCGCCGCCACACTCCTGTTGGTTACACGGGGACAGAGGCAAGAGTTATAAGACTCTCGTGTCACACTTGAACGTATGGATTAGATATGGAATAACCTAAAAAGATAATAAGTAACGGATGTGTATGTTTATGAGCATGTTGTGTGTTTGTGTTCCTATGTGTGTTTGTGCCATATTATTCTTATAATGCCTAGAATGCGAGCTAACGGTTTTATACCGATTGTTGTACTTGATGTGCAGGATAGGATGTGGCCGAGTGATCCGGAGGAGTGGGCAGCCGGGGTTCGTACATCTTAGGTTGAGTTGGGTTTTGGAGTCCTTGTGTTGTTGTTATTATATATTATGTTGATGTTGTTGTAAGGACGGCTGAAGTCTTTCCTTTATTTTGTTTTCGGGTTTCATAACATTGCATAAAAATGTATTTTGGTTTTGGCCTTTATTTGTGCCTTGTTGCAAGATCCGGTGAAATTGTTATCAGGCTAAGGGTCGGGACCCATTGTGAGGCCCCAAACCGTAGCATCCCGAGTCCCGCGGATTCGGGGTGTTACAAAAGTGGTATCAGAGCCCTAGGTTGACAACAATGGCACTCGGAACCTTCTAAAGGCCGAATGAGGAACAAACAGAACCCCCACGGGTTTTGACTTTTCGTTTTCAAAATTCATATGCATGAGTCAGTTAGGGTAGTATGTACGTGACCACCACTTCCTCCGCGGATCTCGGCGACGTAGTTATTGATTATTATATTATGTTTATATATAAATATATATGGGTATATATGTAGATATGTATATGTGGACTTGGGATGTTTTGGATTATACTTGTATGTTAAATTGTAAATTGTTTATGGACATATTATGTTTATAGTAGTAGCATGACGTTTATATCTTTATATATGTATATATAAACATATGGTATGTTAATATCATATTAGTGATAGAGGACCTTATAGCTAAGATGATAGAAAGCTATCATCGCCCCTTGGACAACACCTTTTGGCTTAGGATAGTATACATATGAAGATGAGTATGCTCAAGTTATCAAGTTGAGCATCAAGTTTTCACAAGCACCCCGGTGATTTTCCGGACTCCTTTAAGAGGACGTCGAAGAAGAAGACTAGAGATGACGTAACCAAAGGACAAACAAATAAAAGAGAACCTCGTGTCGACTTAAGTAAAACCAAGATGCAGACTATACCAATATAAAGCGACATGAAGACATGAGGGTGGTATCAAGGAAACAATGAAGGAGCATCAATAAGGCAACTAAAGACAACGAACGTAAGATTTTTCCAAGTGCGGTGTCGATGAACTAAAGATGCGAATCAAGAGAAGAGGACTACATTCTCGCTCGAGAATAAAAGTGGCATTTTAAGTAAGACGATTTTTCAATAGGCGATCCTAAGTATGGGAGTCAAGATGAAAAGAGTGGTCCAAGAATTTGGAAAGATTGACGAGAATCAAAAGTTAAGCTTACAGAGGTACCAGAGGGTGTAGTGATGATCTTTGCGAGATTCTAAGCGAGTGACTTATTCAGAAGTTTGAAAGTTACGAGAAGGATCACATGGTGAAAATTCACATAGTGGAATTACCGTGGGAGTCAATCGATTTCCGTCATTGTGATGAGACTGATCAACACTAAGAAGGAGGAAGTGTGTGAGGAGGATGATCTTCAGAAGATGAAAAAGGAAACAAGGAGCTGGATGGAAGAACTTAAGTTATCAACCAAGAAGGATGCGAGTGGAGGCTAATAAATGTCAGAATAATTGAGGAGTGCATTCACTAAACATTATGAAGAGCGGTTAAGCCTATAAAGGTGACACATATGAGACGAGAGAGTTGGGTAGGTATGGTTATCTTACAGAAGCGGAAGGAAGATAGGATTGTAGAAAGAGCTAACGGAGTTGAAGTAGAGGAAAATGAGCTAGTTAAGACAAGTACCCCGAGAGGGTATCCTTTCAGGAGTATGGTAGTAGGGTAAGTCGTTAACTTCGGAGAAGGTCAGATATAAGTTAATCGGTGACAATTGAGAACGCACAAGTGCGGGTTGTCTATTGATGTGTGTTGATGGGAAGAGTAAGCAAGACTATGGGAACAATTAGGATTGGAAACAAGAACTTGGAGTATTCGCGGTGGATCAATGTCAATAGTAAGGAGGTACATCAATGGACACGCTTTTGCCTTAAATCAAATAAGGTTGAACGAGTTCAAGCAAGTAGTTATAACAAGACCTCCGAGGAGGAGATTGTAACGATCTTACACGACCTTCTTAGGTCATGGGATTGACATATGGAGGAAAGCCATGGGTTACAGCTTTTTAAGGTTTGATCATGGTAAGGGGAGCTAGTGGATCAACCGTAAGATGAAACTTCCATTGTAGTTGTACATAAAATACCGAGAAATACATAAGGTGACCAGCAAGATTAAGTGAAGACTGAAGTTTTGAAGTTTGAAGTCGATATGAGATGTACAAGAAGTACATGAAAGATTTAGGGTAGAACCTCTACGGCCGATTGAACGTTACATAAGAAAAGGGATTAAGTTCTACACCTACTCGAAGGAATAATGCGAGCTTTGGTAGAATACGAAGAAGGTAATACTAATATATTATAAGGCGTGATTAAGTCCTGCAGTTAGGACCTTCAAGACTTCACATGAGTGTGCAATCTTAAAAAGATTATTAGAGCAAGTCTCCGAAGTTCCGGAGATGAAGGATCTTTGAAGGGACGGTGAACATGCCAACTAAAGAAGTATTAAACCACGCGTTCGATGGACGTCACCCTAACAGATTGGGGTGGACCACTTGTCAAGCGTTGAGATTAGGTTGTGTCGGTCATTACGATAGGAGAGGGGTAGAAAAAAAATATATAACCCGGAATATATCGGATTCCAATGCATCGAAAGGTGGATTTGACCATTAAGCTTGTTTTGAAGCTCATATTGGAAGTATATCTTGAATTCTTGATTTGAAGTTATTATAGAGGACACCAATCTACGAAGAGAGAGACGACTATCTCCGTTTGTACATTGATTACTATAAGTTGAGCAAGATGACAATGAAGGACAAGAATCCCTTACAACGAATAGGGGGACCTACTCGATCAATTGCAAGGGTCGGTAGTTTATTCTAAGATTAACTAAGATTTGAATGTCACCGTTTGAGAATTCGAGACTCGGATATTGCAATTACGACATTCTGGACCTATCAGGGTCACTACGAGTTGAATTCACTCCACATGGCTAACCTACTCCGGATGACGATGAAGTATTGAGGGAGAAGAAAATGGACAATAGAGATGTTGAGAGTTAAGAGTACATTCATTGGTACAACTGTTTTGAAATTGTCTCGAGGTATGATGGGTTTGAAGGGTACAAGCGGTTCCCTTAGACAAGGTCTTAATGGAGTATTGAGGAACGATGCAAAAGTAATAGCATGTGTGTCTCTTGAGTAGAAGCAGTGTGAAGTAAAGTACTACTTTCATTACTTGGAACTCGCGGCAAGATATGAGAAAGTGTAACAGCAAAGTTTGGTTTGACAAGAACCAAAGCCAACGGTGTATATTGGAAATCCGATCTTCTTGTTAGAGAACATAAAAGCGAGACATAATAGAAATACCGTATTGAGAAAGAACCGAGAAGGAAGTTGAGATTCCGATATATTGGACCTTTTTGAAATCTTAGCGCAAGTGCGGAAAGTGGTTTTACTGGATGCCGTGACCGTCGAGAGTAGAGGGTGTTCACCCGGGGTTCATGTGCATTAGTTGAGGGAGTACATACATGACTCGAGAAATGTAGTCAGTTGTGATGATCTAGTCGAGACGAGGAGCCGATGAGGCTAACAGGAAGACGTAGGGTAGTATCTTTAGTCGAGATTTACGCAAGTTTAGCGACATCTATAGGACCCTCGGGTTAGTCACGAGATCTTTTATTGGTTGTGTTTATGTGATTTGTGACGTGAATTTCTTGGTGTGTACCTTGCGAGGTCTGTGTTTATGCGAGTAGATTTTGGATTAGAGGGCCGTAGTTGCCACATTATAGTGTTTCGAGCGATTAGCGAGACGTGAGTGTTCGAGAGTTCGTGTTTAGGAAGTTTCGGGACGAAACTTGTTTTTAGGGGGATCTAATGTAACAACCCGTTTATTGGGTGCATTTCCGATATGTATTTTACGTAATTGTTAAACATTTTAATGGCCTCAATAAATTCTACCGAGTATTTTCACGTTGTATTGGGTGCATTTCCGATCTAATGTAACAACCCGTTTATTGGGTGCATTTCCGATCTAATGTAACAACGCGTCCAACAGGAGGTTGAAGAAGGGTCATATTACAGTTTTATAATTTTGGCCCCTTTATTTTAGTAGAATTACAAATGTGACCCAACTGCTTTATAATTGCAGTTTCTACCCAGATTTTTGAAATGAAACAATTATGCCCTGCTGATATATATATTTGCAAGTTTGGCCCTATGTTTTGAAAATGTGCAGATTTACCCTTGTGAATAAATTACAGATTTGGCCAAAAGTTATTTTTAGGAATTGACCTAAGTTTCTTGAGTTCCATATTTATGGCCCGGAGATTTAATTGCGGATTTTTAACCTATGTTTATATAATTGTATAAATCCCCGGAAATGTTTTTACTAGTTTTAACCTTGGTTTTGAAAGCGAGTTTTCCTTAGATTTATATACGTTAAATCCTCCGTTCAAATTTAGCATATATGCTAAATTTCCTTAACTTTGGTTTTAGGTTCGGAAGCGGCAGTTATAGACCAACGAATCCAATCTCGACGTCCGTAGATCATCTTCAACCTTGGATCGTGTGTGAGTACCTTCTTCCTGGATCTAGTTATGTTTAGTGGTAGAATCATACTAGGTTGGATCTACCATAACTTAGGGCAAATGCCAAGTAGTGGCTTGGAACTTTAGGTGAGGATTTGAGGATGGTTTGAACGTTCTAAGGATTGAGGTGTGTATGTTATCATGTGAGCTTGTTGAGGTTGTGAGTATGCGTTTGTGGAAATTGTGGAGTTAAGATGGTAGTATCCTAGCATGTGGTTATAGTTGAGATCTTGTGAGTTTATGAGGGTTAGGATTGTATCCTAGATTATGAGAGTGTATGATCTTGTAAGAGTATATAGGACTAGAAGTCTAAGGACTTTTAGCTTGCGTGAGTGGTTGTTGATTATCGTGCCTTGTCTTGAACAGGCTTTGGTTATATTTCTTCGAAGAGTGATATCGGTTTCGTTTAGCTTTGAGACGAGGTAAGTCCTCGGACTTACTTAGCCGCTTTTATGCCTTATTTGGATACATTATGGTGGTGTGTGTTTTATCGCTTTTGATCATGAAACCGGATTAGGATTACTTGACTATATATATTATTTGGCCCATTGTTACTATTATTATCGGGCGGTGACATCACCGCTCAGTTTCCCGAGGGAGACTGGGGGGATCTCTGCGACCAGGCCATACACGGTATATGGGCGGGCTTCTTCATCACTCCCTCAGGGTATACGGTTTGGGCGCCGCCACACTCCTGTTGGTTACACGGGGACAGAGGCAAGAGTTATAAGACTCTCGTGTCACACTTGAACGAATGGATTAGATATGGAATAACCTAAAAAGATAATAAGTAACGGATGTGTATGTTTATGAGCATGTTGTGTGTTTGTGTTCCTATGTGTGTTTGTGCCATATTATTCTTATAATGCCTAGAATGCGAGCTAACGGTTTTATACCGATTGTTGTAGTTGATGTGCAGGATAGGATGTGGCCGAGTGATCCGGAGGAGTGGGCAGCCGGGGTTCGTACATCTTAGGTTGAGTTGGGTTTTGGAGTCCTTGTGTTGTTGTTATTATATATTATGTTGATGTTGTTGTAAGGACGGCTGAAGTCTTTCCTTTATTTTGTTTTCGGGTTTCATAACATTGCATAAAAATGTATTTTGGTTTTGGCCTTTATTTGTGCCTTGTTGCAAGATCCGGTGAAATTGTTGTCAGGCTAAGGGTCGGGACCCATTGTGAGGCCCCAACCCGTAGCATCCCGAGTCCCGCGGATTCGGGGTGTTACAAAAGTGGTATCAGAGCCCTAGGTTGACAACAATGGCACTCGGAACCTTCTAAAGGCCGAATGAGGAATAAACAGAACCCCCACGGGTTTTGACATTTCGTTTTCAAAATTCATATGCATGAGTCAGTTGGGGTAGTATGTACGTGACCACCACTTCCTCCGCGGATCTCGGCGACGTAGTTATTGATTATTATATTATGTTTATATATAAATATATATATGGGTATATATGTAGATATGTATATGTGGACTTAGGATGTTTTGGATTATACTTGTATGTTAAATTGTAAATTGGTTATGGACATATTATGTTTATAGTAGTAGCATGACGTTTATATCTTTATATATGTATATATAAACATATGGTATGTTAATATCATATTAGTGATAGAGGACCTTATAGCTAAGATGATAGAAAGCTATCATCGCCCCTTGGACAACACCTTTTGGCTTAGGATAGTATACATATGAAGATGAGTATGCTCAAGTTATCAAGTTGAGCATCAAGTTTTCACAAGCACCCCGGTGATTTTCCGGACTCCTTTAAGAGGACGTCGAAGAAGAAGACTAGAGATGACGTAACCAAAGGACAAACAAATAAAAGAGAACCTCGTGTCGACTTAAGTAAAACCAAGATGCAGACTATACCAATATAAAGCGACATGAAGACATGAGGGTGGTATCAAGGAAACAATGAAGGAGCATCAATAAGGCAACTAAAGACAACGAACGTAAGATTTTTCCAAGTGTGGTGTCGATGAACTAAAGATGCGAATCAAGTGAAGAGGACTACATTCTCGCTCGAGAATAAAAGTGGCATTTTAAGTAAGACGATTTTTCAATAGGCGATCCTAAGTATGGGAGTCAAGATGAAAAGAGTGGTCCAAGAATTTGGAAAGATTGACGAGAATCAAAAGTTAAGCTTACAGAGGTACCAGAGGGTGTAGTGATGATCTTTGCGAGATTCTAAGCGAGTGACTTATTCAGAAGTTTGAAAGTTACGAGAAGGATCACATGGTGAAAATTCACATAGTGGAATTACCGTGGGAGTCAATCGATTTCCGTCATTGTGATGAGACTGATCAACACTAAGAAGGAGGAAGTGTGTGAGGAGGATGATCTTCAGAAGATGAAAAAGGAAACAAGGAGCTGGATGGAAGAACTTAAGTTATCAACCAAGAAGGATGCGAGTGGAGGCTAATAAATGTCAGAATAATTGAGGAGTGCATTCACTAAACATTATGAAGAGCGGTTAAGCCTATAAAGGTGACACATATGAGACGAGAGAGTTGGGTAGGTATGGTTATCTTACAGAAGCGGAAGGAAGATAGGATTGTAGAAAGAGCTAACGGAGTTGAAGTAGAGGAAAATGAGCTAGTTAAGACAAGTACCCCGAGAGGGTATCCTTTCAGGAGTATGGTAGTAGGGTAAGTCGTTAACTTCGGAGAAGGTCAGATATAAGTTAATCGGTGACAATTGAGAACGCACAAGTGCGGGTTGTCTATTGATGTGTGTTGATGGGAAGAGTAAGCAAGACTATGGGAACAATTAGGATTGGAAACAAGAACTTGGAGTATTCGCGGTGGATCAATGTCAATAGTAAGGAGGTACATCAATGGACACGCTTTTGCCTTAAATCAAATAAGGTTGAACGAGTTCAAGCAAGTAGTTATAACAAGACCTCCGAGGAGGAGATTGTAACGATCTTACACGACCTTCTTAGGTCATGGGATTGACATATGGAGGAAAGCCATGGGTTACAGCTTTTTAAGGTTTGATCATGGTAAGGGGAGCTAGTGGATCAACCGTAAGATGAAACTTCTATTGTAGTTGTACATAAAATACCGAGAAATACATAAGGTGACCAGCAAGATTAAGTGATGACTGAAGTTTTGAAGTTTGAAGTCGATATGAGATGTACAAGAAGTACATGAAAGATTTAGGGTAGAACCTCTACGGCCGATTGAACGTTACATAAGAAAAGGGAGTAAGTTCTACACCTACTCGAAGGAATAATGCGAGCTTTGGTAGAATACGAAGAAGGTAATACTAATATATTATAAGGCGTGATTAAGTCCTGCAGTTAGGACCTTCAGGACTTCACATGAGTGTGCAATCTTAAAAAGATTATTAGAGCAAGTCTCCGAAGTTCCGGAGATGAAGGATCTTTGAAGGGACGGTGAACATGGCAGCTAAAGAAGTATTAAACCACGCGTTCGATGGACGTCACCCTAACAGATTGGGGTGGACCACTTGTCAAGCGTTGAGATTAGGTTGTGTCGGTCATTACGATAGGAGAGGGGTAGAAAAAAAAAATATAACCCGGAATATATCGGATTCCAATGCATCGAAAGGTGGATTTGACCATTAAGCTTGTTTTGAAGCTCATATTGGAAGTATATCTTGAATTCTTGATTTGAAGTTATTATAGAGGACACCAATCTACGAAGAGAGAGACGACTATCTCCGTTTGTACATTGATTACTATAAGTTGAGCAAGATGACAATGAAGGACAAGAATCCCTTACAACGAAAAGGGGGACCTACTCGATCAATTGCAAGGGTCGGTAGTTTATTCTAAGATTAACTAAGATTTGAATGTCACCGTTTGAGAATTCGAGACTCGGATATTGCAATTACGGCATTCTGGACCTATCAGGGTCACTACGAGTTGAATTCACTCCACATGGCTAACCTACTCCGGATGACAATGAAGTATTGAGGGAGAAGAAAATGGACAATAGAGATGTTGAGAGTTAAGAGTACATTCATTGGTACAACTGTTTTGAAATTGTCTCGAGGTATGATGGGTTTGAAGGGTACAAGTGGTTCCCTTAGACAAGGTCTTAATGGAGTATTGAGGAACGATGCAAAAGTAATAGCATGTGTGTCTCTTGAGTAGAAGCAGTGTGAAGTAAAGTACTACCTTCATTACTTGGAACTCGCGGCAAGATATGAGAAAGTGTAACAGCAAAGTTTGGTTTGACAAGAACCAAAGCCAACGGTGTATATTGGAAATCCGATCTTCTTGTTAGAGAACATAAAAGCGAGACATAATAGAAATACCGTATTGAGAAAGAACCGAGAAGGAAGTTGAGATTCCGATATATCGGACCTTTTTGAAATCTTAGCGCAAGTGCGGAAAGTGGTTTTACTGGATGCCGTGACCGTCGAGAGTAGAGGGTGTTCACCCGGGGTTCATGTGCATTAGTTGAGGGAGTACATACATGACTCGAGAAATGTAGTCAGTTGTGATGATCTAGTCGAGACGAGGAGCCGATGAGGCTAACAGGAAGACGTAGGGTAGTATCTTTAGTCGAGATTTACGCAGGTTTAGCGACATCTATAGGACCCTCGGGTTAGTCACGAGATCTTTTATTGGTTGTGTTTATGTGATTTGTGACGTGAATTTCTTGGTGTGTACCTTGCGAGGTCTGTGTTTATGCGAGTAGATTTTGGATTAGAGGGCCGTAGTTGCCACATTATAGTGTTTCGAGCGATTAGCGAGACGTGAGTGTTCGAGAGTTCGTGTTTAGGAAGTTTCGGGACGAAACTTGTTTTTAGGGGGATCTAATGTAACAACCCGTTTATTGGGTGCATTTCCGATATGTATTTTACGTAATTGTTAAACATTTTAATGGCCTCAATAAATTCTACCGAGTATTTTCACGTTGTATTGGGTGCATTTCCGATCTAATGTAACAACCCGTTTATTGGGTGCATTTCCGATCTAATGTAACAACGCGTCCAACAGGAGGTTGAAGAAGGGTCATATTACAGTTTTATAATTTTGGCCCCTTTATTTTAGTAGAATTACAAATGTGACCCAACTGCTTTATAATTGCAGTTTCTACCCAGATTTTTGAAATGAAACAATTATGCCCTGCTGATATATATATTTGCAAGTTTGGCCCTATGTTTTGAAAATGTGCAGATTTACCCTTGTGAATAAATTACAGATTTGGCCAAAAGTTATTTTTAGGAATTGACCTAAGTTTCTTGAGTTCCATATTTATGGCCCGGAGATTTAATTGCGGATTTTTAACCTATGTTTATATAATTGTATAAATCCCCGGAAATGTTTTTACTAGTTTTAACCTTGGTTTTGAAAGCGAGTTTTCCTTAGATTTATATACGTTAAATCCTCCGTTCAAATTTAGCATATATGCTAAATTTCCTTAACTTTGGTTTTAGGTTCGGAAGCGGCAGTTATAGACCAACGAATCCAATCTCGACGTCCGTAGATCATCTTCAACCTTGGATCGTGTGTGAGTACCTTCTTCCTGGATCTAGTTATGTTTAGTGGTAGAATCATACTAGGTTGGATCTACCATAACTTAGGGCAAATGCCAAGTAGTGGCTTGGAACTTTAGGTGAGGATTTGAGGATGGTTTGAACGTTCTAAGGATTGAGGTGTGTATGTTATCATGTGAGCTTGTTGAGGTTGTGAGTATGCGTTTGTGGAAATTGTGGAGTTAAGATGGTAGTATCCTAGCATGTGGTTATAGTTGAGATCTTGTGAGTTTATGAGGGTTAGGATTGTATCCTAGATTATGAGAGTGTATGATCTTGTAAGAGTATATAGGACTAGAAGTCTAAGGACTTTTAGCTTGCGTGAGTGGTTGTTGATTATCGTGCCTTGTCTTGAACAGGCTTTGGTTATATTTCTTCGAAGAGTGATATCGGTTTCGTTTAGCTTTGAGACGAGGTAAGTCCTCGGACTTACTTAGCCGCTTTTATGCCTTATTTGGATACATTATGGTGGTGTGTGTTTTATCGCTTTTGATCATGAAACCGGATTAGGATTACTTGACTATATATATTATTTGGCCCATTGTTACTATTATTATCGGGCGGTGACATCACCGCTCAGTTTCCCGAGGGAGACTGGGGGGATCTCTGCGACCAGGCCATACACGGTATATGGGCGGGCTTCTTCATCACTCCCTCAGGGTATACGGTTTTGGGCGCCGCCACACTCCTGTTGGTTACACGGGGACAGAGGCAAGAGTTATAAGACTCTCGTGTCACACTTGAACGTATGGATTAGATATGGAATAACCTAAAAAGATAATAAGTAACGGATGTGTATGTTTATGAGCATGTTGTGTGTTTGTGTTCCTATGTGTGTTTGTGCCATATTATTCTTATAATGCCTAGAATGCGAGCTAACGGTTTTATACCGATTGTTGTACTTGATGTGCAGGATAGGATGTGGCCGAGTGATCCGGAGGAGTGGGCAGCCGGGGTTCGTACATCTTAGGTTGAGTTGGGTTTTGGAGTCCTTGTGTTGTTGTTATTATATATTATGTTGATGTTGTTGTAAGGACGGCTGAAGTCTTTCCTTTATTTTGTTTTCGGGTTTCATAACATTGCATAAAAATGTATTTTGGTTTTGGCCTTTATTTGTGCCTTGTTGCAAGATCCGGTGAAATTGTTATCAGGCTAAGGGTCGGGACCCATTGTGAGGCCCCAAACCGTAGCATCCCGAGTCCCGCGGATTCGGGGTGTTACAAAAGTGGTATCAGAGCCCTAGGTTGACAACAATGGCACTCGGAACCTTCTAAAGGCCGAATGAGGAACAAACAGAACCCCCACGGGTTTTGACTTTTCGTTTTCAAAATTCATATGCATGAGTCAGTTAGGGTAGTATGTACGTGACCACCACTTCCTCCGCGGATCTCGGCGACGTAGTTATTGATTATTATATTATGTTTATATATAAATATATATGGGTATATATGTAGATATGTATATGTGGACTTGGGATGTTTTGGATTATACTTGTATGTTAAATTGTAAATTGTTTATGGACATATTATGTTTATAGTAGTAGCATGACGTTTATATCTTTATATATGTATATATAAACATATGGTATGTTAATATCATATTAGTGATAGAGGACCTTATAGCTAAGATGATAGAAAGCTATCATCGCCCCTTGGACAACACCTTTTGGCTTAGGATAGTATACATATGAAGATGAGTATGCTCAAGTTATCAAGTTGAGCATCAAGTTTTCACAAGCACCCCGGTGATTTTCCGGACTCCTTTAAGAGGACGTCGAAGAAGAAGACTAGAGATGACGTAACCAAAGGACAAACAAATAAAAGAGAACCTCGTGTCGACTTAAGTAAAACCAAGATGCAGACTATACCAATATAAAGCGACATGAAGACATGAGGGTGGTATCAAGGAAACAATGAAGGAGCATCAATAAGGCAACTAAAGACAACGAACGTAAGATTTTTCCAAGTGCGGTGTCGATGAACTAAAGATGCGAATCAAGAGAAGAGGACTACATTCTCGCTCGAGAATAAAAGTGGCATTTTAAGTAAGACGATTTTTCAATAGGCGATCCTAAGTATGGGAGTCAAGATGAAAAGAGTGGTCCAAGAATTTGGAAAGATTGACGAGAATCAAAAGTTAAGCTTACAGAGGTACCAGAGGGTGTAGTGATGATCTTTGCGAGATTCTAAGCGAGTGACTTATTCAGAAGTTTGAAAGTTACGAGAAGGATCACATGGTGAAAATTCACATAGTGGAATTACCGTGGGAGTCAATCGATTTCCGTCATTGTGATGAGACTGATCAACACTAAGAAGGAGGAAGTGTGTGAGGAGGATGATCTTCAGAAGATGAAAAAGGAAACAAGGAGCTGGATGGAAGAACTTAAGTTATCAACCAAGAAGGATGCGAGTGGAGGCTAATAAATGTCAGAATAATTGAGGAGTGCATTCACTAAACATTATGAAGAGCGGTTAAGCCTATAAAGGTGACACATATGAGACGAGAGAGTTGGGTAGGTATGGTTATCTTACAGAAGCGGAAGGAAGATAGGATTGTAGAAAGAGCTAACGGAGTTGAAGTAGAGGAAAATGAGCTAGTTAAGACAAGTACCCCGAGAGGGTATCCTTTCAGGAGTATGGTAGTAGGGTAAGTCGTTAACTTCGGAGAAGGTCAGATATAAGTTAATCGGTGACAATTGAGAACGCACAAGTGCGGGTTGTCTATTGATGTGTGTTGATGGGAAGAGTAAGCAAGACTATGGGAACAATTAGGATTGGAAACAAGAACTTGGAGTATTCGCGGTGGATCAATGTCAATAGTAAGGAGGTACATCAATGGACACGCTTTTGCCTTAAATCAAATAAGGTTGAACGAGTTCAAGCAAGTAGTTATAACAAGACCTCCGAGGAGGAGATTGTAACGATCTTACACGACCTTCTTAGGTCATGGGATTGACATATGGAGGAAAGCCATGGGTTACAGCTTTTTAAGGTTTGATCATGGTAAGGGGAGCTAGTGGATCAACCGTAAGATGAAACTTCCATTGTAGTTGTACATAAAATACCGAGAAATACATAAGGTGACCAGCAAGATTAAGTGAAGACTGAAGTTTTGAAGTTTGAAGTCGATATGAGATGTACAAGAAGTACATGAAAGATTTAGGGTAGAACCTCTATGGCCGATTGAACGTTACATAAGAAAAGGGAGTAAGTTCTACACCTACTCGAAGGAATAATGCGAGCTTTGGTAGAATACGAAGAAGGTAATACTAATATATTATAAGGCGTGATTAAGTCCTGCAGTTAGGACCTTAAGGACTTCACATGAGTGTGCAATCTTAAAAAGATTATTAGAGCAAGTCTCCGAAGTTCCGGAGATGAAGGATCTTTGAAGGGACGGTGAACATGGCAGCTAAAGAAGTATTAAACCACGCGTTCGATGGACGTCACCCTAACAGATTGGGGTGGACCACTTGTCAAGCGTTGAGATTAGGTTGTGTCGGTCATTACGATAGGAGAGGGGTAGAAAAAAAAAATATAACCCGGAATATATCGGATTCCAATGCATCGAAAGGTGGATTTGACCATTAAGCTTGTTTTGAAGCTCATATTGGAAGTATATCTTGAATTCTTGATTTGAAGTTATTATAGAGGACACCAATCTACGAAGAGAGAGACGACTATCTCCGTTTGTACATTGATTACTATAAGTTGAGCAAGATGACAATGAAGGACAAGAATCCCTTACAACGAATAGGGGGACCTACTCGATCAATTGCAAGGGTCGGTAGTTTATTCTAAGATTAACTAAGATTTGAATGTCACCGTTTGAGAATTCGAGACTCGGATATTGCAATTACGGCATTCTGGACCTATCAGGGTCACTACGAGTTGAATTCACTCCACATGGCTAACCTACTCCGGATGACAATGAAGTATTGAGGGAGAAGAAAATGGACAATAGAGATATTGAGAGTTAAGAGTACATTCATTGGTACAACTGTTTTGAAATTGTCTCGAGGTATGATGGGTTTGAAGGGTACAAGCGGTTCCCTTAGACAAGGTCTTAATGGAGTATTGAGGAACGATGCAAAAGTAATAGCATGTGTGTCTCTTGAGTAGAAGCAGTGTGAAGTAAAGTACTACCTTCATTACTTGGAACTCGCGGCAAGATATGAGAAAGTGTAACAGCAAAGTTTGGTTTGACAAGAACCAAAGCCAACGGTGTATATTGGAAATCCGATCTTCTTGTTAGAGAACATAAAAGCGAGACATAATAGAAATACCGTATTGAGAAAGAACCGAGAAGGAAGTTGAGATTCCGATATATTGGACCTTTTTGAAATCTTAGCGCAAGTGCGGAAAGTGGTTTTACTGGATGCCGTGACCGTCGAGAGTAGAGGGTGTTCACCCGGGGTTCATGTGCATTAGTTGAGGGAGTACATACATGACTCGAGAAATGTAGTCAGTTGTGATGATCTAGTCGAGACGAGGAGCCGATGAGGCTAACAGGAAGACGTAGGGTAGTATCTTTAGTCGAGATTTACGCAAGTTTAGCGACATCTATAGGACCCTCGGGTTAGTCACGAGATCTTTTATTGGTTGTGTTTATGTGATTTGTGACGTGAATTTCTTGGTGTGTACCTTGCGAGGTCTGTGTTTATGCGAGTAGATTTTGGATTAGAGGGCCGTAGTTGCCACATTATAGTGTTTCGAGCGATTAGCGAGACGTGAGTGTTCGAGAGTTCGTGTTTAGGAAGTTTCGGGACGAAACTTGTTTTTAGGGGGATCTAATGTAACAACCCGTTTATTGGGTGCATTTCCGATATGTATTTTACGTAATTGTTAAACATTTTAATGGCCTCAATAAATTCTACCGAGTATTTTCACGTTGTATTGGGTGCATTTCCGATCTAATGTAACAACCCGTTTATTGGGTGCATTTCCGATCTAATGTAACAACGCGTCCAACAGGAGGTTGAAGAAGGGTCATATTACAGTTTTATAATTTTGGCCCCTTTATTTTAGTAGAATTACAAATGTGACCCAACTGCTTTATAATTGCAGTTTCTACCCAGATTTTTGAAATGAAACAATTATGCCCTGCTGATATATATATTTGCAAGTTTGGCCCTATGTTTTGAAAATGTGCAGATTTACCCTTGTGAATAAATTACAGATTTGGCCAAAAGTTATTTTTAGGAATTGACCTAAGTTTCTTGAGTTCCATATTTATGGCCCGGAGATTTAATTGCGGATTTTTAACCTATGTTTATATAATTGTATAAATCCCCGGAAATGTTTTTACTAGTTTTAACCTTGGTTTTGAAAGCGAGTTTTCCTTAGATTTATATACGTTAAATCCTCCGTTCAAATTTAGCATATATGCTAAATTTCCTTAACTTTGGTTTTAGGTTCGGAAGCGGCAGTTATAGACCAACGAATCCAATCTCGACGTCCGTAGATCATCTTCAACCTTGGATC
The DNA here is from genome assembly GCA_033239045.1 of Fagopyrum esculentum. Classification (NCBI taxonomy): domain Eukaryota; kingdom Viridiplantae; phylum Streptophyta; class Magnoliopsida; order Caryophyllales; family Polygonaceae; genus Fagopyrum; species Fagopyrum esculentum. The sequence goes on along the minus strand of BSUD01000006.1, from coordinate 49,698,062 downwards.
GTGTGTGAGTACCTTCTTCCTGGATCTAGTTATGTTTAGTGGTAGAATCATGCTAGGTTGGATCTACCATAACTTAGGGCAAATGCCAAGTAGTGGCTTGGAACTTTAGGTGAGGATTTGAGGATGGTTTGAACGTTCTAAGGATTGAGGTGTGTATGTTATCATGTGAGCTTGTTGAGGTTGTGAGTATGCGTTTGTGGAAATTGTGGAGTTAAGATGGTAGTATCCTAGCATGTGGTTATAGTTGAGATCTTGTGAGTTTATGAGCGTTAGGATTGTATCCTAGATTATGAGAGTGTATGATCTTGTAAGAGTATATAGGACTAGAAGTCTAAGGACTTTTAGCTTGCGTGAGTGGTTGTTGATTATCGTGCCTTGTCTTGAACAGGCTTTGGTTATATTTCTTCGAAGAGTGATATCGGTTTCGTTTAGCTTTGAGATGAGGTAAGTCCTCGGACTTACTTAGCCGCTTTTATGCCTTATTTGGATACATTATGGTGGTGTGTGTTTTATCGCTTTTGATCATTAAACCGGATTAGGATTACTTGACTATATATATTATTTGGCCTATTGTTACTATTATTATCGGGCGGTGACATCACCGCTCAGTTTCCCGAGGGAGACTGGGGGGATCTCTGCGACCAGTCCATACACGGTATACGGGCGGGCTTCTTCATCACTCCCTCAGGGTATACGGGTTGGGCGCCACCACACTCCTGTTGGTTACACGGGGACAGAGGCGAGAGTTATAAGACTCTCGTGTCACACTTGAACGAATGGATTAGATATGGAATAACCTAAAAAGATAATAAGTAACGGATGTGTATGTTTATGAGCATGTTGTGTGTTTGTGTTCCTATGTGTGTTTGTGCCATATTATTCTTATAATGCCTAGAATGCGAGCTAACGGTTTATACCGATTGTTGTAGTTGATGTGCAGGATAGGATGTGGCCGAGTGATCCGGAGGAGTGGGCAGCCGGGGTTTCGTACATCTTAGGTTTAGTTGGGTTTTGGAGTCCTTGTGTTGTTGTTATTATATATTATGTTGATGTTGTTGTAAGGACAGCTGAAGTCTTTCCTTTATTTTGTTTTCGGGTTTCATAACATTGCATAAAAATGTATTTTGGTTTTGGCCTTTATTTGTGCCTTGTTGCAAGATCCGGTGAAATTGTTGTCAGGCTAAGGGTCGGGACCCATTGTGAGGCCCCAACCCGTAGCATCCCGTGTCCCGCGGATTCGGGGTGTTACAGCTTGCTTGATTCTAGTTTTATAAATTTAAAGCTTATTTGCACGCACGCTAAGTGGCGAACAGTTACCTCTTGAGGTTTGATGAAGGCATTCCTCGATCTCATGAAGCTGCTCATCGGGAAAAAAGTCGTCTATAGGTATATCTTATTCCTTGCTTGTGAGATGGGGAAGTCGGCTTAGATGGTCCTTCACCGAGTTCTCGGATCCTTTCTTATCACGGATCTCTAAGTCAAACTCTTGTAGAAAGAGAATCCATCTAATAAGCCGTAGTTTCACATCTTTCTTTGTGATCAAGTAGCGGATTGTTGCGTGGTCGGTGTAAACGATCACTTTCATTCCCTCAAGGTAAGAACGAAACTTCTCGAAGGCGTAGACCACCGCCAATAGCTCTTTTTCCGTCGTAGCGTAGTTTAGTTGAGCTTCATCTAGCGTCTTGCTTGCATAATAGATGGTATATGTGCGTCCATCCTTCTTTTGTCCAAGCATGGCTCCTACGGCTATATCACTAGCATCGCACATGATCTCAAAGGGAAGATTCCAATCAAGCGGATGAATAATAGGAGCGGAGATTAAGTCTTCTTTAATCTTGTAAAAAGCATCTAGACAATCCTTTGAAAACTCAAAAACCACGTGTTTCATTACTAGGTTAATCAATGGTTTAGAAATCTTAGAAATGTCTTTAATAAATTTCCTGTAGAAACCTTCGTGACTAGGAAACTCCTTACTCCTTTCACCGAAGTTGGCGGAGGTATTCTCTTGATGGTCTTGATCTTTTCTCTATCTACTTCAATTCCATGGCTGGAAACCATATGACCTAAAACAATGCCTTTTCTAACCATAAAGTGACACTTCTCCCAATTCAAGACAAGATTAGTTTCTTCACATCTTTGCAAAACAAAAGACAGGTTAGCTAGACAATCATCAAAAGAGGAACCGTAAACTGAAAAGTCATCCATAAAACCTCCATGATGTTCTCTATGTATTCGAAAAGATGGCCATCATGCATCTTTGGACGGTGGCCGGCCCATTGCAAAGTCGGAATGACATTCTTCTATAAGCAAATGTACCCCAAGGGCACGTAAATGTAGTCTTCTCTTGATCGTCGGGACGGATGGGAATTTGGAAGAAACCGCTATATCCATCCAAATAGCCAAAAGTAAGAGTGTTGTGCTAACCTTTCAAGCATTTGATCGCTGAAAGGAAGAGGGAAGTAATCCTTTCTCGTTGTAATGTTCAGCTTTTTATAATCAATGCACATCCTCCATCCTGTTACTGTTCTTGTAGGAATGAGTTCGTTCTTTTTGTTATTCACAACGGTCATTCCTGCCTTCTTCGAAACTACATGAACGGGGCTCGCCCACTTGCTATCGGAAATTGGAAAGATAATTCCTGCATCAAGAAGCTTAAGAATTTCCTTCTTTACAACCTCTTTCATGATCGGATTTAATTGTCTTTGAGGTTCTCGTGAAAGCTTATGGTTATCTTCCATCAAAATCTTATGCATGCATAAAGAAGGTTTAATTCCAACAAGATCATTAATTGTGTATCCTAAAGCTTTCTTGTGTAGTCTTAGTTCATGTATTTATCTATTATGTTCATCTTCTATTAAATAGGCACTAACAATGACCGGATAAGTAGACTTCGGTCCTAGAAATCTGTACCTTAAGTGTGAAGGAAGAGGTTTCAATTCCAAGGTAGGAGGCTCCTTGGCTGAAGAGTTCTGACCTAGCAAGGTGATTGAGGAAGTTTCTGAAGTAGAGGGAGGTGTGTTGTTGCATTCAAGAACGCTTGCAATTGATTCCGAAGAAGTTGCAGAAGTATCAGGAAAATCGATCGATATTCTAGGGGGTCGATCTCACAATCGACTTGAAAAAAATCGGTTAAATTATTTATTTTATTCAAGAACATCGACCGATTTTCCTGTAGTGAGTCGATTTTTTCAGCTTTTTCCGCAGCTTCTTCTAGCACTTCAAACTTTGCTTTGGGATCTTCCTCCAAGGTTCTTAGTGCTCGGATTTCAATGTTACAATCCTCCTCTTCCCCTTCATCTACAATGCACAAGCTAATAACTTTTTCCAGTGGATCTTTGAGTAAGATAGAGCTTACCTCTTCCCTTGATTCTTCTTCATCATAAGTGTTGAAAATGTCTTCTCCCATAGATGGACCTTTGATCATTGAAGCCAGCTGGAACTCCACATTCTCTTCTCTAATGTTGAAGGAAAGTGTTCCATTTTTACAATCCATCATGCAACCCGAAGTTGCAAGTAAAGGTTTTTCAAGTATGATTGGAACGGGATGATTTTCAGGAATATCTAGAACAACGAAATCAATAGGAATGTAAAGCTTACCTAGCAAGACAAGAATATCTTCTAGAATGCCCACGGGATGTGTTATGGATCTATCTGTCATGTATAGCTTCATCTTGACGGGTTTTGGTGTTCCAAGTCCAGATTTTTCGCACAATACTAAGGGTATTATGCTCACGCTTGATCCAAGGTCACATAGAGCTTCGTAAGTCACTCTTCCAATGCCAATGGGAACGCAGAAATATCCGAGATCCCTTAGCTTTGGCGGCATCTCCTCTTCCATTGTTTGGATAAGTTCGGAAGACCTCTTGGTCATCCTTACTTCTCCAACATCTTCTAGCTTTCTCTTGTTGGAAAGGATTTCCTTCAAGAACTTTCCGTATGCCGGAACTCCTACAATGGCATCCATAAAAGGAATATTAATATGTAGCTTGCTCATGATATCAACGAATTTACCGAAATGTTTGTCGAGGCGATCTCTAGCGCGAGATTTCGGGAAAGGTACATGTGGTTTGTATGCTTGATGAGGTACATAGACCGGTGCTTTTTCTTTCTCTTTGTTGCTTGACTCCGGTTCCTCCTCGATCATTGGTTGCTTCCCTTTATCAACGTTTTGGGTAGTGGATCATTAGTTTTGATTCCGCTTCTTGTGGTGATAGCATTTATTTGCCCCTTTGGGTTGTTTTCTGTTCTTCCAGAAAGTCTCCCTTATTCTCTCGGAACTTCTTCTTCATTATTAAAAACTTGATTCTCCAAGGCTTTTTGAGCTTTTGAGAGAGAATTCATGCCTTCTTTTATTCCTTTTATCTCTCCTTGTAAATTTTTCAGCAGCGTTTGCATGCAGCCTTAGGAGGTTGGTTGAATCCCGGTAGGGGATCTTGAGTTCTTGCGGGAGGAGCATTGCTAGAGGATGCGGGTGGATTCAATGCGCCATCTGGATTTCAGTATGAAAATTTGGGATGACTATGATCGGGACGCCATCCGCCCCCTCTTCCGGAATTCCTGTTGTTGTAGTTGTTATTCCGGTTTCCTCGTAATTATGCCCTTGATTATTCCCTTTCCCCGTGAAATTCAAATCACACTCTTTAGGAGGTAGATTAGCTTGTGTTGGAGCTTGATTTTTCTGTACTTCTTTCATTTGATGTTTAAGAGTATCAATTTCAGCAGATAAATTGGTAGTAAGACTTACCTCGTGGACTCCGGGTCACCAGAGTCGATCATCGTTCCTTCTTTGGGAATATTTCTCTTGCACCAAGGCTTGTCTTTCAATGAAGTCCCATGCGCCATCGGCTTGCTTATCCATGAACGTTCCTCCGGAAAGGGATTGAAGATGGAATTGTGTTTCGTCATCCAATCCATTGTATTAGATCTCAAGGAGTTCTATCCTTGGGATTCCATGATGAGGGTAATCGAGTAGAAGGTCTTTGAATCTCTCCCATGACTCAAATACAAAATTTTCCTTCTCTTTCATGATAAAGGCATTAATTTTACCTCTTAATTCAGCAGTTTTAGCGGGTGGGAAGAATTTTGTAAGGAATATGGAAGTCAATCCTCTCATGTTCTTATTCTTCCTCGTGGTAAGGATTAAAGCCAAGCTTGTACCTTATCTTTCAAAGAAAAAAGAAACCTCGCAGTTTTTGGTTGTTAGATTCTAAGCTAGAGGGTCTCAATGTTTCCATAAGCATTTCATAATTTTGAAGATATAAATTAGGAGACTCCCCTGTGGATCCTCCAAATAGATTTTGGCGGATTATATTGATGACACTAGCGTGGAACTCATAATCATGGTCAGTTGGGTAACTTGGGTTTCCGAAATCTATTCCAATTTCGTGGTGCGTTGAGTCGGATTCATTCTTTGTCCTAGTGTTTGTGGCTCTTCCACAAATTGATCCGCTCTAACGTTCCTCGCCGGAGGGTGAGGTGCCGCAACTGGTGGAGGTGGTGGAGGGATTTCAACATGGACGCTTCCTCCTCTTTGAAGGAGTTGTTTCTCATGTCGCCGTTGTTGTTGTTCCGCTCCTCTAGTTGTGCTTGAAGTTTTTTTTTTCCTTTGCACGATCTTCTTCTCTTATTCGTTGCGCCTCTTCTCTTACTCGACACACTTCTTGTTCTGCATCATGTGCTCGTTGATTCGCAACCCTTACTTGTTCCATGGCTCATTCATATGCGGTTTGGGGATCTACTTCAATCATTCTTCTTCTACTAGTTTCTCTTAGCCTTCTTCGGATAGTTCTTTCCGGTTTCAGATCATAAGAAATGATTTCTCTACTATTGCGAGTACTTCACATAAACCTAGAAAGAAATTCCTGAAAGCAAAAAGATTAATAGCAAAAGCAAGAGCTTCCAAGCTTGACAACCAAAATACCGAATTTGGTCTAGACCAAATCCTTAACAATGGCGCCAAAAACTTGTTCGCTCGAAAGTCCATGTAAATAAGTCTTAGATTTATTCCAAGAATAAAAAGTAATAGTGAACCCGCAGTGTATGGATCAATCACAATATAAGCAAGTATTCCAGGGTCGATCTCAGGGATTTGGTGAAATCAAATCGATAAAGCAATCTAGCAAAGATAATAATACGAATAATGATAACAAAAGCAAAGATATATGTAATAATTGGGAAAGAGAGATTCTAGAGATCAAGGTATCCAATTGTGGTTTTCGATTCAAGACTTCTTAAGATCTGTGGACAAAGCTAGGATTGCAAGGAAATATGTTTCTAAAACGGGATAATGTATGGTGAAGTTCCACTACCCACTTATCCCAACCCAAATGCTCTAAATAAAGGATGTTGAGTCTCGATAAGATAGAGATCTAAGGCAAGGATTATACTCTCAAACCAAACACTCAACCCAAGGGAATCAGGTTAACTCACAAAGGTAAAGGATCGAGACACTCAACCTTAATATTAGGTTTGAATCCTCTATTACCTAGAACTCATCATCGTTGGTAACCAAGTAAGGGAATCACCGGGTAAGTCTCTTCCCACGCTTGGATATAGGTTAGAAAGGTTCAACAAGGCTAGGGTTTAAGAAATCTTTTACTTAGGTTTAAGGATAAAGCGTGATAGGTACGACAGAAGGAAAACCGGTCTGCCCTTCCTGAAAATCGGTCAATTTCCCTCAAGAACAACTCAATTTCTCTTCTCTGCAAAGGTAAAACTCAACTCTCAGGGTCAAATCTCAACGTGAGGTTCATTCAATCATCATCTTAATCAGAATCTTCAACCAATCACCCTAGAATTACAAGGGTTTTATCCAATAACACACATTGTTAGAATCATCAAAAGGATTAAATCAAGAAAACGTTGAATCTTGAATAAAAATAAAAATAAACAACCCTTGAACAAAGGTTTACAATTTCTGAAAACCAAATAAAAAACAAAAATAAACTCCAACTTGTGTTTACAATGACAAAAGAAATAAAAAACAGAAATACATCAAGAACTTCAATCTTTCTTCAATCTTCAATCTCCAATCTTCAAACCCACTCTCCTAGGGTTTCTTCAATGCTTCCTGAGTGTTCTTCATTTGTAATTTGATGATCTAGGATGTGGAGAGACGTCCTCTATTTATAGGGAAAATCTAGGGTTGAAACTCTTTATCTTTTGAGGAATACTACACTGAATTGGACGATTAAGATAGAAATCGGTCTATCTCTTAAATAATCGGTCGATTTAATTTCATATCTTGATTCGATTTTTGTCTTCTGAGCGTGTTCTCTTTTAGTTCCTTCTTCTATATTCTTTTGTGGTTTATTCTCATATCTTTTCCTATCTTTAAGACTCCTTCCTAATCCTTTATGATGTTAAGTCCGATATTGATCCATTTCTGCATCCAAACTCCACCATTTTACCTATAAATCAATCAAGAACTCGTGTAGACCTCTATTCTCGAAATGTATATGAATGTAGACTTAAAGGCAAATAATTCTCATCAAATGTATGCAAAACTGAGGTGATATACTCGCAATATGCATGAATATGATAGCATATATTTCATGTCATCAGAGGCTTTCATGGAATGAGAGACAAAATTGAACAAGTTTGTTCTTGTCATTAATTTAGTAAACAAAGGAAGATCTAACTAGCTGCATTGGAATTTAAAGGTTATGACTTAGTGCAATGGGATCATCTTGTCAAAGAAAGGAGAAGAGCGCTAGATCCGGACATCAACAAATGGGAGCAAATGAAAGCTTTGATGAGTACTAGGTTTGTGCCCAACATCATGCTAGAGAGTTAATGCAACTATTGGAGAACCTCAAGCAAGGATCTATGAGTGTAGAGGAAATTTACACCTCTATGCAAATGACAATGCTAAAAGTCAATGTTATAGAGGATGAGGAGACAACAATGTCTCGTTATTTACGTATTTTGCATCCATCTTTAGCAAATGAAATTGACTTGTATCCAATGCTACTATGACATATTTGTTATATTTGACCATCAAAGTGGAGAAGAAGACCAAAGGAAGGAGTCAAACAACTGGGTCTAATTTTGAAAATACAAGTTCATGAAAGCAACAATCCAATTGGGCCCAAGGAGCACAAGGCCGAGAATCTACCTCGACCAAGGATGAGAAAAAGGCCCGAAATTTCGATCAAGAAGCTTCGAAAATCTAGCCATCCAATCCACAATCTCGATCCTCAAATGAGCCTTCGAGTGATACTAAAAGGAGCACTTCTAACTATACTTTACGTTCTAGATATATTTATGCTTAAAATGTCAAGGTAGAGGTCATTATATGAGAGATTGTCCTAATAAAAGAATTTTATTCATTGATCAATATGGACAATATGAAAGTGAAGAAGAGCATGATCATGATCATACCCACTTTAATGCATTGCATGAGCATGATAGTGATAGTTATGTAAGCATTGAGTTTGAGCATGGAGAATCATTGATTGTTAGGAGAACATTGCATGCTAAGATATATCCATGTGAGGATAATCAACGGGAGATTGACATGGGTCCGGTTTGGGCTAAACCGCCAAACCGGCAGTTTCCAAACCTGCCCAAACCGGCGGTTTAGGTTTGCCAGTTTGGCCAAACCGTGGGTTACCGGTTTAGATTTGGCCTTTGGCTAAACCTAAACCGGCGGTTTAAACCTAAACCGTGGGTTACCGGTTTAGATTTAACCGCCGGTTTGGGTAATTTTTATTATTTTTTTTAAAAAATGGATCAAACTAGCCTGTTTGGTCATTAAACCGTTTGTTAACCGCCGGTTTGGTCCAATTTTCCGGTTTTTTTTCAATAAACCGCCGCCAAATCGGCGGTTTGAATTTCTACGGTTTAGGTTTAGGTTTGGGTCCCATGTCTAATGGGAGAACATTTTTCATATTAGATGTCTTGTTAAAGGGAAGGTGTGTAACATGATTATTGATGGTGGTAGTTGTTGTAATATTGCTAGTGTTGATTTGATAAATAAATTGCAAATTACTACGTTTTATCATCCTAGACCATATAAGTTGTATTGCAAATTACACATGCAAGCATGTCATATTCTATAAGGACATCGATGACAATTTAATAGAAGAGTCAAGCATGATGTGTTTACTAATAGACACTCTTTTGAATATAAGGGACAAACATTAAATTTGAAACTTATGACGCCCTTGCAAATTGCGGAATGTTATGAGAAAAAGAAGGAAAAGAGAAAGGAGCAAAACTTTGGGAAAAGCAAGGAACGAGAAAAGAACTCCAGTGAAGAATCTCGGTCCAAAGAAGCAGAATCTTGCACAAGATCATCAAAATCTCGCCCTAGTGACGGTTATTCTCACTTCAGTGAAGAATCACGTCCCCGAGAGGAAAAATATCGCCCGATGTTATCAAAATCTCTCCCTAGTCAAGAAGAATATCACCCTAGTGCAGAATCTCCCCCAGTTCAACAGAATCTCGCCCCAATGCTGAAATCTCGCCCCAATCAAATAGAGTCCTTCTAGCTTCCAAGAAGAAGTTCATTGATGATTTTATTCCTTTGGATATCATTCTAATGAATCTATGTAAAATTCTTTTGACTTTAAGTGATGAAATCAAGACTACTCTACCCAAAATCATTCTAACCCTTTTGGATGGGTTTTGTGATGTTTTTCCGGATGAGATTCTTGCTGGACTTTCACCTTTTCGAGGCATTGAGCATCAAATTGAATTAATTCCAAGAGCTACACTTCCTAATCGTCCCGCTTACAGGATGAGTCCTCAAGAAAGTCAAGAGATTCAAGATCAAGTTAAGGAGCTTTTGGAGAAAGGCTATGTGCGAGAAAGCTTGAGTCCTTGTGTAGTTCCCGTCCTTTTGGTTCCCACAAATTACAATTTATTGAGGATGTGTGTTGATTGTAGGGAAATCAATAATATTACTATCAAGTATCGACATCTCATTCCCTGTTTGGACGATATGCTAGATGAGCTTAGTGGATTCACCTTGTTCTCGAAGATTGATCTTAGAGTGGATATCAGCAAATCAGGAGGCAAGAAGGAGATGAATGGAAGACGACCTTCAAGACAAATATTGGTCTTTATGAGTGGTTGGTTATGCCTTTTGGTTTGATTAACACTCCTAGCACTTTCATGATATTGATGAATCATGTTCTACGTCACTACATTAGCAAATTTGTGATAGTTTACTTTAATGACATCCTCATCTATAGTAAATCATTTGAGGGGCTTGAAGAGCACTTAAGGGAAGTACTTGTAACTCTCATATCTTTATATGCTAATATTTAGCACTAATCAAGTTGTTTTCCTTGATTTTGTAGTGAGTACAAGAGGTCTAGAATTGGATGAAGAGACGATTAAGACAATCCAAGAGTGACCCACACCCACGACGATCGGACACGCTCGATCCTTCCATGGATTAGCTACCTTCTATAGATGTTTTGTACGATATTTTAGTAATATTGCAACCCCCTCACGTCCTTCACGAAGAAGCAAGTACAACTTGAGTGGGGAGATGCGCAAGAGAATGCATTTAAGGAGTTGAAGTGGTAGTTATCACATGCACCTCTTCTAGCACTTCCGGACTTCACTAAGCCTTTTGAAGTAGAGTGTGATGTATCAGGAATTGGCATTGAAGGAGTGCTCATGCAAGATGGTAAGCCACTTGTATTTTTTAGTGAAAATTGAAAGGAGCATGCTTGAATTATTCGATATATGATAATGAATTGTATGCATTATTTCGAGTTTTCAAGACATGGTAGCATTACCTTTGGCCTAATGAATTTATCCTTAAAACTGATTATGAGTCCTTAAAGCATTTTAAGAGTCAAGATAAGTTGGATAAGATACATGATATATGGATGAAGTTTATAAATACTTTTCCATATATTATTAAGTATAAGAAAGGAAAGGACAATGCTGCTGTTGATGCCCTTTCTAGGAGGCATTCTTTGATCACTACTATGGATTCTAAGGTAATAGGTTTCTATTACATTAAGGATCTATATGTTGATGATATTGAATTTGGTGGCATCTATAAGATATGTGTTGTACAAAATTCCCATGATAATTTTTATTTATTTGAAGGATTTTTGCTTCGTATGGATAAAGTGTGCATTCTTAGATGTTCTATTAGACCTTTACTTGTTGAGGAAACTCATATGAGAGGTTTGATGGAAAGTTTTGGAAGGGATAAAACGTTTCACATCTTGCATTCACATTTTTATTGGCCTCATATGCTTAAAGATATAAAAGCATGATTAAAGATGTCTTGTGTGCTTGAAAGTTAAGGCTAGATTGAAGCTTCATGGCTTGTATACCCCTCTTCCTACGCCTGCATCCCCATGGTTGGACATTAGTATGAATTTTGTTGTGGAATTACCTAGGATTAAGAAAGGAAGAGATTCATTTTTTTTTTTGTGATAGTTGATCGTTTTTCTAAAATGGCTCATTTTATTGCTTGTCATAAGACTAATGATGCTTATAATGTTGCTAACTTGTTCTTTAGGGAAGTTGTTAGATTAAATGGAGTACCTAGAACTATTGTGAGTGATAGGGATGTTAAGTTTCTTAGTTCTTTTGGAAAACTCTTTGGGGAAGCTAGGAAATAGGTTGTGATTTTCAACCTCTAGCCATCCTCAAACGGATGGTCAAATAGAGGTTACTAATAGGACCTTAACTACCTTATTGCGGGATGTTTTGAAGAACAATTTGAATGCTTGGGAAGATGTTCTACCACATATTGAATTTGCATATAATCGGACCATTCATTCATCTATTAACCTAACGTTGTTTGAGTGTGTCTATAGGTTGAATCATTTGACCCCTTTTGATCTTATACCGTTGCTATAACGAAGCGAGTAGATTTTAATGCAAGAAAACAGGTTGGGTTCATCAAGGAGTTGCATGAGAAGACACAATTGTGGTTGGAGGAGAAAGGAAAGCAAGTTGCGGTCAAGGATAATAAAAAGCGCAAGGAATTTCTATTCAAGCCAAGAGATCTAGTTTGGTTGCATCTAAGGAGGAAACGATTTCCGGAGAAGATGAAGTCAAAGTTATCTCCAAGAGGAGATGAACCGTTTAAGGTGCTACGTAAGGGTGGCAATAACGCTTATGCATTGGAGCTTCCACATGATTATGGCTTGAATCCTACCTTCAATGTAGGAGATTTGAGTCCTTATATGACTAGTTAGAGCATGATGATGATTCAAGGACAAATCATTTTCAAAAAGGGGAGTATGATGAGGGATCATCCCCAACATCTCCTATACATGGATCAATCACTAGAGCAAGAGCAATAGCATTGAAGGAGAAGAAGTTGACATCATCTTCAAGTCCTATCATGGAAGTCTTCTTTAGTTACATTGATATCTATTCTGGAGGAGTCGTACATGTGTGAAGATGATCAAGGAAGCAAAAAAAAAATGGCCAACCGAGATTTACCATTATCCAGCCGAGAATCTCAAGCCTCCAGCCGAGATATTGATATCTCTTAAGCCGAGATTATCACAAATCTTGTTGAGATTTATATTAAATCTAGACAAGATTATAGTTAATTATTTTTATACATTAAAAGCTTTACACATTCTAAACTTTTTTAGAAACAATTTGGTTTACTAGGTTTTTTCTAGTTTTGTGTTTAGTAAATGTACCCCTTGAGATAAGAGTGTGTAGAGTTTGAGAATAAATACAAAAGGTTGGGGTATATTTACTTAATTGAAACATTAAAAAGCCTAGTTACTACTCTAATTTCTCAAAAAGGCCTAGTTACCAAAATTGCCCAACTTTTTAATTTTCTATCCTATATTTTGTAGGATTATTTTATTCCTTTTATTTTTAGAAAATCTCTCCTATATATACCTATAGAGGTCGAGATTTACAAGTTAGTTGTTATTTGATATTTTTCCACATACATTGTGAGATACTCGTTGCTTCGCTTTTGAAGTTTGCGTTTTGTTCATTTCAATTTAATCAAAAAGAAAGCATTTGAGTGAATAGTTGTGAGTTTTTGCTAGGTTGTTCTTGTGTATGTTAATCTTCTTAAAGATTGGTGCTATTAGTCAAACTAGTCCCTTCTTGTACTTGTCGCAATTTAAAGGCTTGTGTAAGGTTGGAGAAGAAAGGGTTAAGATAAGTCTTTGTTGAGGGTTTTGATCCAATTCGTCAAAGTTCTTTGTAAGTGTATATCTTGGTTCTATCTTCCTAATTTCATCTATTATCATCTTCTATTATCTTACCATTATCAACCATAACATTCATGTTCTCGTTCTTTGATTTCACAAATCTCGGTTTAGCCATTACAAAATCTTACCCGAGATTTGCATCAAGAAACTAGGAGTGCGGCAAAAATAAAGTTCTAATCGCAACTAGGGTTCCAAAGCTGGAGTCTAATTGTCTATGCTTGGATACCCTAAAAGTCTAAAAATGGGATATATATAGAGAAGATCTCGGGCCAAAATATATACAAAAAGCCCACCAAAATGAAAAGAGAATGGATCAAATATTCATTTCAACCGCCAAAGTCCATACGACTTAGTGAAACGTCTTGAGACGGCTTAATAAGCCGTCTCACTTTGTATAGGCTTCAGGTCTTCATCGTTTGGGCCACATCTGGTTTTGGAGTTGTGTGCTAGTCTAGACGGCTTGGCAAAACGGCTTGAGACGACCAAAAGAGTAATGGGACGATAGGACAAGGAACAGTGATGTTGATAGGCCAAAAGAAGCTAAATAGTATCCAGGGTGTCAACTCTTCTCTTTAGAACAACAATACCGCTTCAATCATTCACCTTACATTGTTCCACATTTACTATTTCCTTGATCTATATACTATATTAAAGTCAAAACATTTACTTCAACGTGGTTCTTCTGAAATCTTATAATGACACATGTCATTTTCTTAGAATTTAGGTTTTTCTAAATCTAAATTATATATATAGTTACCATATATTAATTGTCTTATTGTAATACTTATATTTATATTGAAACAATTTGGTTTACTAGGCTTTTTCTAGTTTTGTGTTTAGTAAATGTACCCCTTGAGAGAAGAGTGTGTAGAGTTTGAGAATAAATACAAAAGGTTGGGGTATATTTACTTAATTGAAACATTAAGAATTCTAGTTACTACTATAGTTTTTCAAAAAGGCTTAGTTACCAAAATTGCCCATATTTATTTACTTACAAATGACACATGTCATTTTCTTAGAATTTAGGTTTTTCTAAATCTACGTTATATATATAGTTACCATATATTAATTATCCTATTGTATTACTTATATCTATTTACTTACCGTAATATTTATTTTTATTTGCATATTTATTTCTGCATATACTAAACATACTTCAAATTATACTAATAAAATAATTATTCTATGATAAAACTTATACCAAAATAATCTATCTATATGTATATATCTATATCTATATCTATATACATATATTAAAGCAGAAGCACTTCATGCACGTGTCATTCACATATTAACTTCGTGGCACGTGTCATTTTCTCATAATTTTTATTACTATTTAACTAATAAATATAAAATCACTAATATAGATAATAAATATATTATTTCCATTTTTAGTTTTATCACAATCTTCTACATGTTCTTAAGATATCTTTAACATATTTTCAATTTTATTTATAAAATAATTAGATTATTTCCTATTTTAATGTTAACATATAAGTATTCTAACTTTATCTTATAAAATAATTATTGTTTTTTACTAAATCAACAAATTTATAAATTATAATAGTATTAGTGTTATATCTTCTTTGTTTTTAAAGATCATTTATAGAATCACTTAAAAAAAATTTAAAATTTAACTTTTAAAAGTTTCCTATTTTAATATTTATATTTCAATTTTAATATTTTTTTTAATATTTTATAAAATTTATTTTATTTTTTCTTTAAATTAGTCTATTTTTATCGTTTATCTAAAATTATAATTAATTTAATAATAAAAATTTTATTTTATTTTTTCTTTAAATTATTTAATTAAATCACTATCATTGTATTTTATAAATTATAATTATATATTTAACTATTAAAATTTAAAAGTATAACCGTGCCAAGGCACGGGTTCTATACTAGTACATACTAAAAGAGAGTGCATGATTTGATGACGCGGCACGTTGTGGAAGTAGCAATCAAATGGAGCTCCCCCAATTTTTTGGCCAATAAATCTTTATTTCTTAAGACAAAAAAATCTTTTTTACTAAAGTAACAGAATGCTATTCAAAATTGTACGTAACATATTTTGGTTGGAGATTCTCCAAGATTTTATAGGCCAATAAATCTTTATTTTTTAAGCCAGAAAATCTTCTATATCTATTTATATATACTAATAAACTAGACTACATTGATGCTGATGTGTCATTCTCACAAATTTTGTAGGATTAAATCTTTTTTTAATTAACTTATTAAACCATAAATCTTTATTATTAATCTAAAAATAAAACAAAATTACAATTAACTAACAAGATCTCCTAAATATTTTAAAAATATTTTTGTTTACGTATTTCTTTTATTTTTAAGCTGTCGAAATTTAAGTAATTTATTTATTGGGAAGATTTTTATTTTTTTCTTAATTTATTTTTGAAGGATTATAAGCTCAATCTATTTCCGTTAAAAAATTTCACGGAATTCCTTATCCCACATCGATTATAAGTAAGTTTGATAGTTTGATAACTTGTATAAATAGAGGGTTTGAAGATTAAACAAATCACACATTTCTTGGCCTTTTGGCTAAGTTAAGTATAATTTTTATTTATAACAGATTGATATCTGTTTTGTGAGTCGTTGGCCTGTTGTGGGTCGTTGACCTATTGTAATGTGGGTCATTGACCTACTGTTTTGTGGATCGTTGTGACCTACTGTTTTGTGGGTCGTTGGCCTACTGTTTTGTGGGTCGTTTGCCTACTATTTTGTGGGTCGTTAAGCCACTGTTTTGTGTGTAACACCCCAAATTTTACAACTTAGGGAGTTACTGGTTAGGACCGCACAGTGGGTCCCGACCTTAGTTTGACAACAACTTAACATGATCTTACAACAAGGCACAGATAAGGAAAAACTAAAAATCATAAAATAGTTTTTATCAATGCATGAATGTGACCAGATCAACTACAGCCGGAAAAGTAATATATCAAGGTACGGAAGGAAACGATGTTCAACTGAAAAACCCACAAATGCAAAAACTGCAAAACGTCCTAAAGTACGACACCCCGGCTGACCACTACCATCTGGATCACTCGGCATCTGCTCTAACCTGTGTCAAATCTAAACAACATATCAACCGTTAGCTAACTAACCAAATATAAGCAAAATGATAACAGCACAAACACAAGCAGAAACAAAAATAAACAAACAACATGCTGGCACTCAACCAATTATTATCTGTTATTTTAGTGATTCACATTATTCAATTTAAGTTGTGGCACGAGAACTATTATTAGTTCTCGCCTCCGTTCCTTATCCAACTGGTGTAGGTATAGCTGACTTCCTTTGGTAGCATCACTACAAACCATGTGTGGACTAGTCCCGAAAGAAACCCCCCAGCGCCCTGCGAGCTACTGAGCGGAATGCCACCGCCCGTTACTCTTAGGCCAAAATACAGGTCGGTATTTATATATCACAACCTATCTTTCTAACATGTCAATCACACACCACCATCATCATTTATACTCATATTTAGCAGTCAGCTAAGTAAGCCCAAAGGACTTACCTGTTATAATGCTCGACTCTTTAGTAATCACTTGCTCTGTAACTGTACCCACTCAGTTGCCTGTTAAAGGCGATAAGTGTATTAGCACACTTTCACGTAGATAGAAGTCTAAAACTTCTGAGATTAAATAAGTATTAAGACGTATTAGTTACATTATTAGTTTTAGGGTAAAATGACCATTTTACCCTTGGTTCCGATTTTCTTGAAGACCCTAAAATTCATGTCCAAACTCCTATTTGAAGTTCTAAAATATATCCTAACTCTTAGAATTTTATTAGGTGCGAAACTGACATTTGTCTTATGTTTCTATTTTCCGGAAGAACCGAAAAAAGGTTTAACTTCGGCTCTAAATATAAAATTCTTAACGGCTTATAAAATTTCCGAATTAAATATCTAGATCATCTATGAGGTTCTATCTAGCCTTAGAAGAAAGAATTTATCCAAACTGTTCAGCCGATATTTTTATAATAATTCCCAAAGTCGGTTCCTCACTCTACTTTCTTATACTTAGTCAAATTTATAAGTTCAATAAAACTGCTCAACTACCTAACTTCGGGAGCTCGTAACTTTCAATCCGACCGTTCATTTCTCACCAAATTTTAATATGATAAACTACATATATCCGTCTACAACATATCCAAAATTCAACGGTGGATCTTTATCCAATCATTTTATAACTGATCGACAAGATGGGCTGTTCGAAACCTAAAAGCTGAAGTACTTAATTTAAATTTACAGCAGCCCTTGTCTTCCATTTTATGAAACATACTCAGCAGCTCATTAACGTTATGTTATTTATACTTAGGCTCAACAACAACAGTTCACATACACATGGATGACAGTGAAGTTGAAGAGAGGAGGAGCAAGCTTACGGAACTGCAATCCGGCGTTAAGGGGTTGGCGTTTCCGGCGGCGATGGGCTGGCTGCGCAAGAAGACGATTATTGATCCCGGAATCGCAACAGCAGCGGAAGGAAACGGATGGACAGAGGAGGGAGATCAGAAACTCACCGGTCCGACTGGGTAGGCAGCGGCGGCGGCGCTGTGGTGGCTCCGGTGTAATACGAGGCTGAGCAGCGCCCTTTCTTCCTGCAGAAACGGGGCTGTTGAGTCTCGGACAGAGAAGTACGGAAAGAGGGAAAGCGAAGGGGAAGGACGGAAGAAGAGTGGCTCACCAGTCGGTCTGCAGTCGCCGGCGCGCGAGGAAGTCGACGGGAGCAGTGGTGGCGGCTTCTCCGGTGGAAAGCGAAGCGAACAGCAGCAGCGTCGATTCCTGAGAGGGCCGGAAAGGTGAGTTCGGACAGAGAAGGCGGAAGAAGGAGAGGGATGCAGTGCTTACCGAACCCACTGCAGCGGTCGGCGGGGAGCGGCGCGATCGGTGGCGGCTCGGTGGCTGCGGCGCGAGCGGTGGCGGTTCGGTGTGCAGTTGGCTGCGTTACTTCTGTTGCAACGGGAAGGATGAAGAGCTACGCAGTTCAGAAGGCAGGTAAGCGTAAGGAGGGATTAGCGGCTGGAGTGTATCGGCAGGGTTAGGAGAAAAATATTAATTAGTAGGGTGATTAGGAAAATTTAGGGTTAGGTTAAATTAGGAGGTGGGCTGCTGATTGGGCCTCGCAGTGGCCCACATCCGGCCCGCTTTTAAATTAGCACGGAAAAGGAATCCGTCACTCGCTCGGGTTCTAGTTAAGTACGGAAAATATATAATACGGAATTAATTCTGTATTATCTTTATTTTTATTATTTATATATTTATTTTATTAATAAATTTTGTGTTATCATTTTATGTGATTTAAGGTCACATAAAATGATAACGTTTAAACTCGTTTTGTTTAGCTTATTTATTTATTTAATTATGATTGTCGTATCGGATTTGGTTAATTTCCATTCGTCGAAAACTTAAAATTTTCGGTTATTACATCAGTGCCCCCTTAAAAGAAGTTTCGTCCCGAAACTTAAATCATTTCCCTTACTCACACCTTTCTTTCGGTATATTTTAGTTTTCTCGACATCTTTGTTTTCTACCAAGCAGCTACTCAGGTAGCAATCAAACAAGTATCACAAAAGAGAAACAGAAACACTCCAAACAACATGAAAACCTGAAAGGTCAAACAACACAACATCCGAGTACTGACCCGTCAAACAGGAGTAACCTCTAACCCCGCAAAGAACTCGGGGTAGTTACGTCTAACACTCTCCTCAGTCTCCCAAGTGGCCTCATCAGCTCCTCTCCTAGACCACTGGATCCTCAGCATAGGTATCTCCTTGGATCGCAGACGTCTGGTACTGCGTTCCAAGACAGCTATGGGGTACTCTACAAATGTATGGTCAGGCTCCACTATCAGATCCTCATGGCTGATGACGTGTCTCGGATCCGGAATGTACTCTCGCAGCTGAGATACATGAAAAAATGGGTGTACTCCCTCTAGTCTCGGTGGCAGTGCCAGTCGATAGGCAACCTCTCCGACTCTCTCTACAATCTCAAAAGGTCCGACATACCGGGGACTCAGCTTCCCCTTAATGCCGAAACGTCTAACTCCCCTCGTAGGTGACACTCTCAACCACACCTGTGCACCTACTCTAAACTCCAAAGGTCGACGCCTCTTATCGGCGTAGGACTTCTGACGACTCTGAGCTGCTAACATCCTCTCCCGGACTAAGGCAATCCGGGCGATGTCGTCCTGTATCTGATCTGGTGCTACTCCATCAGCCTTGCTAGGCTCATCCCAACATAGCGGTGTACGACATTTCCGTCCGTACAAAGCCTCATAAGGTGCCATCCCAATAGACGCATGCCAGCTGTTATTATATGAAAACTCTACTAGTGGGAGGTGATCTGGCCATACGTGTCCCCAATCTAGCACACATGCCCGTAACATGTCCTCCAGGGTCTGGATGGTCCTCTCTGACTGACCGTCTGTCTGTGGGTGGTAGGCAGTGGTAAAGTGAAGACTCGTACCCAGAGTAGTATGTACCTACTGCCAGAACCTCGAGGTAAAACGTCCATCCCTGTCGGATACGATAGTCCTCGGTACTCCATGGAGTCTCACAATATGCCTGGTGAACTCCTCTGCTAGACGACTTACCGGCCACGTCTCCTTAATCGGAATGAAACGTGCGGTCTTCGTCAGACGGTCTACTACCACCCAAATGGCATCAAAGCCTCTGCTGAGCCTCAATCCAGTGACGAAATCCATAGAAATGTCTTCCCACTTCCAGTGTGGTACTGTAAGTGGGTGTAGCTCTCCTCCGGATCTACGGTGCTCAATCTTGACCTGCTGACAGGTCGCACACTGAGCTACATAACGGGCCACATCAGGCTTCAAACCACCCCACCAGAAGGAACGTCTCAAGTCCCTATACATCTTACTCGCTCCTGGATGTACGGAGTAAGGGGTAGTATGAGCCTCACCTAGTATCCTCTGCCTCAGCTCACGGTCTGATGGCACACAAACACGGTCCTGTCGTCTCATCACTCCATCGGCACCAATAGTGAACTGAGGTGCCTCATCTCGTGCCATCCGGTCCCGGATCCGGGTCAACATCGGACAGGTCTCCTGCTTCTGTCGGATCTCACCCAACAGGTCAGGGAGTAACTCTATGGTGGCTAACTGATGAGCTGTATCCGGGAACTGGATCTCTATCTCTAACCAAGCTAAGTCTCTCTGTAGCTGTGGCTGTACTGTCAACCGGGCTATCGCCTTCTCCTGAGGCGTCTTCCGACTCAAAGCGTCGGCAACTACATTCGCCTTTCCGGGGTGGTAAAGAATCTCAAGGTCAAACTCCTTGATCAACTCTAGCCACCGCCTCTGGCGGTTATTCAACTCCCGCTGAGTGAATATGTACTTCAGACTCTTATGGTCTGTGAAGATCTGACAGGTCGCTCCATAGAGATAATGACGCCAGATCTTAAGAGCGTGCACTACTGCTGCTAACTCTAGGTCATGAGTGGGGTAGTTCTCTTCATATGTCTTCAGCTGTCGAGACGCATATGCTATAACCTTACCCCTCTGCATCAAGACACACCCCAAGCCCAGCTTGGATGCATCACTGTACACTACGAAGTCCTCTGTACCCTCAGGCTGTGCTAAGATCGGAGCAGACGTCAATCTCTTCTTCAGCTCATCAAAACTCTGCTGACACGGCTCAGACTAGACGAACCGAGTAGTCTTCCTTAGGAGGGAAGTGAGTGGTCGGGCGATCAGGGAAAACCCTTCTACAAACCGACGGTAATACCCTGCCAATCCAAGGAAACTACGAACCTCCTTCACATTCTTCGGAGGTTGCCAAGAAGACACTAACTCAATCTTCGCCGGGTCGACCTTAATCCCCTCAGCAGTCACTACATGGCCAAGGAATGCCACCTCGGACATCCAGAACTCACACTTGGATAGCTTAGCATATAGCTGACTATCCTGTAGAATCTGCAGTACGGTCCTTAAGTGTCCAGCATGCTCCTCTCGACTTCTAGAGTAAACTAGAATGTCGTCGATGAAGACCACTACAAACTGGTCTAAGAAGTCGATGAAAATCCCATTCATCAACTCCATAAATACTGCTGGCGCATTAGTGAGCCCGAATGGCATCACTACAAACTCATAATGACCATACCTAGTCCGGAATGCCGTCTTAGGTATGTCCTGATCTCTCACCCTCAGCTGGTGATAACCCGATCTCAAATCTATCCTCGAGAACACTGACGCTCCATGCAGCTGGTCCAACTGATCATCTATGCGAGGCAATGGATACTTATTCTTGATGGTGACCTTGTTCAACTCTCTGTAGTCGATACACAGTCTCATCGATCCATCCTTCTTCCTCACAAACAGCACTGGTGCGCCCCAGGGAGAAACACTAGGGCGTATGAAGCCCTTCTCTGCTAACTCCTCTAACTGCTTCTTCAGCTCAAGCAGCTCTATCGGGGCCATGCGGTACGGGGCCTTCGAGATCGGTCTCGTGCCCGGCTCTAACTCGATGCTAAAATCCACACTCCTCTGTGGGGGTAGCCCTGGTAAGTCGTCCCTGAAGACCTCTGCAAACTCACATGCGACTGGTATCTCCTCTACTGTCTGGCTCTTGCGCTCCTTCATGGCATAACACCAGAAGGCCTCGCAACCCTGTGCTATCAAATCCACCTGTCGGTCCACGGGGCAACGTATTGCCTCCAAAGCAGTCTCAATCTTCCCTATCCAGTGCTCCACCTCTAGCCCTATCTCTCCGCTGAATGAGGGGACCTTCTGAGAGTTGAAAGCCTTCAACCACTCATCCGGTCTTGGTGCTCTGACCCCAGTAGGTGCTCTATCAACATCAGCCCTCCTCTCAGATACAGCCGGCACCTGAGACACTCCCTGTGTCACCTGAGCTGACCTAGCCGGCTCCACTGGTGGTACCTGAGTAAGCCTCTCCACTCTGGCAGCTTCTTCCCTGCGCTCAACATAGGCTCTGAACTCTCTATACTCCGATGCTCCAATAGAGACACGTCCCGACTCAGTAGAACGAGCTCCTTGTGCTCCAGACCTAGCGGCGGGCACAGGCCTGACCTCGGGGCCTACACTCTCAGCTACTTCCTCTACAGCAACCTCTGGTACGTTTGCTGCAGGTGGGTCATCTCGAGGGACTCGTCCTCGACCTCTCCCTAGTGGAGGTCTACCCACACGACCACGCCCTCTGACAGTAGGGGTGCTATCAGCTCTATCCTGTCTGACTGGGGGAAGGGGGGCGACCCCTACCTCGGCCAGTCACTTGTGCAGCCCTAGTACGTGCCATCTGCACGAATAGTAATCGCTATAGTTATAACTAGCTAATCTATCATAGCATTACAAGTCCATAAATATTCTAAGATTACCGAGATCCGCAGAGGTAGTGGTGGTCGTCCGTACTTTCTATCCCAACCCGACTCTGTATGCATTTAAAACCAAAATTTTTCGTTGGAAAACTCAGACCCCTTTCGGGTTCTGTTTATTTACTTATACGACCTTTTAGAAGATTCAAGTGCCATTGTTGCCAACCTAGAGCTCTGATACCATGTTGTAACACCCCAAATTTTACAACTTAGGGAGTTACTGGTTAGGACCGCACAGTGGGTCCCGACCTTAGTTTGACAACAACTTAACATGATCTTACAACAAGGCACCGATAAGGAAAAGCTAAAAATCATAAAATAGTTTTTATCAATGCATGAATGTGACCAGATCAACTACAGCCGGAAAAGCAATATAATATAAAGTACGGAAGGAAACGATGTTCAACTGAAAACCCACAAATGCAAAAACTGCAAAAAGTCCTAAAGTACGACACCCCGGCTGACCACTACCATCTGGATCACTCGGCATCTGCTCTAACCTGTGTCAAATCTAAACAACATATCAACCGTTAGCTAACTAACCAAATATAAGTAAATGACAACAGCACAAACACAAGCAGAAACAAAAAATAAACAAACAACATGCTGGCACTCAACAAATTATTATCTGTTCTTTAAGTGATTCACATTATTCAATTTAAGTTGTGGCACGAGAACTATTTTTAGTTCTCGCCTCCGTTCCTTATCCAACTGGTGTAGGTATAGCTGACTTCCTTTGGTAGCGTCACTACAAACCATGTGTGGACTAGTCCCGAAAGAAACCCCCAGCGCCCGGCGAGCTACTGAGCGGAATGCCACCGCCCGTTACTCTTAGGCCAAAAATACAGGTCGGTATTTATATATCACAACCTATCTCTCTAACATGTCAATCACACACCACCATCATCATTTATACTCATATTTAGCAGTCAGCTAAGTAAGCCCAAAGGACTTACCTGTTATAATGCTCGACTCTTTAGTAATCACTTGCTCTGTAACTGTACCCACTCAGTTGCCTGTTAAAGGCGATAAGTGTATTAGCACACTTTCACGTAGATAGAAGTCCAAAACTTCTGAGATTAATTAAATATTAAGACGTACTAGTTACATTATTAGTTTTAGGGTAAAATGACCATTTTGCCCTTGGTTCCGATTTTCTCGAAGATCCTAAAATTCATGTCCAAACTCCTATTTGTAGTTCTAAAATATATCCTAACTCTTAGAATTTTATTAGGTGCGAAACTGACATTTTTCTTATGTTTCTATTTTCCGGAAGAACCGAAAAAGGTTTAACTTCGGCTCTAAATATAAAATTCTTAACGGCTTATAAAATTTCCGAATTTAATATCTAGATCATCTATGAGGTTCTATCTAGCTTTAGAAGAAAGAATTTCTCCAAACTGTTCAGCCGATATTTTTATAATAATTCTCAAAGTCGGTTCCTCACTCTACTTTCTTATACTTAGTCAAATTTATAAGTTCAATAAAACTGCTCAACTACCTAACTTCGGGAGCTCGTAACTTTCAATCCGACCGTTCATTTCTCACCAAATTTTAATATGATAAACTACATATATCCGTCTACAACATATCCAAAATTCAACGGTGGATCTTTATCCAAACATTTTATAATTGATCGACAAGATGGGCTGTTCGAAACCTAAAAGCTGAAGAACTTAAATTAAATTTACAGCAGCCCTTCCTTCCATTTTATGAACATACTCAGCAGCTCATTAACGTTATGTTATTTATGCTTAGGCTCAACAACAGCAGTTCACATACACATGGATGACAGTGAAGTTGAAGAGAGGAGGAGCAAGCTTACGGAACTGCAGTCCGGCGTTAAGGGTTGGCGTTTCCGGCGGCGAAGGCTTGCGTTCTGGCGGCGATGGATCCGGCGGGGAGCGGCGCGGTTGGTGCTACTGCAGGCCAGGAGCAAGGCGGTCAGCGGTCCGGAACGGAGAAAAGAAGGGCGAAGAGAGGGAGGCATGTACTTACCAACCCACTGCGGCGGTCGGCGGGGTCTGGCGGTCGACCGAAGGCGGCAGGAGGCCGACTGGGTGGCGCGGCGCGGCTGCAGAGAAGCGGCGGTTTAGGGTCCTCGGCTCGAACAGAAGCAGAAGAAAACGAGGGAGGCGGAAGGAAGGAGAAAGGGAGAAGCGGCTCACCTGGCGGCTCTGGGTGGTCGCGGCGGACGGCGCTGTCGGCTCCGGTGGACAGCTCCGGTTGAACGCAGGAGAGGTGCGGCGGTCGCTCTCTTCAGAAGGTGAGTGACGGAGGGTAGCGGCAGGAGTGTATCGGCAGTAGGTTAGGAGAAAAATATTAATTAGTAGGGTGATTAGGAAAATTTAGGGTTAGGTTAAATTAGGAGGTGGGCTGCTGATTGGGCCTCGCAGTGGCCCACATCCGGCCCGCTTTTAAATTAGCACGGAAAAGGAATCCGTCACTCGCTCGGGTTCTAGTTAAGTACGGAAAATATATAATACGGAATTAATTCTGTATTATCTTTATTTTTATTATTTATATATTTATTTTATTAATAAATTTTGTGTTATCATTTTATGTGATTTAAGGTCACATAAAATGATAACGTTTAAACTCGTTTTGTTTAGCTTATTTATTTATTTAATTATGATTGTCGTATCGGATTTGGTTAATTTCCATTCGTCGAAAACTTAAAATTTTCGGTTATTACATCAGTGCCCCCTTAAAAGAAGTTTCGTCCCGAAACTTAAATCATTTCCCTTACTCACACCTTTCTTTCGGTATATTTTAGTTTTCTCGACATCTTTGTTTTCTACCAAGCAGCTACTCAGGTAGCAATCAAACAAGTATCACAAAAGAGAAACAGAAACACTCCAAACAACATGAAAACCTGAAAGGTCAAACAACACAACATCCGAGTACTGACCCGTCAAACAGGAGTAACCTCTAACCCCGCAAAGAACTCGGGGTAGTTACGTCTAACACTCTCCTCAGTCTCCCAAGTGGCCTCATCAGCTCCTCTCCTAGACCACTGGATCCTCAGCATAGGTATCTCCTTGGATCGCAGACGTCTGGTACTGCGTTCCAAGACAGCTATGGGGTACTCTACAAATGTATGGTCAGGCTCCACTATCAGATCCTCATGGCTGATGACGTGTCTCGGATCCGGAATGTACTCTCGCAGCTGAGATACATGAAAAAATGGGTGTACTCCCTCTAGTCTCGGTGGCAGTGCCAGTCGATAGGCAACCTCTCCGACTCTCTCTACAATCTCAAAAGGTCCGACATACCGGGGACTCAGCTTCCCCTTAATGCCGAAACGTCTAACTCCCCTCGTAGGTGACACTCTCAACCACACCTGTGCACCTACTCTAAACTCCAAAGGTCGACGCCTCTTATCGGCGTAGGACTTCTGACGACTCTGAGCTGCTAACATCCTCTCCCGGACTAAGGCAATCCGGGCGATGTCGTCCTGTATCTGATCTGGTGCTACTCCATCAGCCTTGCTAGGCTCATCCCAACATAGCGGTGTACGACATTTCCGTCCGTACAAAGCCTCATAAGGTGCCATCCCAATAGACGCATGCCAGCTGTTATTATATGAAAACTCTACTAGTGGGAGGTGATCTGGCCATACGTGTCCCCAATCTAGCACACATGCCCGTAACATGTCCTCCAGGGTCTGGATGGTCCTCTCTGACTGACCGTCTGTCTGTGGGTGGTAGGCAGTGGTAAAGTGAAGACTCGTACCCAGAGTAGTATGTACCTACTGCCAGAACCTCGAGGTAAAACGTCCATCCCTGTCGGATACGATAGTCCTCGGTACTCCATGGAGTCTCACAATATGCCTGGTGAACTCCTCTGCTAGACGACTTACCGGCCACGTCTCCTTAATCGGAATGAAACGTGCGGTCTTCGTCAGACGGTCTACTACCACCCAAATGGCATCAAAGCCTCTGCTGAGCCTCAATCCAGTGACGAAATCCATAGAAATGTCTTCCCACTTCCAGTGTGGTACTGGGAGTGGGTGTAGCTCTCCTCCGGATCTACGGTGCTCAATCTTGACCTGCTGACAGGTCGCACACTGAGCTACATAACGGGCCACATCAGGCTTCAAACCACCCCACCAGAAGGAACGTCTCAAGTCCCTATACATCTTACTCGCTCCTGGATGTACGGAGTAAGGGGTAGTATGAGCCTCACCTAGTATCCTCTGCCTCAGCTCACGGTCTGATGGCACACAAACACGGTCCTGTCGTCTCATCACTCCATCGGCACCAATAGTGAACTGAGGTGCCTCATCTCGCGCCATCCGGTCTCGGATCCGGGTCAACATCGGACAGGCCTCCTGCTTCTGTCGGATCTCATCCAACAGGTCAGGGAGTAACTCTATGGTGGCTAACTGGTGAGCTGTATCCGGGAACTGGATCTCAATCTCTAACCAAGCTAAGTCTCTCTGCAGCTGTGGTTGTACTGTCAACCGGGCTATCGCCTTCTCCTGAGGCGTCTTCCGACTCAAAGCGTCGGCAACTACATTCGCCTTTCCAGGGTGGTAAAGAATCTCAAGGTCAAAATCCTTGATCAACTCTAGCCACCGCCTCTGGCGGTTATTCAACTCCCGCTGAGTGAATATGTACTTCAGACTCTTATGGTCTGTGAAGATCTGACAGGTCGCTCCATAGAGATAATGACGCCAGATCTTAAGAGCGTGCACTACTGCTGCTAACTCTAGGTCATGAGTGGGGTAGTTCTCTTCATACGTCTTCAGCTGTCGAGACGCATATGCTATAACCTTACCCCTCTGCATCAAGACACACCCCAAGCCCAGCTTGGATGCATCACTGTACACTAAGAAGTCCTCTGTACCCTCAGGCTGTGCTAAGATCGGAGCAGACGTCAATCTCTTCTTCAGCTCATCAAAACTCTGCTGACACGGCTCAGACCAGACGAACCGAGTAGTCTTCCTTAGGAGGGAAGTGAGTGGTCGGGCGATCAGGGAAAACCCTTCCACAAACCGACGGTAATACCCTGCCAATCCAAGGAAACTGCGAACCTCCTTCACATTCTTCGGAGGTTGCCAAGAAGACACTGACTCAATCTTCGCCGGGTCGACCTTAATCCCCTCGGCAGTCACTACATGGCCAAGGAATGCCACCTCTGACATCCAGAACTCACACTTGGATAGTTTAGCATATAGCTGACTATCCTGTAGAATCTGCAGCACTGTCCTCAAGTGTCCGGCATGCTCCTCTCGACTTCTAGAGTAAACTAGAATGTCGTCGATGAAGACCACTACAAACTGGTCTAAGAAGTCGATGAAAATTCCATTCATCAACTCCATAAATACTGCTGGCGCATTAGTGAGCCCGAATGGCATCACTACAAACTCATAATGACCATACCTAGTCCGGAATGCCGTCTTAGGTATGTCCTGGTCTCTCACCCTCAGCTGGTGATAACCCGATCTCAAATCTATCCTCGAGAACACTGATGCTCCATGCAGCTGGTCCAACAGATCATCTATGCGAGGCAATGGATACTTATTCTTGATGGTGACCTTGTTCAACTCTCTGTAGTCGATACACAGTCTCATCGATCCATCCTTCTTCCTCACAAACAGCACTGGTGCGCCCCAGGGAGAAACACTAGGGCGTATGAAGCCCTTCTCTGCTAACTCCTCTAACTGCTTCTTCAGCTCAAGCAGCTCTATCGGGGCCATGCGGTACGGGGCCTTCGAGATCGGTCTCGTGCCCGGCTCTAACTCGATGCTAAAATCCACACTCCTCTGTGGGGGTAGCCCTGGTAAGTCGTCCCTGAAGACCTCTGCAAACTCACATGCGACTGGTATCTCCTCTACTGTCAGGCTCTTGCGCTCCTTCATGGCATAACACCAGAAGGCCTCGCAACCCTGTGCTATCAATCTGGCTGCCCTCACTGCACTGATGACTGTGCCGGACTTTCCGAGGTCCCAACCTCGGAATATAACTCTGTGGCCCTCCTCCGTGGCAACAGTCACAGTCCTCCTCTAGTATCAGTGGTACTACCACGTCCTCTGCCACGACCTGACTCCGGTGCAGCACTGTATGAAGCAGGATGTCCTGGAGCCCGGTACTGCTGCTGCTGCTGGCTCGGAGCTCGGTACTGAGGGGGTCTCTGTACACTCTTCTCAGCACCTGCAGGCGAAGATCCCTGCTGAGAAGAAGCCTTGCCCTGACGGCAGAAGGTAGCCCTGTGTCCCGGCTTCCCACAAGTAAAGCAAGTGACCAGTGGTTTCGGGCAGTCTGGCTTAATGTGATCACGGCCACCACAGTTAAAGCACTGTCGATCTCCACTGGGTGTCCGGACTGTAGAGTGATAGCTGGACCTCCCCTGAGTCTGTCCTCTACTATGGCCTGCTACTGCCCCACTGCTACCAGCATGTCCTGTCCTCTGCCGCTTATCCGGCCCACCAGACTGTGCTGCTTTCCTAGAAGCTGGCCTATCTCTCTCATAAGCAGAGGCCCTATCCTGATAATCAGACAAGGTCTCACAGCGGAATCCAGCCAGGTAGGATCGGGTACTCTCTCTCAACCTCCTGGAGAAAAGATAAACATGTTGCTCTTCTGGAGGTGCAGACGGTCCAAGCAAAGTCAACTCCTTCTGAAACTTCTTTATGGCTGCAGCAATCGGGATATCCTCGAATCCCGCCTCAATGAAATCCTGGAATCTCTCCCTCCTCAGCGAAACTGGGCAGTACCTGTCTCTAACAATGGTCTTCATCTGCTCCCAGCTGGTGACTCGGCTACGAATGGTACGCCACCATGAATGAGCATCATCTGTGAAGCAGGTCTGTATCAAATCCACCTGTCGGTCCACGGGGCAACGTATTGCCTCCAAAGCAGTCTCAATCTTCCCTATCCAGTGCTCCACCTCTAGCCCTATCTCTCCGCTGAATGAGGGGACCTTCTGAGAGTTGAAAGCCTTCAACCACTCATCCGGTCTCGGTGCTCTGGCCCCAGTAGGTGCTCTATCAACAGCAGCCCTCCTCTCAGATACAGCCGGCACCTGAGACACTCCCTGTGTCACCTGAGCTGACCTAGCCGGCTCCACTGGTGGTATCTGAGTAAGCCTCTCCACTCTGGCAGCTTCTTCCCGGCGCTCAACATAGGCTCTGAACTCTCTATACTCCGATGCTCCAATAGAGACACGTCCCGACTCAGTAGAACGAACTCCCTGCGCTCCAGACCTAGCGGCGGGCACAGGCCTGACCTCGGGGCCTACACTCTCAGCTACTTCCTCTACAGCAACCTCTGGTACGCTTGCTGCAGGTGGGTCATCTCGAGGGACTCGTCCTCGACCTCTCCCTAGTGGAGGTCTACCCACACGACCACGCCCTCTAACAGTAGAGGTGCTATCAGCTCGATCCTGTCTGACTGGGGGAAGGGGGGCGACCCCTACCTCGGCCAGTCACTTGTGCAGCCCTAGTACGTGCCATCTGCACGAATAGTAATAACTACCGTTATAAACTAGCCAATCTATCATAACAGTACAAGTCCATAATTATTCTAAGATTACCGAGATCCGCAGAGGTAGTGGTGGTCGTCCGTACTTTCTATCCCAACCCGACTCTGTATGCATTTAAAACCAAAATTTTTCGTTGGAAAACTCAGACCCCTTTCGGGTTCTGTTTATTTACTTATACGACCTTTTAGAAGATTCAAGTGCCATTGTTGCCAACCTAGAGCTCTGATACCATGTTGTAACACCCCAAATTTTACAACTTAGGGAGTTACTGGTTAGGACCGCACAGTGGGTCCCGACCTTAGTTTGACAACAACTTAACATGATCTTACAACAAGGCACAGATAAGGAAAAACTAAAAATCATAAAATAGTTTTTATCAATGCATGAATGTGACCAGATCAACTACAGCCGGAAAAGTAATATATCAAGGTACGGAAGGAAACGATGTTCAACTGAAAAACCCACAAATGCAAAAACTGCAAAACGTCCTAAAGTACGACACCCCGGCTGACCACTACCATCTGGATCACTCGGCATCTGCTCTAACCTGTGTCAAATCTAAACAACATATCAACCGTTAGCTAACTAACCAAATATAAGCAAAATGATAACAGCACAAACACAAGCAGAAACAAAAATAAACAAACAACATGCTGGCACTCAACCAATTATTATCTGTTATTTTAGTGATTCACATTATTCAATTTAAGTTGTGGCACGAGAACTATTATTAGTTCTCGCCTCCGTTCCTTATCCAACTGGTGTAGGTATAGCTGACTTCCTTTGGTAGCATCACTACAAACCATGTGTGGACTAGTCCCGAAAGAAACCCCCCAGCGCCCTGCGAGCTACTGAGCGGAATGCCACCGCCCGTTACTCTTAGGCCAAAATACAGGTCGGTATTTATATATCACAACCTATCTTTCTAACATGTCAATCACACACCACCATCATCATTTATACTCATATTTAGCAGTCAGCTAAGTAAGCCCAAAGGACTTACCTGTTATAATGCTCGACTCTTTAGTAATCACTTGCTCTGTAACTGTACCCACTCAGTTGCCTGTTAAAGGCGATAAGTGTATTAGCACACTTTCACGTAGATAGAAGTCTAAAACTTCTGAGATTAAATAAGTATTAAGACGTACTAGTTACATTATTAGTTTTAGGGTAAAATGACCATTTTGCCCTTGGTTCCGATTTTCTCGAAGACCCTAAAATTCATGTCCAAACTCTTATTTGAAGTTCTAAAATATATCCTAACTCTTAGAATTTTATTAGGTGCGAAACTGACATTTTTCTTATGTTTCTATTTTCCGGAAGAACCGAAAAAGGTTTAACTTCGGCTCTAAATATAAAATTCTTAACGGCTTATAAAATTTCCGAATTTAATATCTAGATCATCTATGAGGTTCTATCTAGCCTTAGAAGAAAGAATTTCTCCAAACTGTTCAGCCGATATTTTTATAATAATTCCCAAAGTCGGTTCCTCACTCTACTTTCTTATACTTAGTCAAATTTATAAGTTCAATAAAACTGCTCAACTACCTAACTTCGGGAGCTCGTAACTTTCAATCCGACCGTTCATTTCTCACCAAATTTTAATATGATAAACTACATATATCCGTCTACAACATATCCAAAATTCAACGGTGGATCTTTATCCAAACATTTTATAATTGATCGACAAGATGGGCTGTTCGAAACCTAAAAGCTGAAGAACTTAAATTAAATTTACAGCAGCCCTTCCTTCCATTTTATGAACATACTCAGCAGCTCATTAACGTTATGTTATTTATGCTTAGGCTCAACAACAGCAGTTCACATACACATGGATGACAGTGAAGTTGAAGAGAGGAGGAGCAAGCTTACGGAACTGCAGTCCGGCGTTAAGGGTTGGCGTTTCCGGCGGCGAAGGCTTGCGTTCTGGCGGCGATGGATCCGGCGGGGAGCGGCGCGGTTGGTGCTACTGCAGGCCAGGAGCAAGGCGGTCAGCGGTCCGGAACGGAGAAAAGAAGGGCGAAGAGAGGGAGGCATGTACTTACCAACCCACTGCGGCGGTCGGCGGGGTCTGGCGGTCGACCGAAGGCGGCAGGAGGCCGACTGGGTGGCGCGGCGCGGCTGCAGAGAAGCGGCGGTTTAGGGTCCTCGGCTCGAACAGAAGCAGAAGAAAACGAGGGAGGCGGAAGGAAGGAGAAAGGGAGAAGCGGCTCACCTGGCGGCTCTGGGTGGTCGCGGCGGACGGCGCTGTCGGCTCCGGTGGACAGCTCCGGTTGAACGCAGGAGAGGTGCGGCGGTCGCTCTCTTCAGAAGGTGAGTGACGGAGGGATTAGCGGCAGGAGTGTATCGGCAGGGTTAGGAGAAAAATATTAATTAGTAGGGTGATTAGGAAAATTTAGGGTTAGGTTAAATTAGGAGGTGGGCTGCTGATTGGGCCTCGCAGTGGCCCACATCCGGCCCGCTTTTAAATTAGCACGGAAAAGGAATCCGTCACTCGCTCGGGTTCTAGTTAAGTACGGAAAATATATAATACGGAATTAATTCTGTATTATCTTTATTTTTATTATTTATATATTTATTTTATTAATAAATTTTGTGTTATCATTTTATGTGATTTAAGGTCACATAAAATGATAACGTTTAAACTCGTTTTGTTTAGCTTATTTATTTATTTAATTATGATTGTCGTATCGGATTTGGTTAATTTCCATTCGTCGAAAACTTAAAATTTTCGGTTATTACATCAGTGCCCCCTTAAAAGAAGTTTCGTCCCGAAACTTAAATCATTTCCCTTACTCACACCTTTCTTTCGGTATATTTTAGTTTTCTCGACATCTTTGTTTTCTACCAAGCAGCTACTCAGGTAGCAATCAAACAAGTATCACAAAAGAGAAACAGAAACACTCCAAACAACATGAAAACCTGAAAGGTCAAACAACACAACATCCGAGTACTGACCCGTCAAACAGGAGTAACCTCTAACCCCGCAAAGAACTCGGGGTAGTTACGTCTAACACTCTCCTCAGTCTCCCAAGTGGCCTCATCAGCTCCTCTCCTAGACCACTGGATCCTCAGCATAGGTATCTCCTTGGATCGCAGACGTCTGGTACTGCGTTCCAAGACAGCTATGGGGTACTCTACAAATGTATGGTCAGGCTCCACTATCAGATCCTCATGGCTGATGACGTGTCTCGGATCCGGAATGTACTCTCGCAGCTGAGATACATGAAAAACTGGGTGTACTCCCTCTAATCTCGGTGGTAGTGCTAGTCGGTAGGCAACCTCTCCGACTCTCTCTACGATCTCAAATGGTCCGACATACCGGGGACTCAGCTTCCCCTTAATGCCGAAACGTCTAACTCCCCTCGTAGGTGACACCCTCAACCACACCTGTGCACCTACTCTAAACTCCAAAGGTCGACGCCTTTTGTCGGCGTAGGACTTCTGACGACTCTGAGCTGCTAACATCCTTTCCCGGACTAAGGCAATCCGGGCGATGTCGTCCTGTATCTGATCTGGTGCTACTCCGTCAGCCTTACTAGGCTCATCCCAACATAGCGGTGTACGACATTTCCGTCCGTACAAAGCCTCATAAGGTGCCATCCCAATAGACGCATGCCAGCTGTTATTATATGAAAACTCTACTAGTGGGAGGTGATCTGGCCATACGTGTCCCCAATCTAGCACACATGCCCGTAACATGTCCTCCAGGGTCTGGATGGTCCTCTCTGACTGACCGTCTGTCTGTGGGTGGTAGGCAGTGGTAAAGTGAAGACTCGTACCCAGAGTAGTATGTACCTACTGCCAGAACCTCGAGGTAAAACGTCCATCCCTGTCGGATACGATAGTCCTCGGTACTCCATGGAGTCTCACAATATGCCTGGTGAACTCCTCTGCTAGACGACTTACCGGCCACGTCTCCTTAATCGGAATGAAACGTGCGGTCTTCGTCAGACGGTCTACTACCACCCAAATGGCATCAAAGCCTCTGCTGAGCCTCAATCCAGTGACGAAATCCATAGAAATGTCTTCCCACTTCCAGTGTGGTACTGGCAGTGGGTGTAGCTCTCCTCCGGATCTACGGTGCTCAATCTTGACCTGCTGACAGGTCGCACACTGAGCTACATAACGGGCCACATCAGGCTTCAAACCACCCCACCAGAAGGAACGTCTCAAGTCCCTATACATCTTACTCGCTCCTGGATGTACGGAGTAAGGGGTAGTATGAGCCTCACCTAGTATCCTCTGCCTCAGCTCACGGTCTGATGGCACACAAACACGGTCCTGTCGTCTCATCACTCCATCGGCACCAATAGTGAACTGAGGTGCCTCATCTCGTGCCATCCGGTCCCGGATCCGGGTCAACATCGGACAGGTCTCCTGCTTCTGTCGGATCTCACCCAACAGGTCAGGGAGTAACTCTATGGTGGCTAACTGATGAGCTGTATCCGGGAACTGGATCTCTATCTCTAACCAAGCTAAGTCTCTCTGTAGCTGTGGCTGTACTGTCAACCGGGCTATCGCCTTCTCCTGAGGCGTCTTCCGACTCAAAGCGTCGGCAACTACATTCGCCTTTCCGGGGTGGTAAAGAATCTCAAGGTCAAACTCCTTGATCAACTCTAGCCACCGCCTCTGGCGGTTATTCAACTCCCGCTGAGTGAATATGTACTTCAGACTCTTATGGTCTGTGAAGATCTGACAGGTCGCTCCATAGAGATAATGACGCCAGATCTTAAGAGCGTGCACTACTGCTGCTAACTCTAGGTCATGAGTGGGGTAGTTCTCTTCATATGTCTTCAGCTGTCGAGACGCATATGCTATAACCTTACCCCTCTGCATCAAGACACACCCCAAGCCCAGCTTGGATGCATCACTGTACACTACGAAGTCCTCTGTACCCTCAGGCTGTGCTAAGATCGGAGCAGACGTCAATCTCTTCTTCAGCTCATCAAAACTCTGCTGACACGGCTCAGACTAGACGAACCGAGTAGTCTTCCTTAGGAGGGAAGTGAGTGGTCGGGCGATCAGGGAAAACCCTTCTACAAACCGACGGTAATACCCTGCCAATCCAAGGAAACTACGAACCTCCTTCACATTCTTCGGAGGTTGCCAAGAAGACACTAACTCAATCTTCGCCGGGTCGACCTTAATCCCCTCAGCAGTCACTACATGGCCAAGGAATGCCACCTCGGACATCCAGAACTCACACTTGGATAGCTTAGCATATAGCTGACTATCCTGTAGAATCTGCAGTACGGTCCTTAAGTGTCCAGCATGCTCCTCTCGACTTCTAGAGTAAACTAGAATGTCGTCGATGAAGACCACTACAAACTGGTCTAAGAAGTCGATGAAAATCCCATTCATCAACTCCATAAATACTGCTGGCGCATTAGTGAGCCCGAATGGCATCACTACAAACTCATAATGACCATACCTAGTCCGGAATGCCGTCTTAGGTATGTCCTGATCTCTCACCCTCAGCTGGTGATAACCCGATCTCAAATCTATCCTCGAGAACACTGACGCTCCATGCAGCTGGTCCAACTGATCATCTATGCGAGGCAATGGATACTTATTCTTGATGGTGACCTTGTTCAACTCTCTGTAGTCGATACACAGTCTCATCGATCCATCCTTCTTCCTCACAAACAGCACTGGTGCGCCCCAGGGAGAAACACTAGGGCGTATGAAGCCCTTCTCTGCTAACTCCTCTAACTGCTTCTTCAGCTCAAGCAGCTCTATCGGGGCCATGCGGTACGGGGCCTTCGAGATCGGTCTCGTGCCCGGCTCTAACTCGATGCTAAAATCCACACTCCTCTGTGGGGGTAGCCCTGGTAAGTCGTCCCTGAAGACCTCTGCAAACTCACATGCGACTGGTATCTCCTCTACTGTCTGGCTCTTGCGCTCCTTCATGGCATAACACCAGAAGGCCTCGCAACCCTGTGCTATCAATCTGGCTGCCCTCACTGCACTAATGACTGTGCCGGACTTTCCGAGGTCCCAACCTCGGAATATAACTCTGTGGCCCTCCTCCGTGGCAACAGTCATAGTCCTCCTACCAATATCCAAGACGGCTCCATGTCTAGTCATCCAATCTATCCCTAGTATCACGTCCTCATGTGCTAGGGGCATGACTAGAAAATTTACTAACCAACTCCGGCCTCCCAGGTGAATAGGGCAGTCATAAATCTCTCGAGATCCTCTAACCTTACCCCCATCTGGTAACCCAACCACGAAAGGTACACCCTCTACTGTAGCTAAGGACAACCTATCTACACATGCATCTGATATAAAGGAGTGCGTGGCACCCGTATCAAATAAAACACGCACAGGTAAGTCATGGATCCAAATGGTACCTGTGGTCGGAGGTGCTGCAGGCTGCTCAGTGCTCCTCAGCTCAAACACTCTCGATGGTCCTCCTCTAGTGTCAGTGGTACTACCACGTCCTCTGCCACGACCTGACTCCTGTGCAGCACTGTATGAAGCAGGATGTCCTGGAGCCCGGTACTGCTGCTGCTGCTGACTCGGGGCTC
Organism: Fagopyrum esculentum; assembly: GCA_033239045.1. Classification (NCBI taxonomy): domain Eukaryota; kingdom Viridiplantae; phylum Streptophyta; class Magnoliopsida; order Caryophyllales; family Polygonaceae; genus Fagopyrum; species Fagopyrum esculentum. The sequence goes on along the minus strand of BSUD01000006.1, from coordinate 49,661,499 downwards.
GGTACTGAGGGGGTCTCTGTACACTCTTCTCAGCACCTGCAGGAGAAGATCCCTGCTGAGAAGAAGCCTTGCCCTGACGGCAGAAAGTAGCCCT
>BSUD01000006.1:49446191-49660822 GCA_033239045.1 Fagopyrum esculentum | reverse complement strand
AAAGGTACACCCTCTACTGTAGCTAAGGACAACCTATCTACACATGCATCTGATATAAAGGAGTGCGTGGCACCCGTATCAAATAAAACACGCACAGGTAAGTCATGGATCCAAATGGTACCTGTGGTCGGAGGTGCTGCAGGCTGCTCAGTGCTCCTCAGCTCAAACACTCTCGATGGTCCTCCTCTAGTGTCAGTGGTACTACCACGTCCTCTGCCACGACCTGACTCCTGTGCAGCACTGTATGAAGCAGGATGTCCTGGAGCCCGGTACTGCTGCTGCTGCTGACTCGGGGCTCGGTACTGAGGGGGTCTCTGTACACTCTTCTCAGCACCTGCAGGAGAAGATCCCTGCTGAGAAGAAGCCTTGCCCTGACGGCAGAAAGTAGCCCTGTGTCCCGGCTTCCCACAAGTGAAGCAAGTGACCGGTGGTTTCGGGCAGTCCGGCTTAATGTGATCACGGCCACCACAGTTAAAACACTGTCGATCTCCACTGGGTGTCCGAACTGTAGAGTGGTAGCTGGACCTCCCCTGCGTTTGTCCTCTACTATATCCTGCTACTGCTCCACTGCTACCAGCATGTCCGGTCCTCTGCCGCTTATCCGGCCCACTAGACTGTGCTGCTTTCCTAGAAGCTGGCCTATCTCTCTCATAAGCAGAGGCCCTATCCTAATAATCAGACAAGGTCTCACAGCGGAATCCAGCCAGGTAGGATCGGGTACTCTCTCTCAACCTCCTGGAGAAAAGATAAACATGCTGCTCTTCTGGAGGTGCAGACGGTCCAAGCAAAGTCAACTCCTTCTGAAACTTCTTTATGGCTGCAGCAATCGGGATATCCTCGAATCCCGCCTCAATGAAATCCTGGAATCTCTCCCTCCTCAGCGAAACTGGGCAGTACCTGTCTCTAACAATGGTCTTCATCTGCTCCCAGCTGGTGACTCGGCTACGAATGGTACGCCACCATGAATGAGCATCATCTGTGAAGCAGGTCTGTATCAAATCCACCTGTCGGTCCACGGGGCAACGTATTGCCTCCAAAGCAGTCTCAATCTTCCCTATCCAGTGCTCCACCTCTAGCCCTATCTCTCCGCTGAATGAGGGGACCTTCTGAGAGTTGAAAGCCTTCAACCACTCATCCGGTCTTGGTGCTCTGACCCCAGTAGGTGCTCTATCAACATCAGCCCTCCTCTCAGATACAGCCGGCACCTGAGACACTCCCTGTGTCACCTGAGCTGACCTAGCCGGCTCCACTGGTGGTACCTGAGTAAGCCTCTCCACTCTGGCAGCTTCTTCCCTGCGCTCAACATAGGCTCTGAACTCTCTATACTCCGATGCTCCAATAGAGACACGTCCCGACTCAGTAGAACGAGCTCCTTGCGCTCCAGACCTAGCGGCGGGCACAGGCCTGACCTCGGGGCCTACACTCTCAGCTACTTCCTCTACAGCAACCTCTGGTACGCTTGCTGCAGGTGGGTCATCTCGAGGGACTCGTCCTCGACCTCTCCCTAGTGGAGGTCTACCCACACGACCACGCCCTCTAACAGTAGAGGTGCTATCAGCTCGATCCTGTCTGACTGGGGGAAGGGGGGCGACCCCTACCTCGGCCAGTCACTTGTGCAGCCCTAGTACGTGCCATCTGCACGAATAGTAATAACTACCGTTATAAACTAGCCAATCTATCATAACAGTACAAGTCCATAATTATTCTAAGATTACCGAGATCCGCAGAGGTAGTGGTGGTCGTCCGTACTTTCTATCCCAACCCGACTCTGTATGCATTTAAAACCAAAATTTTTCGTTGGAAAACTCAGACCCCTTTCGGGTTCTGTTTATTTACTTATACGACCTTTTAGAAGATTCAAGTGCCATTGTTGCCAACCTAGAGCTCTGATACCATGTTGTAACACCCCAAATTTTACAACTTAGGGAGTTACTGGTTAGGACCGCACAGTGGGTCCCGACCTTAGTTTGACAACAACTTAACATGATCTTACAACAAGGCACAGATAAGGAAAAACTAAAAATCATAAAATAGTTTTTATCAATGCATGAATGTGACCAGATCAACTACAGCCGGAAAAGTAATATATCAAGGTACGGAAGGAAACGATGTTCAACTGAAAAACCCACAAATGCAAAAACTGCAAAACGTCCTAAAGTACGACACCCCGGCTGACCACTACCATCTGGATCACTCGGCATCTGCTCTAACCTGTGTCAAATCTAAACAACATATCAACCGTTAGCTAACTAACCAAATATAAGCAAAATGATAACAGCACAAACACAAGCAGAAACAAAAATAAACAAACAACATGCTGGCACTCAACCAATTATTATCTGTTATTTTAGTGATTCACATTATTCAATTTAAGTTGTGGCACGAGAACTATTATTAGTTCTCGCCTCCGTTCCTTATCCAACTGGTGTAGGTATAGCTGACTTCCTTTGGTAGCATCACTACAAACCATGTGTGGACTAGTCCCGAAAGAAACCCCCCAGCGCCCTGCGAGCTACTGAGCGGAATGCCACCGCCCGTTACTCTTAGGCCAAAATACAGGTCGGTATTTATATATCACAACCTATCTTTCTAACATGTCAATCACACACCACCATCATCATTTATACTCATATTTAGCAGTCAGCTAAGTAAGCCCAAAGGACTTACCTGTTATAATGCTCGACTCTTTAGTAATCACTTGCTCTGTAACTGTACCCACTCAGTTGCCTGTTAAAGGCGATAAGTGTATTAGCACACTTTCACGTAGATAGAAGTCTAAAACTTCTGAGATTAAATAAGTATTAAGACGTACTAGTTACATTATTAGTTTTAGGGTAAAATGACCATTTTACCCTTGGTTCCGATTTTCTCGAAGACCCTAAAATTCATGTCCAAACTCCTATTTGAAGTTCTAAAATATATCCTAACTCTTAGAATTTTATTAGGTGCGAAACTGACATTTGTCTTATGTTTCTATTTTCCGGAAGAACCGAAAAAAGGTTTAACTTCGGCTCTAAATATAAAATTCTTAACGGCTTATAAAATTTCCGAATTAAATATCTAGATCATCTATGAGGTTCTATCTAGCCTTAGAAGAAAGAATTTCACCAAACTGTTCAGCCGATATTTTTATAATAATTCCCAAAGTCGGTTCCTCACTCTACTTTCTTATACTTAGTCAAATTTATAAGTTCAATAAAACTGCTCAACTACCTAACTTCGGGAGCTCGTAACTTTCAATCCGACCGTTCATTTCTCACCAAATTTTAATATGATAAACTACATATATCCGTCTACAACATATCCAAAATTCAACGGTGGATCTTTATCCAATCATTTTATAATTGATCGACAAGATGGGCTGTTCGAAACCTAAAAGCTGAAGAACTTAAATTAAATTTACAGCAACCCTTGTCTTCCATTTTATGAAACATACTCAGCAGCTCATTAACGTTATGTTATTTATACTTAGGCTCAACAACAACAGTTCACATACACATGGATGACAGTGAAGTTGAAGAGAGGAGGAGCAAGCTTACGGAACTGCAATCCGGCGTTAAGGGGTTGGCGTTTCCGGCGGCGATGGGCTGGCTGCGCAAGAAGACGATTATTGATCCCGGAATCGCAACAGCAGCGGAAGGAAACGGATGGACAGAGGAGGGAGATCAGAAACTCACCGGTCCGACTGGGTAGGCAGCGGCGGCGGCGCTGTGGTGGCTCCGGTGTAATACGAGGCTGAGCAGCGCCCTTTCTTCCTGCAGAAACGGGGCTGTTGAGTCTCGGACAGAGAAGTACGGAAAGAGGGAAAGCAAAGGGGAAGGACGGAAGAAGAGTGGCTCACCAGTCGGTCTGCAGTCGCCGGCGCGCGAGGAAGTCGACGGGAGCAGTGGTGGCGGCTTCTCCGGTGGAAAGCGAAGCGAACAGCAGCAGCGTCGATTCCTGAGAGGGCCGGAAAGGTGAGTTCGGACAGAGAAGGCGGAAGAAGGAGAGGGATGCAGTGCTTACCGAACCCACTGCAGCGGTCGGCGGGGAGCGGCGCGATCGGTGGCGGCTCGGTGGCTGCGGCGCGAGCGGTGGCGGTTCGGTGTGCAGTTGGCTGCGTTACTTCTGTTGCAACGGGAAGGATGAAGAGCTACGCAGTTCAGAAGGCAGGTAAGCGTAAGGAGGGATTAGCGGCTGGAGTGTATCGGCAGGGTTAGGAGAAAAATATTAATTAGTAGGGTGATTAGGAAAATTTAGGGTTAGGTTAAATTAGGAGGTGGGCTGCTGATTGGGCCTCGCAGTGGCCCACATCCGGCCCGCTTTTAAATTAGCACGGAAAAGGAATCCGTCACTCGCTCGGGTTCTAGTTAAGTACGGAAAATATATAATACGGAATTAATTCTGTATTATCTTTATTTTTATTATTTATATATTTATTTTATTAATAAATTTTGTGTTATCACTTTATGTGATTTAAGGTCACATAAAATGATAACGTTTAAACTCGTTTTGTTTAGCTTATTTATTTATTTAATTATGATTGTCGTATCGGATTTGGTTAATTTCTCATTCGTCGAAAACTTAAAATTTTCGGTTATTACATTGTGGGTCGTTGACCTACTGTTGTGGGTCGCTAACTATTTTCAGCGATTTTTGGCTAAGTTGAACTATAACTTTTATTCATAAATTAATATCCGTTATATGGATCGTTGACCTACTAAAAGTGATGGTTTGAGAACTTTTATAAATAGAGGTTAATAACGGATATTGAAGATTTAACAAATGATACATTTTGTGGTCTTTTAGCTAAGTTGAGCTATAACTTTTATTCATAACGGATTAATATATGTTTGAGGGGTCTTTGACCTACTTTTTTATGGGTCGTTTACTTACTATTTTCAGCGAATTTGCTATCCCACGTCGATTATCAAGTAAGGTTGATGCTTTGAGAACTTGAAAAGCGATTATAATTGTCTAAATTAAAATTGATTTATCAGTTATTGTATGAGATTTTGTTTAATTTTATATTATAGAAACTTTTATCGTCATCTATAAATTTTTTTTAATTTACAAATCTATATCTATATTATATATACTATACTAAAACAGAAAACACTAAAGCTGACATGTCATTCTCACAAATTTTGTAGGGTTAAATATTTTTTAATTAACTTATTAAACCATAAAAATCTTTTTTGTTAATCCAAAAATAAAAAAAAATTTGTAAAATTAACGAACAAGATCTCCTAAATATTTTAAAAATAATTTGGTTTACGTATTTCTTTGATTTTTAAGCCGTCGAAATTTAAGAATTTATTTATTGGAAAGATTTTTATTTTTTTCTTAATTTATTTTTGAAGGATTATAAGCTCAATCTATTTATGTTAAAAAATTTCACGGAAATCTCTATCCAACATCGATTATAAGTAAGTCTGATAGTTTGATAACTTGTATAAATAGAGGGTTTGAAGATTAAACAAATCACACATTTCTTGGCCTTTTGGCTAAGTTAAGTATAATTTTTATTCATAACGGATTAATATCTATTTTGTGAGTCGTTGACCTGCTTTTTGTGGGTCGCTGGCCTACTGTCTTGTGGGTCGTTGACTTACTGTAATGTGGGTCGTTGACCTACTGTTTTGTGGATCGTTGACCTACTGTTTTGTGGGTCGTGAAGTCACTGTTTTGTGGGTCGTTGACATACTGTTTTGTGGGTCGCTAAGTATTTTCAGCGATTTTTGGCTAATTTTAAGTATAATTTTTATTCATAAATTAATATCCGTTATATGGGTCGTTGACCTACTAAAAGTGATGGTTTGAGAACTTGTATAAATAGAATTTAATAACGGATATTGAAGATTATATTTTGGGTTCCATTTAGATAATTACAATATATTAAATTAATTTAGTTATAAGTGTATAACGGAGTTGTGCATTGTAATTTTGTTTTTAAAAATTTGTGCAATGTATAAGGATTAAATTTATGAAGTGTAGAATAATAGAAGTTCTTTTTTTTGTGACTATTTTTTCGTTTTGAGAATAATCAAATCCGAATCATTATTATAAAATTTCATAAATATATCTTAAGTTCGTACAACTAGTATTATAAAGATACCCGCACAAGGTGCGGGCTATACACTAGTCTTATATGTATTAAAGTAGAGTCCTTTTTTACCACGTGTCGCAAACATATTTATTGAAGCCCCCAATTTTTTTAGAAACAATTTGGTTTATTAGGCTTTTTCTAGTTTTGTGTTTAGTAAATGTACCCCTTGAAAAAATAGTGTGTAGTGTTTGAGAATAAATACAAAAGGTTGAGGTATATTTACTTAATTGAAACATTAAAAAGTCTAGTTACTACTCTAGTTTTTCAAAAAGGCCTAGTTACCAAAATTGCCCATTTTTTAATAAAAATTAAATATTAATTGTTTTATAGTTAGTTAATTGAAAATCGTCAAAAAAATTAATTTCCGGTATAGTGTTATTTGTAAATAAATAAGTTAAAATCGAAACATATTTGATTGACGAAAAATACTAATAAATGGATCTTTATTTCTGTTAATCAATAGATAGATTATCAGAATTATAAAAAAAATTATTAGCTATTTCGATTAATATCTAATTGTTTTTTAACCATATCTTATGATAACTAATTACGTGTTAGCATGAAATATTGTGATATTTTAGGCACGTTTTCTAAGTGTATTTGATTCATATTGATAGTCATTATTGAGCATTGTTGCATTTGTGAGCTAGTTTGCCTATATTGTCGATATAGATGTCTACACAAGCTTTATGTTGATTATAGGTGATTGAGAGCCATTTCCGAACGGAATTGAGTAAGGATAGAGATGTTTGAGTATGTCCATGGATTGAGGGCATTCTTAGGAGCAAAAAGGAGTTCAACTTGGAGAATGCACGAGGCTAAGGAAGAATCACGTTCTTGCCCTAAACCACGCTCTAAAATACGGCCGTACTACATTCCACGTTCAGTTCCACGGCCGTGGAACCATGGTCAGAAAACGTGGTTCATTCCAATAACTTCTACGGTCGTGGAATCATGTGTTCAAACCGTGTTGATTTCCACGCTCTAAATTACGGTCGTGGAACCTTCCACGACCGTGATCTTGGCGATCTTTTTCGCCACACTTTAAGCCACGATCTTTTGGAAGATTGGGCCGGGCCGATATTTTATCTTGCCCTATAAAAGGACGGACGAAGAGAGATTCCGTCAGCTTCGCTTAGACGCACTTTGCGACCTCGCTTTACACTTTCGCCTACGCCGCAACTTGGAGATTTTGGCGATTCTTGCAAAAGACGTATTTTGCGCTCATCCTTGGAGTTGCCCTAATTTCGCACTTTTGGTGGAGATTGCGGTGGAGATTTCCGGATTGACGGAAGATCAAAGATTCAGAAGATTGTTCGCAAGAAGATTCCTCTTCTTGCTTAGGTTTGATTTAGAAGACGGATTGACATCCCGTTCTTCCTTCTTATCTACGATTGTGTTTGTTTGTTCTATTCCGAATCTTGTGACGATATTTGTTCTTGATTGTGACATTGAGATTGGTTTGAAGTTTATTGAAAGTTTTCGGAAGTTTTCATCTTTCAATCTTTTAATTCTTGAATTTAATATCAATATGACTGTTATTGGCTAAAAACCCTTAACAATTCTAAGGTGAAGGGTTGACAGTTGTGGCTTAGATGATGATAGATCGATCGTAAACAGATTAGACCCTGAGAGTTAGAGAGAATCGTCGACGAACCTTAAATCACGGTTTGTTTTTGAGTTCCACGACCGTGGAATCTCAAGATCCACCCGTAATTTCCCTTAAGTTTACGAACCTACTTTTACTTCAATCCAAAGTTAAAGATTTGCTTTAACTTAGTTTAGGCTTGCCTTTTCTAGGTGGTAGTGAAGCCTCAACAACCTCTACCTCAATTGTGAGTGTCATAACCTTAATCGGTTAAGTTAGTCTTGATCCTTGGACTACAAGTTTGGGTATTTGACATTAATTCTTACCTTTAGAACCTTTCTATACTGAAGCCTCAACAACCTTTATAGGGAGTGTCTTGTAGGTGAGTTATATAAGGTTTTTGGAACTTCATCGTACGATTACCTTACATTAGCATACCTTTGCATATCTCAACTCTGTCTTTATATCATTAAGTATATCTTGAATCGATTGCCACAGCTGGATACTTGGATCTTTAGGATTGTTGTTTTCCCAATATTTGCAAAACCTCTCATATTTACTCGCTTGATAATCTGCAATTGAATTTGTTCCCACCCAAATCCCTGTGTTCGATACTCTGGAATTCTTGCGTAACTATATCGATCCGTACACTGTAACACCCCGAATCCGCGGGACTCGGGGCGCTACGGGTTGGGACCTCACAATGGGTCCCGACCCTTAGCTTGACAACAATTTCACCGGATCTTACAACAAGGCACAAATATAGGCCAAAACCGAAATACATTTTATGCAATGTAAGAAAACCCAAAAGAAAACAAACAACGGACTTCAGCCAAAAACAACTACAAAGAACAAACGCCATACATGCGGCATACAATAATACAATATACAAAACTCCAAACGTGACTCCAAACAAAACCCTTCCTAAAATGTACGGGTCCCGGCTGCCCACCCTTCCGGATCTCTCGGAGCATGCCTAACCTGCAAGGCAAACTACAACATTCGGTATAAAACCGTTAGCTCACATTCGAAGCATTAGAATTAAAGGGAAAGGCACAAACACAATTAATTCAACATAGTCACACAACATACTCAAAGCACACAAATCCGGTTTATTATCTTTATTTATTAAGTCATATCCCGTTCTAGTTCAACTTCTTTTGTGACACGAGAATCCTCCGAAACTCGCCTCGGTCCCTTCTTCCGGCAATGGAACGGTCGGATGCCTCCGACCGTCTAACCAGCACGGGCCAGTCGCCGAGATCCCCCTAGCTCTCACGGGGAGCCAGGCAGTGATGTCACCGCCCGTTATCATACACTTGGGCCAAATAATATAAAGGTCGGTAATCCTATTTCCGGTTTAGTTGTTATAAACGGTAAAATAATAACACACACCACCCAACACACAATAATGCTAATACAAAGAATACGAGCTAAGTAAGTCCGAAGACTTACCTCGTCATCACACTCAACTCACAACACTCTCGCTTCCTAAGGGGAGGAAGTCCATAACCTGCTCACAAGAAGATAACTATATCAACAACAACCCGCTCACAATAGAAGTCTTAGACTTCTATACAAATGATCTACGCAAGACCATTTGACTCTCAATTCTAGGACCGCATCCTAGAATCCCTCATGCTCACATCACACTCAATAGAAGCTAGAATCCTAAGACTTCTAAACTCTCGGATCTCGCAAGATCATAACTCTCAACACCACTCGGATACTCTCGTTCTAGTCCACATCCTCAACAATCATACAACCTCATCTCCTAATTTCTCACAAGCTCAACATACAACTTAAAGCCATAATCAACCTCACAAGATAACCAACACCTCAAAGTTGGAATCAACATTAATCCATCAAACAATATCAAATCCTCGAAACTCACCTAGGTTCAAAGCCACTACTTGGCATTAACTCTAAGTTATGCTAGATCCATCCTAACATGATACTAAAACTTAATCACAACTAGATCGAGGGGAAAAATACTCACATGACGTCAAAAGACGGAAGTCGTTCAAGGATGTCGACTTGAACTCGTTAGGTCTTTATCGGGGCGCTTCCGAACCTAGCACCAAACTAAAACAAATTTAGCTTATAAGCTAAATTTGAACGGAATAAAGAACATATATAATCTAAGGAAAACCCCACTTTTAAAACTCAAATTAAAACCGTAAATGTATATTCGGGGCAAATTGTATAACATTATAAACCCAAGGTAAAACTCGTTTTCAAAGCCAACGTTAAAATCCCGTATTTTAATCTTTGAGTCATAACCCGGAATTAATCCAACATGGGCATAACATATATGGTACATATAAATAAGAATACAATTCAAGTAACTCCCAAATTAAAAACCCATAAATACATTTTCCAAAAATGAAACCTTGGACCATAATATGTAATTAAATTCATGCAGGGGCATAAATATCAAATTCCAGAAATTGTGGGTCCAAAACTGAGATTATATAGAATATGGGTACCTTCTGTAATTATACCAAATTAGGGGGGGCGATTTGAATATGGAAATTAGGGTAAAAGTACACCCTCTTCATCCCTTGAACAAATTGCAAGGCGGCGGTTGTACATGGGAGCAGAGAAAGGGCGAGGAGAAGGAGGGTACAGGGCATCGGCGGTGAGGTTGCCGGTTCCAGAGGGCGAGGGCTAGGGGAGAGGCCACTCAAGCGGCTTTGTCGGCGGCCGCTAGCGAGGGCAACTCCGATGGCTTTCCAGCTTCTATGGGGAGACGGTGGAGAAGGCTGTTGCGGCTCTGTTTGATTTCAGCAGGGCGAAGACAGGGCAAGGCCGGTCCACCAGTGACGACGGTGGCTACTGCAGCCTGCAGGGGAGCACTTCTCCGGTGAGGGCGAGGGTGGATGTTGCGATGCTTCTCCCTGGCGATTCTGTCCTTCTACAGCAACAACCTGAAGAAGAAAGAGGGAAGCCATGGGTATAGTCACTTGCAATACCTATGATGATCTTCATACGCCTTCACCATGTTTGATACCTTAGGTCTTAGGTGAAGAATCTTCTGTGAGGTACACAGAGCTTGATTTAAGCTCAGAATCGGTATATGGCGGGTCAAGACACCAACTGGCATTTCAAAACAAACAGTAAGCTCAGAAATGCTTCTCCCTGAGCTGAGCTGCTGAGGGATGAAGGAAAGAGAGCAAGAGCAGGGGCTTGAGGGAGAGAGTTTGTGGGGCTGGGGGTGCTCACATGAGAGAGGGAAAGAAGCAGGGGTGACGAAGGGTTGGGGCGGTTGAGCGAAGGGTCACTGCGGCAGGGCTGCAAGCGAGGTCAGAGCGCACATGATTGGGAAGAGAAGCAGGCAAGAAAAAAAGAAATTATAGGGTAGCCTCGATTACAACCTTTTGGAACGGGATTTCTGGTTCAGAATTCATTCCAAAATGAGATACAGAATATATGTGGATCGTATATATTAATAAACTCGCAAAAACACCCGAAAACCGTTCTCGCAATTTATTTTGTGAGATTATATAATAATTTAAATATGGGTAATAAAATATACCGATGTATATATATATAGATACTCGTAGAATTTAATTTACGACGTTGAAATACTCATAAAATATTTAAGCTATTTAAAATATCGATAAAATCCGGATAAAAATAAAAATCGAAAACGTGCTTAAAAAATTGGGGCGTTACATACACTGCGGGTTCGCTTGCTTGATTCTAGTTTTATAATTAAAGCTTATTTGCACGCACGTTTAGGGGCGAACAAGTTTTTGGCGCCGTTGCCGGGGATTTGGTTTCGGCCGAATTCGGTTACCAGTTGTCAAGCTTGGGAGCTTGCTCTCGTTATTTGATATTACTTTGAGTGCATGCTCAGGTCTAGGAACACCGAAGATCTCTTACCTCTTGATCAAGAGCTTGAGAGGACTCTAAGACAAAAGGGCAAGGAAAAGAAGATAGCTGAAGAACAAGAACGTGATCTTCAAGCGGAGTTGGCGGAGAAAGAAGCTCAACTCCAATGGAATGAGAATATTCGTCGGGATGAAATGTGTGACACCTATTTCATTTGCTGTTTGATTACCAGTTAATTAACCCTGTTTAAAACAATAAGCGGAAAAGCGGAAAACGTAAATTTTTAAAACTTTATCTTACAACCATATTCACAACATATATACATACTAGCATACGTCATAAACTCTGTTTAACAAAACACAACTGTTTAAAACCATGCAAAACATCCTAGGCGGTAGCATCCCATAACAGCCCACCTGATATGATCTCAAATCCAAGTGTTGGGTCCAACGTCCTTGCCTTGATCAGGCCAAGTCTGAGTAGCTGAAAAATATGTGGATATAACAACAATGAGCCACACGCTCAGTAAGGGTATACAAATCGCACTCTCCCAATATATATAAGTATCTAATATCCCGTCCCCAAAGGACACTCTATACCCTTCCTCACATTTCCAAGCACACATACATATCCACATTCACATATCATTCCACAACCATTCATATCACATTTCACATAAACATTCAAGCATGTTATCACACATCATATATAAACATATCATCTCATCACATCATAACATAACATATAACATGCTAGACTCGATCGCATCGATGCATAGGTGATAATTAACTAACTAGCCCCAACTGATCGTACGATATATTTTCTCATGTGCTTTCGTATTTCTTTTCTTTCTTTCTTTTTTTTTCGGTTGGCCAACCCGATAGCGTCATAGGCCCCCTGTAGATCAGGTAGCGACCTCGGCCATCTTGTCCTAAGACCCCCTGTAGATCAGGTCGCGATCTTGGACTATTTTTCTTATCTTGAGGCCCCCTGTAGATCAGGTAGCGACCCCTGGCTGTTTTTCTTATCTCGAGGCCCCTTGTAGATCAGGTAGCGACCTCTGAGGCCCCCTGTAGATCAGGTAGCGACCTCATCCCCCGGAAACCCGTGCGGGACCCAGTTGGGCTAATTAATCAATTACCATCCTACATTATCACTTTCACATCATAACTCAATTTCATGCTTTCATCATATTCTTTCATCATATTCTTTCCATTATCATCTCATGTACCTCATGCATGCATTCATAAATCATCTCAAGTCATCATCATCATCATTTCACTCATATACATATAAGCATGCATACAATCATAACAAACAGATATATACACTCAAGCATGCATAAAATCATATCATATTAAATACATAACATATATTAAGCAAGTGTAATTCATATACACTTACCTCGCAGGTAAGAACAATAAAACCTCGCAAACCAACTATTGGCCGTTTCCCACTCGGACTATCCTCTTTTTTTTTCGTTTTTGGATACGCTCACAAAGAACTAAGCTATAGTCAAACAAAACCTTCAACAACACCTGCGGAGAATATCATATTCCTCGTATTAAACTTCTCGCTTCAAACACCAGTTAAATTCATTCCTTTGAATTTAATTAGCTTATAGCATTTTCTAGAATCCCAATTTAATTAATTAACCTTTAATTAATTAATTAAATTTCGCTAGAACAACGTTTTGCCCGCAGGCAATTTCTGAACCCACCTGTCATCAAATCTCATCAAACAAACAGCCCATAATCACCAGAATAATGTAACGAGCATAATGGAATTTCCAATTATCCATTTTGACAAGCCTAAGGTCAATTTAGGCCAAATCGCAATACGGAAAACGAATAAATTCATAACTTATTCGTTACTAACCCGATTGACGATCCGAAAGAAGATTCGGAATCACAACGACGCAGGCTACGCTCGGACACCATCAAATTCACCGGAATCTGAGCGACGGAACCTCCCTAGTATCATATATGCTCGACCAGGCCTTCTCTTGCGCGGAAATGTAGAAACTCGGTACCAAAATGAAGAGAATGAAGAGAGGAATCCAAAAACTCAAACGGATTTGAAATCGGATTAGAAACGGAGAGTAGATCTGAGTTTGAAGATTGAGAGAAATCAGAGCTTTTACGAGAAAACGTGAAAGGAAATGAATTAATAAACGTTACTTCCGCTATTTATAGCAAAGACGATAATTATCCTTTAGCGGAGTCGATAATTATCCTTTCACCGATCCGAAAGCGGTTTAAGACCCTTTCTCCAAACTTCTCGAAATTGGAATAATAAATCTGAAATATTGTATGGATAATTATTCCGCAATTGTCTCGAAAAACGCGTATTCCTAAGCCGTCTTTCTTAGCCGCTAAGAAACGAAATAGCGACTCTTTTGGCCATTTTGCCTTTTCATGTTTTTTCATATCTAGGACATGTCCGATGTCCTGGTCATTTTTCTCAACTGCATTTTTATTAATTGAAGCTCCCAAATGCTCCAAATAATACCGGGTTGTAATATCATCTAGGAGCAAGTTACCTCGAGATATATCTCGTGTTAAAATGGATTTAATTCCTTAAAATTCTCGATTAGGTCATCTTCGATTTTTGACTGTTACAAATATCTCCCACTTTAAGAAATTTCGTCCCGAAATTTAAGAAAGGACGTAGAACCAAACTCGTAGATATATCAAAAGGATGCACAACCGGATCACACTTTCTCGAGGTTCTTACTTTAAAAGATAGGGGTATTTCGCTCTCATATCTCGCTCGGTCTCCCATGTAGCCTCTCGAGCTGAATGATGTCCCCATCTGACCTTCACCATCGGAATCTCCTTGTTCCTCAATCTTCGAACCTGTCTGCCTAAAACCTCAACTGGTTCTTCTGGGTAGGACAAGTTCTCAGATACTTCTATCTCAGGTTCGGGAATGATATGACTAGGATCTGACCTATACCTCCGTAGCACCGATACATGAAAGACGTCATGCAATCTTGATAACTCTGGTGGTAACGCCAACCTATACGCAAGTGGTCCGATCTTCTCTAAGATCTCATATGGACCAATGTATCTCGGTGCTAACTTCTCATGCCTACCAAATCTCATAACTCCTCTCCAAGGAGATACCTTCAAAAACACTCTATCGCCTATCTCATATGTCATCTCTCGTCTTTGGCGATCAAAGTAGCTCTTCTGACGATCTTGTGCTGCCTTCAAGCACTGCTTTACTACTTGTACTTTTTTTATTGTCTGTTGTACAAGTTCAGGACCCTCTATCTGTCGCATGCCCTCAAAATCCCAACATACAGGTGTGCGACACTTCCTTCCATACAAGGCCTCGTAAGGGGCCATACCAATACTCGAATGGAAACTGTTATTATACGCAAATTCAAGCAATGGCAGGTTAGAATCCCAGTTACCTTTAAGCTCCAAAACACAAGATCTCAACATCTCCTCCAAGGTCTGAATCGTTCTCTCTGATTGTCCGTCTGTCTGAGGATGAAATGCTGTACTGAAATGCAATCTTGTACCTAAGGCAGTTTGCAGACTTCCCCAAAAATGGGATGTAAACCTTGGATCTCTATCAGATACAATCGATACAGGGACTCCGTGCAGTCGAACAATCTCTCTCACATACAACTCTGCCAGCTCATCCAAGGAGTTATCTTGTCTCATCGGTAAGAAGTTGGCAGATTTCGTCAATCTGTCTACAATCACCCATACCGTGTCATTCTTTTTGAAAGTCCTAGGAAGTCCAACCACAAAATCCATTGTAATCCGCTCCCACTTCCACTCAAGAACTGATAAAGATTGTAACTTCCCTGCTGGTGCTTGGTGTTCAGCCTTCACTTGCTGACACACTAGACATCGAGCCACAAAATCAGCTACCTCTCGTCTCATCTTGGGCCACCAATAGATCTTCCTCAGGTCATTAAACATCTTCGTACTCCCAGGATGCATGGAATACCTCGAGGAATGTGCCTCTTCAAGTAGCTTCTTCTTTAACTCCTCAGTGTTTGGCACGCATATCCGTGCACCTCTGTATAACACTCCCCGATCAGACAACTGGAAGTGTGTAGTGGTAGCATCTCCCACTTTAGCTTTCAACTTCTTCAGTGTATCATCCTCATCTTGTCTAGTTGAAATCTCATCAAGAATCAACGGTCTAACCTGAATGTTCGCTATCAACTCAAATCCTCTTACATCCATCTCTACTCTCATAACTTTGAGAGTTAATAGATGCTCAACTTTGTAGTTGACCTTACTGTTTTGGTCACTGCTCTTTCTGCTAAGAGCGTCAGCTACCACATTCGCCTTTCCTGGATGGTACTCTATAGTGCAATCATAATCCTTGAGTAACTCCATCCATCTTCTCTGCCTCAGATTCAGATCCCTCTGAGTGAGAATATACTTCAGCCTTTTATGGTCGGTAAACACCGGAAATGTATCACCATAAAGATAGTCCCTCCAGGTCTTAAGAGCATGAACTATAGCAGCAAGCTCTAGGTCGTGTGTAGGGTAGTTCTGCTCATGAGGTCTGAACTGTCTAGATGTATATACTATCACCTTCCCTTCCTGCATTAGAACTCCTCCTAAGCCACTCCTAGATGCGTCGGTGTAAACCACAAAGTTACCCTTATCTGAGGGTATAGCCAGAATAGGGAACGTAGTCAATCTTTACTTAAGTTCTTCAAAGCTCTCTTGACAACTGTTGTCCCATACAAATTGTTGATTCTTCTTTAGCAAGTTAGTCAATGGGCGCGCGATAATCGAGAAGTTCTTTACAAACCTCCTGTAATAACCCGTAAGTCCTAAGAAGTTGCGAATCTTCGTAATGCTCATCGGAATTTCCCATTCTGTAATAGCCTTGATCATGGATGGATCAGGTTGTATACCATCTCGTGATATCACATGCCCTAGAAAGGCAATCTGATCCGTCCAAAACTCACACTTGCTGAACTTCGCATACAACTGTCTCTCCCTCAAAATCCCTAAGATATGTCTCAAATGTTCTCTATGAGTATCTGCATCTCGGGAATATATCAAGATATCATCAATGAAGACCACGACAAACTGATCTAGATAAGGTTGGAAGATCGAGTTCATCAATGCCATGAATGCTGCAGGTGCATTCGTCAACCCAAAAGGCATAACTGTAAACTCATAGTGTCCATACCGAGTACGAAAAGCTGTCTTCGGTATTGAATTCTCTGCTATCCTCAACTGCCAGTATCTTGATCGATGGTCAATCTTTGAAAACACTGTAGCACCCCTTAACTGATCAAGCAAGTCCTCTATCCTTGGTAAGGGATACTTGTTCTTGATTGTGATTTTGTTCAGCTAACAGTAGTCTATGCACAATCGTAAACTACCGTCCTTCTTCTTCACAAAAAAAAACACTGGTGCACCCCAAGGAGAAATACTCGGACGTATAAAACCTTTCTCTAGTAACTCCTTCAGCTGTTTCCTTAACTCCTTCAGCTCTAGCGGAGCCATCCTGTAAGGAGCAATTGATATAGGTGTTGCACCTAGTAATGCTTCAATCTCGAAGTCTACCTCTCTACTCGGAGGTAAACCTGGTAAATCATCAAGGAAAACTTCAGGAAATTCTCTGAAAACATCCACCTCAGATACTCCGGGGCTAACAATGGCAAAATCTGACACACTAGCCAGATAAGCTTGACACCCTTTCCGAAGTAATCTAAAAGTTTTCACTGTATATATGAGGCAAGCAGGAATCATAATCCTCTCACATGTCAGAATCACCTCTCTCACCCCATCTACCTCCATGGTGACTTTCTCTGTATAACAATCAATCAAGGCTCTATGAGTAGATAACTAATCCATAGCTAATATCACATCAAACTCTCTCAAGAAATCATCCCATGTCAGCACAAGTGGTACAATACGGCCATTAGGGACCTTGTCCCACCAATCTCTAGATGCTTCCTCAAGCAATGATATATCATATTGTACCCGTCTCTCAGTAGGGAAAATAACTCTATCTAGAATGGCCTCAGTGTTCCTCAATCACTCATCCATTACTAATGGATCAGTAGTCCCCTCAAACGAATTTTCCCCTTGGCGGAAAATCTTCTCAAAATTCTTGTCCATCTTTACTAGAATAATACCCGCTTGAGACACTGTTGTGTCTATGGTGGTATAACTTCTCTCAAATATATCACTAAATCAGATATACCAGCCATATCTGATGGTGGTAGTGATATTGGCTAAACTGGCACCTTAGGGTGCTCCTGATCATTTCTACCCTGAGCATGTACACACTCAGTCGACCCATTGGCTGTGCTCCGCCATCTAAAAGAAAAAGAAACTTTCAAAAGCTTTTCAGAAAACTTCCCACAACCCAAGCCAAGGAATCATATCCCTGCTCTGATACCAACCAAATGTGACACCTATTTCATTTGCTGTTTGATTACCAGTTAATTAACCCTGTTTAAAACAATAAGCGGAAAAGCGGAAAACGTAAATTTTTAAAACTTTATCTTACAACCATATTCACAACATATATACATACTAGCATACGTCATAAACTCTGTTTAACAAAACACAACTGTTTAAAATCATGCAAAACATCCTAGGCGGTAGCATCTGTTACGCTAAAAAGTGTGCACGCAATAAGCCTTAAATTTATACTCGTTATAATTATCCTACTTCTAGCGCACCCGCAGTGTACGGGACGTATGTAGCAAGATAAGTATTCCAAGGTCGAACACAAAGACTAAGGTGAAATCGAATTTAAATTGTGATTGAATCTAGCAAGACCTAAGTCTAAAGGAAAGGAGAAAATAAAAGGAGAAAATCTAAATTGTTTTGGTTGTTTTTAAGTGATCACATCAAAGATCAAATGCAAGCAAACAATTAATCAACTAAATCGGAAGATTAGCACAAATAAACAAATCAAACAAGATATTGATCAAGAGAAAGGAAGGACGGATTCTAGGGGTTGGAAATTCCGGTTATGGCATAAAACTCAAGTTATCTACTCATTCTTTGGATTGATTATGATATGTTGGGATTAAGTGTTCCTAAAATGGAATCAATTACCGGGTAAGTCTCATGATCCAACTAGTCCACACCTAAGGTCTCATTACCGGTTAAGTCTCTAAGAACCTAAGGATAGGAATTTAACACAAACCGGATTGTTTGATTAGGGATCTAACCTATCCTTACCGGGTAAGTCTTGGAGAGGGAAGTCCTAATCAACTAACCTAGCACATTTAATCCAATGGCGGCTTATTAGGCTCACCATTACCTAAGGTTTTGCTATTTTAGATTCTAAGGGCAAGGATTACCGGGTAGGTCTCTCCTAACACTTAGTCGCTACACTAGGATACCCTAGGGTAGGTTAAACTCAGCAAAGACTTAGGGTTTCAACAATTTTATGGATCTAAGGTAAAATTCTTCGATCCAGGAAGAATCACGGTTTGTTCTACAGAAACCACGACCGTGGTTCTTCAAGAACTACCCGTGATTTCTAACAGTAGCTATGTTCATAAGCAAGAATCATCCAAAGGTAAAATTAAGTCTGTCCTATCATAGTTCTAGCCACAACCATCCTTTCCATACCCTAGAATCACATCAATCTAGCCTATAACATTCATAATAGGAATCAAAGCAAACAAACATAGATTCATAACCTCCATTGCAAGAAAATGAGAGAAAGAAGATGAACAAATGAACTTTAAACACAATCCAAATCTGAAGATGAAATTAGAACGACTTACAACCCTTCCAACGGAAGGTTCAAGAGTTCATAAATCTCTAGAAATAAATCCGAAAATACAAGAGCTAAGTGTGTCTTCTCCTCTCCTCTTCAATGGCTCCTTCCTTCTTCTTTTTGCACTTTCCTTCCTAGAAAAAATTCCTTCTTCTTCTTGGAATATATTTTGTTAAAGAACATAGAGAATGTGTGAGATGCTCCAAACTACCCCTAAATCCCAGCTGCCTCAAACAACCATCAAGGACCACTTTTTATAACCAATTCTTCATGTGCTGGCCATGAGAGTCGTGGCACAGCTGTCACGAGAATCTGGCAAAATCCACGGTCATTTCCACGGCCGTGGTTCTTCAGGAAACCGTGATTCTATGCAGAAACTTCGCCTTGGATCATTGAGCTGTGGTTTGGTGCATGGCTAGTGTTTGGCAAGGTTCCATGAGTCCTCCTTGCCCTTGGCTTGGGTTCCAATGAGTTCGGAAATGTGTCATCTAATTGAACGATCCTCAAACGCATCGTTTTTGCTCAAAACTTCCCGAAATACCTACAAAACGCACACAAGTCCGTGTAGACGTCTATCTCGACAAAATACATGTTTTGAGTGCAAAACGTATTGGACTAGTGCTAGATCATGCATGATTGAGCGAGGATTCTATCTAAATGTACACCTAAAACTATGCTATAAATCGTGTTATCAAAATACCCCATACTTAAGGTTTGCTCGTCCCCGAGCAAATTCCCAACTATAGACTAAGAGATGACATGATTTATGTATGCAGAAAAATGGCAAAATCTTTTTGGTTTTGTGCTTCTACTATTGGATCACCTTCATAGTCATGATCATTGGCAATTGGATAAGCAATTATGTATCAAACAATAGAGGCATGGAAAGACAATCGTACTTAACTCAAAAGCATGCATGAGATGGGAGGACGGAGATGTCAAGAAGATCAAGAGTCTATCCAATCTAGATTACTAAGTCTTACAAACATGCAAGTAGGTCATAAGGGCTTGTGACATAAAAGGCTAAGAAACGTTTTAATTGGGGAGGGGAATTTTCTAGGTATGTGATGCTAATCCGGGAATGGAACTAACTTCACTTCCTTGTCCTCGATCAACTTCCCCCAAGTGTGTATTTTTTTTCTATCTTGCTTTCTTTTCTTTTTTTCTTTAACTCATTTTTGAGACAAATGGCATTGGTGTACAATAGCCGAAACCTCGGTGATTAGCCATCCTCGGGCTTTTTCTCTTTTTCGAGGTGCATCCACATCGGGCACACATACCAAAGCTCGTTAGGACTATCGGTTTATTTGACTTTGGCAAGGCACCAACACCCGATTATGTGAAGTGTACCGAGTTACTTATCATTTAAACCAACGCCCCCAAACCTATTTTGGCTACACTTCCACCATAATTTCAGCATTCCATTCACGACATTCTTTTCATTACATCTTCACCCCGCACTTGCTTTTTACACATTCAAACACACTAGCATGCTCCTATTCCCGGATGGGTTTAAAAGGAGGTCAAATTTTATATCAATTGAGGTGCTCAAACAACCATGATCAAGATGAGAAGTAAGGAAAGATGAAATGCCTTATTCATTCCTAGATGGTATGCAAGAACTATCATGTAATTTCGACTTTCAATACTCAATCCATTCTAGGCAATCATCATGATCTCAAGTCATTCATGGAATTTAAGAGAAGTAGTTCAAGTCCACATATGCATTTATCAATTCAACACATAAGGCCATTCATAGCCAATCACAAGACAAGTTTCATCATTAGGATCATATCCAAGCCTAGAAAGCACAAAAATTTTAAAATTTTCTGATTTTTATGGGATTTTTGATTTAAGTATGTACAATGCAAGACACATGCAAATATTAACCTATCCTAGATGCTCATCATGCAAAGGATCATGCGAACCCCACCCCATACTTAGAAACACATTGTCCCCAATGTGGTATACAAGTAAAGAGAGTGAAAGAAGGTTCTCACAATGTAAAAGTGTTTGCTATGGTATTTGGGAATTCTCAAGTGGATTGATGTTTGATGATCCTTTCAACCATGGTAGAGAGCTCTAAACATCCATCAAGCTTCGAAACCCGCGCTAGGCACCGCTAGCCGTCCAAGTTCCGCGTCCGCTCCACCCATAATTAGTTAGGGTTTCATCATCATCATTTCCGAGAGAGGCTTCCGACGCCATTAATGCTTCTAGCATACACATGAAGTAGACAAAACACACAAAGCACACAAAAACAGAAAAAATCTAAGCAAAAATGAAGGAAAAATGTTACCGATGGGTTGCCTCCCACCAAGCGCTTCTTTAAGGTCATTAGCTTGACCAAACTTCGGGAGCGTCTATTCAAGGTGAAGCGGGGCAATCATGTCTATCGGGGCTCCCGGAATATACTTCTTCAAGCGATGCCCATTCACTTTGAAATTTCCACAATGCTCCCCTCCTATTTCAATAGCTCCATGGGGAAAGATCTTCTTCACCACATATGGCCCGGTCCATCTTGATTTGAGCTTTCCGGGAAAGAGTCTTAGCCTTGAGTTGAAGAGAAGGACAAGATCTCCTTCACTCAACTCCTTTGGAATGATCCTCTTGTCATGCCACCTTTTGGTTTTCTCCTTGTAGATCCGGGCATTCTCATAAGCTTCCAACCGGAGCTCCTCAAGGGCATTGATATCGAGCAATCTCTTCTCTCCCGCCTCCTTGAGGTCAAAATTTAGCCACTTAATGGCCCAATAAGCTCTATGCTCCATTTCTACCGGAAGATGGCAAGACTTGCCATAGACCAACTTGTAAGGAGTGGTGCCAATGGGTGTTTTGAAGGCGGTTCTATATGCCCATAGTGCGTCATTGAGCTTCATAGCCCAATCCTTCCTTGTTCTAGACACCGTCTTCTCGAGGATGGCCTTGATCTCACGGTTGGAGATCTCCACTTGACCACTAGTTTGGGGGTGATAAGGTGTTGCTACCTTATGAGTCACCCCATACTTAGCCAAAAGTGCTCCAAAATTCCTATTTGTGAAGTGCTTCCCTCCATCACTAATGATCACCCTTGGTGTTCCAAACCTAGGGAAGATCACTCGGTTGAAGAACCGCACCACCACCTTGGCGTCATTGGTAGGAGAGGCGATGGCCTCTACCCATCTTGACACATAGTCCACCGCCAAAAGGATGTAGAGATTGCCACATGAGGAAGGGAATGGTCCCATGAAGTCTACACCCCACACATCAAAAATCTCAACTTCTTGGATGTTGTTCAAGGGCATTTCATTCCTCCTTGAGATGTTCCCCGTTCTTTGGCAAGCATCACATGCCGCTACAAAACCTTGCACATCTCTAAACAAGTTAGGCCAATAAAAACCGGATTGCAATACCTTTGCACACGTTTTGTGTGAGCTAGCATGGCCTCCACATGGTAAGGAGTGACAATGCCGGATCACACTCTCCATTTCATCTTCCGGTATGCATCTTCTAAGCACCCCATCCGGGCCTCTCTTGAATAGAAGTGGCTCACTCCAATAGTAGTGCCTTACATCGTTGAAGAACTTCTTCCTTTGTGCATATGTAAGCCCGGGAGGTACTTCCTCACACACCAAGTAATTCACAATGTCGGCATACCATGGCTCACTTCCTCTAGCCACGTGGAACAAACATTCTTCCACCATTTGCAATTGTTCATCCCGGAATGAGTCATCTATCGGGATGTTGTCTTTCTCAAGCTCCAATGGTGGGAGTCTACTAAGGTGATCCGCTACGGAGTTCTCGGATCCTTTCTTATCTCGTATCTCCAAATCAAACTCTTGAAGAAGAAGGATCCACCGAATCAACCTTGGTTTGGCATCCTTCTTTGTAAGTAGATAACGGATCGCCGCATGATCCGTGTAAACTATGACCTTCGCTCCAACAAGGTACGAGCGGAACTTCTCAAATGCGTACACCACCGCCAACAACTCCTTCTCGGTGGTAGCATAGTTGAGTTGGGCATCATCTAGCGTCTTGCTAGCATAGTAAATAGCATGAGTGCGCCCTTCTTTCCTTTGCCCTAAAACGGCCCCAACGGCCACATCACTTGCATCGCACATGATTTCGAATGGTAGACTCCAATCCGGAGGTTGCATGATGGGTGCGGAGATCAAAGCGTTCTTCAACCTACAAAAGGCTTCAAGACAATCCTTGGAAAAAACAAAACCAACATCTTTCATTAGTAGGTTAGTGAGAGGCTTAGAAATTTTAGAAAAATCTCGAATAAATCTCCGGTAGAAACCGGCATGCCCTAAGAAACTCCTTACCCCCTTCACCGAGGTAGGTGGTGGCAACTTCTCTATCGTTTCAATCTTAGCCCTATCAACCTCAATGCCACGGTTAGACACCAAGTGTCCTAACATAATTCCTTCACTTACCATGAAGTGGCATTTTTCCCAATTTAAGACAAGATTTGTCTCCTCACATCTTTGCAACACTAACGACAAATTAGCCAAGCAATCATCGAAAGAAGAACCATAAACAGAGAAATCATCCATGAACACTTCCATGATATTTTCTATGTATTCCAAAAATATAGCCATCATACACCTTTGGAAGGTGGCGGGTGCATTACACAACCCAAATGGCATTCTCCTATATGCAAAGGTACCCCATGGACATGTAAAAGTTGTTTTCTCTTGGTCATCGGGGTGGATAGGGATTTGGAAGAATCCACTATACCCATCTAGATAGCAAAAGTGAGAGTGTTGAGCTAATCTTTCTAGCATTTGGTCAATGAAGGGGAGGGGAAAGTGATCTTTCCTAGAGGCCATGTTCAATTTCCTATAATCTATACACATTCTCCATCCCGTGACCGTCCTAGTCGGTATTAGTTCATTGTTCTCATTAGTTACTACCGTCATTCCACCCTTTTTAGGTACCACATGAACGGGGCTAACCCACTTACTATCCGAGATAGGGTAGATAATTCCCGCATCTAGCAACTTAATGATTTCCTTTTTGACCACCTCTTTCATTATAGGATTCAATCTCCTTTGATGTTCAATAGAGGGTTTGTGGTTATCTTCCATCATTATCTTATGCATGCACAAAGATGGCTTAATGCCAACCAAATCATCAATAGTATACCCAATGGCTTTCCTATGCAATCTTAGTTCATGCAGCAATTTAGCAAGTTCATCATCACTCAAGCATGCATTAACAATCACCGGATATGTAGAATTATCACCAAGGAATGCATACTTTAAATGAGAAGGGAGGGGTTTGAGTTCAAGTGATGGAGGACCTTTATCGGTTGAAGATGATCCAAATAAGATTGGATGAGATGAATCCAAGGCAAAAGAAGACCCTTCTTGGCTCCTAGAAGCTTGATCACCATCAAGGGCTGATTCAGGGAAAATCACGGTTGGAAACACGGGTTGCTCATCTTCCACGGCCGTGGTTCTTGCTAAGCTTGCTTCTCGGAGTTGTCCAGAGAGTTTGACGGCCGTGGAACCTGGATCTCGACCGTGGAACTTGCAGCTGTTCACAATTTCTTCATGGCTTTCAAATCCAACTCTTGGCTCCTCTTCCAAGGTCTCCAAGGCTTTGATCTCTTCATTGCATTCCTTTTCAATGTCTTCCTCCATCATACTCAAGGTAAGAACCTTCTCCAAGGGGTCCTTGATCAAGATCGAGCTTACTATTTCTCTAGATTCTTCTTGCTCGACTATGTTGAAGATATCTTCATCAAGGGTTGGCCCTTTCATCATTGTGGACAGCTTGAACTTGATGTTCTCCTCTCCAATGTTGAAGGAGAGAGTCCCGTTCTTGCAATCCACTAAACATCCGGAGGTGGCTAGGAAAGGTCTTCCTAGGATGATGGGAACCGGGTAATCCGCCGGAATATCCAACACTACAAAGTCAATGGGCACGTAAAATCCTCCCAACTGCACCGGAATGTCCTCTAGAATCCCAACTGGATGAGTGATAGAACGGTCCGCCATAAAGAGAGTCATCTTGACCGGCTTTGGCTCTCCTAACCCGACCTTGTTGCTAAGTGCAAGCGGTATGATGCTTACACTTGCTCCAAGATCACAAAGGGCCTCATATTTCACATCTCCCACTCCTATTGGGACGCAAAAAGAGCCCGGATCCCTTAGCTTGGGAGGCATTGCTTCCTTCATTGTTTGGATTAACTCCGAGGATCTCTTGGTCATCCTAATCTCTCCATACTCCTCCAACTTCCTTTTGTTGGAGAGTATTTCCTTCAAGAACTTTCCGTATGCCGGCATTCCTAAGATGGCATCCATGAACGGAATGTTAATATGTAACTTGGACATTAGTTCAAGGAACTTACCAAAGTGATTGTCCAAACGAGCTCTTGCTCTTGATTGTGGGAATGGTAGTGGTGGCTTGTATGGAGGCGGCGCCACATAAGTTGGCTCTACATCCTTGCTCTTCCCTCCATCTTCATGCTTTCTTCCCTCTTCTACCACTACTTGACTCCCCTTAGCTTGGTCCTTGGGCAAAGGATCCTTCATACTCAACCCACTCCTTGTTGTGATAGCCAAAACTTGACCTCTTGGGTTGTCTTCGGTTCTTCCGGGAAGCTTCCCCGGATCTCTATGTGCTTCACCCGCCTTTTGAAAGACTTGTGCTTCCAAGACTTTTTGAGCCTTAGAAATTGAAGTGACGGTGCTCTCAAGTCCACTCAATCTTCCTAGCAATTGTTCAAACATGACTTCGGTCCTATCCTTTGAAGGTTGAGTAAAACCGGGTGGAGGTTCTTGTGAAGCTCTTTGTGGTGGAGTTGTACTTGTGGAGGCGGGAGGGTTCAAGGCTCCATCCGGATTAGAGTAAGAAAATCCGGGATGGTTGTGGTTTGGCCGGTAATTGTTGAATTGCCGGTTGTTGTTGAAATTTCTTGGGCCTTGGTAATTGTTGAAGTTGCCCCTTCCCATATAATTCACATCTTCCTCCTTGGAAGATAAGTTAGCTCTTGGAGGTGCTTGAGGAGTTGCTTGGCTTTTCAAGGTGGTAGTGCATAACTCTCTTAAGGATTTCAACTCGTTGTTGATGGCGTCAAGCTTGAAATTGCTCATGGTGACTTCACTCACCTCATACGCTCCCGCCTTTCTTCCCTCGCTCTTCCTATGAGAGTACTTTTCAATCACTAGAGCTTGCTTCTCCACAAACTCCCAAGCATCATCTACATGCTTCTCCATAAATGTCCCACCGGAAAGAGATTGAAGCTTGAATTGGCTATCTTCATCAAGCCCTTTGAAATAGATCTCTAATAGCTCAATCTTTGGTATGCCATGGTGCGGACAATCTAGGAGAAGGTCCTTAAATCTCTCCCAAGACTTGAACAAACTTTCTCTATCCCTCATCACAAAGGCATTGATCTTTCCTCTTAATTCGGTGGTCTTGGAAGGTGGGAAGAACTTGGTCAAGAACTCGGTTGTCATCTCTTCCCAAGTACCAACTCGCCCTTGCGGAATAGATTGATACCAAGCCAAGGCTTTGTCCTTAAGAGAGAAGGAAAAGGCCCTTAGCTTATGGTTGTTGCTCTCCAATCTTGGTGGTCTAAGAGTCTCCATCAAAATCTCATAGTTCATCAAATGTTGGTGAGGAGACTCTCCTTCCATCCCTCCAAACTGATTATGCCGGATCATTTGAAGAACTTGAGGGCGGAGCTCATAGTTGTGGGTTGCGGGATCTCCTAGATTCACACCCAGTCGGTGTGCTCTTTGTGTCGGATCCATACGTCTCCCTAGGGTTTGTGGCTCCTCAATAGCAATGGGAACAACCCTAACATTGGCCGCCGGCTGCGGTTGTGGTGGAGGTGGTGGAGGTTGTCGGCGATTAAGCTCTCCTTGAACAAGGGCTTGCCTAATCTCCTCAATCTCCCTCCTTGTTTCCTCTTGCCTCTCATTGGCAAGTCTCCTCTCTTCCTCTAAGAGCTCATCTCTTAGCCTTATTTGCTCTAAGGCTTCATCCAATTCAGCTTGAAGATTCCTACCGGCCATCTCTTTCTCCTTTCGGATGTTCTTAGATCTAGATCGAAGGGTTTTCTCCGGTTCGGGATCGAATGGAGCTAAATCCTTTCCACGAGATCTTCGCATACACCTAAAGAGAAATAGATGTCCTGAAAAGCAAAGACAAAAACCAAAAAGAGATCAAAAGAAACAAGATAGATCTACACTAGAGATAATCACAAAATAGACTCAATCTAGACCTAGTCCCCGGCAACGGCGCCAAAAACTTTGTTACGCTAAAAAGTGTGCACGCAATAAGCCTTAAATTTATACTCGTTATAATTATCCTACTTCTAGCGCACCCGCAGTGTACGGGACGTATGTAGCAAGATAAGTATTCCAAGGTCGAACACAAAGACTAAGGTGAAATCGAATTTAAATTGTGATTGAATCTAGCAAGACCTAAGTCTAAAGGAAAGGAGAAAATAAAAGGAGAAAATCTAAATTGTTTTGGTTGTTTTTAAGTGATCACATCAAAGATCAAATGTAAGCAAACAATTAATCAACTAAATCGGAAGATTAGCACAAATAAACAAATCAAACAAGATATTGATCAATAGAAAGGAAGGACGGATTCTAGGGGTTGGAAATTCCGGTTATGGCATAAAACTCAAGTTATCTACTCATTCTTTGGATTGATTATGATATGTTGGGATTAAGTGTTCCTAAAATGGAATCAATTACCGGGTAAGTCTCATGATCCAACTAGTCCACACCTAAGGTCTCATTACCGGTTAAGTCTCTAAGAACCTAAGGATAGGAATTTAACACAAACCGGATTGTTTGATTAGGGATCTAACCTATCCTTACCGGGTAAGTCTTGGAGAGGGAAGTCCTAATCAACTAACCTAGCACATTTAATCCAATGGCGGCTTATTAGGCTCACCATTACCTAAGGTTTTGCTATTTTAGATTCTAAGGGCAAGGATTACCGGGTAGGTCTCTCCTAACACTTAGTCGCTACACTAGGATACCCTAGGGTAGGTTAAACTCAGCAAAGACTTAGGGTTTCAACAATTTTATGGATCTAAGGTAAAATTCTTTGATCCAGGAAGAATCACGGTTTGTTCTACAGAAACCACGACCGTGGTTCTTCAAGAACTACCCGTGATTTCTAACAGTAGCTATGTTCATAAGCAAGAATCATCCAAAGGTAAAATTAAGTCTGTCCTATCATAGTTCTAGCCACAACCATCCTTTCCTTACCCTAGAATCACATCAATCTAGCCTATAACATTCATAATAGGAATCAAAGCAAACAAACATAGATTCATAACCTCCATTGCAAGAAAATGAGAGAAAGAAGATGAACAAATGAACTTTAAACACAATCCAAATCTGAAGATGAAATTAGAACGACTTACAACCCTTCCAAAGGAAGGTTCAAGAGTTCATAAATCTCTAGAAATAAATCCGAAAATACAAGAGCTAAGTGTGTCTTCTCCTCTCCTCTTCAATGGCTCCTTCCTTCTTCTTTTTGCACTTTCCTTCCTAGAAAAAATTCCTTCTTCTTCTTGGAATATATTTTGTTAAAGAACATAGAGAATGTGTGAGCTGCTCCAAACTACCCCTAAATCCCAACTGCCTCAAACAACCATCAAGGACCACTTTTTATAACCAATTCTTCATGTGCTGGCCATGAGAGTCGTGGCACAGCTGTCACGAGAATCTGGCAAAATCCACGGTCATTTCCACGGCCGTGGTTCTTCAGGAAACCGTGATTCTATGCAGAAACTTCGCCTTGGATCATTGAGCTGTGGTTTGGTGCATGGCTAGTGTTTGGCAAGGTTCCATGAGTCCTCCTTGCCCTTGGCTTGGGTTCCAATGAGTTCGGAAATGTGTCATCTAATTGAACGATCCTCAAACGCATCGTTTTTGCTCAAAACTTCCCGAAATACCTACAAAACGCACACAAGTCCGTGTAGACGTCTATCTCGACAAAATACATGTTTTGAGTGCAAAACGTATTGGACTAGTGCTAGATCATGCATGATTGAGCGAGGATTCTATCTAAATGTACACCTAAAACTATGCTATAAATCGTGTTATCAGCATCCCATAACAGCCCACCTGATATGATCTCAAATCCAGGTGTTGGGTCCAACGTCCTTGCCTTGATCAGGCCGAGTCTGAGTAGTTGAAAAATATGTGGATATAACAACAATGAGGCTCAGTAAGGGTATACAAATCGCACTCTCCCAATATATATAAGTATCTAATATCCCGTCCCCAAAGGACACTCTATACCCTTCCTCACATTTCCAAGCACAAATACATATCCACATTCACATATCATTCCACAACCATTCATATCACATTTCACATAAACATTCAAGCATGTTATCACACATCACATATAAACATATCATCTCATCACATCATAACATAACATATAACATGCTAGACTCGATCGCATCGATGCATAGGTGATAATTAACTAACTAGCCCCAACTGATCGTACGATATATTTTCTCATGTGCTTTCGTATTTCTTTTCTTTCTTCCTTTTTTTTCGGTTGGCCAACCCGATAGCGTCATAGGCCCCCTGTAGATCAGGTAGCGACCTCGGCCATCTTGTCCTAAGACCCCCTGTAGATCAGGTCGCAATCTTGGACTATTTTTCTTATCTTGAGGCCCCCTGTAGATCAGGTAGCGACCCCTGGCTGTTTTTCTTATCTCGAGCCCCCCTGTAGATCAGGTAGCGACCTCTGAGGCCCTCTGTAGATCAGGTAGCGACCTCGTCCCCCGGAAACCCGTGCAGGACCCAGTTGGGCTAATTAATCAATTACCATCCTATATTATCACTTTCACATCATAACTCAATTTCATGCTTTCATCATATTCTTTCCATTATCATCTCATGTACCTCATGCATGCATTCATAAATCATCTCAAGTCATCATCATCATCATTTCACTCATATACATATAAGCATGCATACAATCATAACAAACAGATATATACACTCAAGCATGCATAAAATCATAGCATATTAAATACATAACATATATTAAGCAAGTGTAATTCATATACACTTACCTCGCAGGTAAGAACAATAAAACCTCGCAAACCAACTATTGGCCGTTTCCCACTCGGACTATCCTCTTTTTTTTTCGTGCTTGGATACGCTCACAAAGAACTAAGCTATAGTCAAACAAAACCTTCAACAACACCTGCGGAGAATATCATATTCCTCGTATTAAACTTCTCGCTTCAAACACCAGTTAAATTCATTCCTTTGAATTTAATTAGCTTATAGCATTTTCTAGAATCCCAATTTAATTAATTAACCTTTAATTAATTAATTAAATTTCGCTAGAACAACGTTTTGCCCGCATGCAATTTCTGAACCCACCTGTCATCAAATCTCATCAAACAAACAGCCCATAATCACCAGAATAATGTAACGAGCATAATGGAATTTCCAATTATCCATTTTGACAAGCCTAAGGTCAATTTAGGCCAAATCGCAATACGGAAAACGAATAAATTCATAACTTATTCGTTACTAACCCGATTGACGATCCGAAAGAAGATTCGGAATCACAACGACGCAGGCTACGCTCGGACACCATCAAATTCACCGGAATCTGAGCGACGGAACCTCCCTAGTATCATATATGCTCGACCAGGCCTTCTCTTGCGCGGAAATGTAGAAACTCGGTACCAAAATGAAGAGAATGAAGAGAGGAATCCAAAAACTCAAACGGATTTGAAATCGGATTAGAAACGGAGAGTAGATCTGAGTTTGAAGATTGAGAGAAATCAGAGCTTTTACGAGAAAACGTGAAAGGAAATGAATTAATAAACGTATTTCCGCTATTTATAGCGAAGACGATAATTATCCTTTAGCGGAGTCGATAATTATCCTTTCACCGATGCGAAAGCGGTTTAAGTCCCTTTCTCCAAACTTCTCGAAATTGGAATAATAAATCTGAAATATTGTATGGATAATTATTCCGCAATTGTCTCGAAAAACGCGTATTCCTAAGCCGTCTTTCTTAGCCGCTAAGAAACGAAATAGCTGTAACACCCCGAATCCGCGGGATTCGGAGCGCTACGGGCGGAGAACTCACAATGGGTCCCGACCCTTAGACTGACAACAATTTCACTGGATCTTTCAACAAGACACAAATAAAGGCCAAAACGAAATACATTTTTATGCAATGCAATGAAACCCGAAACCGTATAAACAAAAGACTACAGCCGAGTCAACAACTCAAACGACCAAACGTCGAAAACATACAATACATAATTATATCTACAAGACTCCATCCACAAACCCATCCTACAATGTACGGACCCCGGCTGCCCACTCTTCCGGATCTCTCGGCCGCGTCCCTAACCTGCAGGGTAACTACAACAATATCGGTATAAAACCGTTAGCTAGCATTCAAGGAATTAGAATCATGGTATTGGCACACACACACACATAAGGCATCATAAACACACAACATGTTCCAAAATACACAATCCGGTTTATTATCTTTTTATTATTAGGTCATATCCCGTTCTAATTCAACTTCTTTTGTGACACGAGAATCTTAAAGATCTCGCCCTTGTCCCCTTTCACCATACGGGTTTGTACTTGATGCGGATCAGCATCACCCGATGGGCTAGTCGCAAGGCACCTCTCAGTCATCCCCATTTTGGACTGGACAAGCGGTCACCGCCCATATCATACACTTGGGCCAAATATGAACATATAAAGTCGGTGGTCCTATTACCGGTTTAGATGTTATAACATAAGCAATAAACACACACATAAACAATAAACACACACCACCAAACACGCATTGAAACTAATACAGAGAATACGAGCTAAGTAAGTCCGGAGACTTACCTGTATCAAGTCATAACTCTTGATAACTCAAAAGAATTCAATCCGCAACATAGGAACTCAACTACCTGATATAAAAGGAAAGTGGGTCAAGAATATGTCCCAACCTCATAGAAGTTTCCAACTTCTAAGATACTAAAGGTTATCTTAAAGAAAAATTACCATTTTAACCTTATAAGAGTAAAAAGACGATTCTACCCCTAGGTCTATAAAACCTAAACAAATTCCTAGAATCCTTCCGAAACATTCTTTCGAACCCAAAACCACAACCCAACACCCAATGGAAAGATATTACTAAGTTGAAAGATTTTCCAACTTCTTAACTTCCATGAAAATCTCACTAACGTCTCACTTTGTTTAAACTTAAAAATCTCATAACAAAATCCCGAAATTCTAAGGAAAATATCTAATCCCTCTATGATATACGCTCCCATCACTAGGACTAGGAAATCCCAAAGATCAACTACTAATCCTATAGAAAAATCCAAAAGTGGCTTTAAGATACCAAACCTCACATACTTAGCCAAATCTCCACTCTTATATAAATTGTCCAACTTCCGACTTTGGGACATAATAACTTTCAATCAACTAACTATGATCATACAAACTTAACATTCTCCAACAAATTCCTCATACAAACAATTCATAGGTCCAGCTCCATGCATAGCTCAATCAAACTTGACTTATACAAGTCATTCACAAGTACTCTTTATACCAACCTCTCGACACTTCCAAAACCAACAAGCAATAGACTATAACCTTTATATTCATGTATACCACATTCCTCTTACACACTCACTCACTCATATCTCACATATATTGTACAACTTCAACTAAACTACACCACACCACACCACACCAATACTTAGAAGACCTTCACCCTAACTACTACTATAGCTTAACATACATTAATTAGACATTAACATTACAAAGGCCATCCTTAAACCCCAAAAAAAAAGGTTACTGCAGAAATCTCACCTTACCCACATTGGATAGCCTTCACATAAGGAAGGAGGGAGGGGTGTCGGAAGTCAGCAGAGTAGGCGGCAAGGTGGAGATTGACATCCTCCCTGGCTAGGCTTGAGGTGAGACCAAGCAAGTGCAGTTGTGCTGCCGGAAGTACGGTGGCAACAGGGCGGCCAACAGGCTGTAACCACGCGGCGGTAGGAGGCGCCAGGGTAGCTCATGGCGGTGAAAAAGGCCCAGATGCAAAAGCCGAGCAATCTGGTGGCGGCAAGGCAACCTTCTACGGACGGAGATAGAGTCCTTGGTGGTTGGTTTGCAGCGGCGACGAAGAAAGGCCACCGGAGGCGACTCTCTGCGCAGCACCCCTGTAGCAGACGGAGGCCGGTGCGTCGCGGTTCCTTGGGCGCCTCTTGTTAGACGGCTAGTGCGTGCGATACACCGAAGAGAGGAGGCCGGTGTGAGGTTCGTCTGAGGCCGCAGGAGAGAAGGAAAGGGAGGGAGGCTGGTTGGCGGCTGGGACGAAGAAGACGAAGAATGAGGGAGGGAGGAAGGGTCATGTGCAGCGGCCAAAAGAAAGGAGGGGGTAGAGCGTGGATGGGCATTCAACAAAGGACAGCTAGGGTTAGAGAAAAAAAAAATAAATAAAATAAATAAAAAAATGGAAAAGGGAAATTTAAACTTAGAACCTACATCTCACCATATTGTCCCAACTAACGGGCCCGGTTGGCAAGTTCGTAAATTTAAGGACCGGAAGAAAAAAAAATAATAAATAATAATAATAATAATATCAACCGGTCAGGTCCGGCTGATTCGAAATTTATCGAACAAAAATTTTCGAGTATTACATTAGTTCCCCCTTAAAAACAAGTTTCGTCTCGAAACTTTGAATAAGACAATCGTAAGATTGGCATTTATTGTACCAGTCCGGTGTATCTAATCACTACACCAAAAGTCTCATTGATTCCACATAAGTACCCCTCACATCATCGGTCACAAATAAAACACACATCACTAACCAAGCACTCACGCATGAAATAATTAATTAAACAACAATATCTCACTGATACAAGGCCAAGCCCTAACTCGTCGCTCCCGAGGTTACAACTATCTCTGTATAGGTCTCTGAAAGGTTACGTCTCATATAATCCACAATATCTTAGGTAGCCTTGTCGGCTTTTCATTACACCATTGAATCTGAAATCTATCCATGTACTTACATCATAAGTGCTTGCTACTATGCTCTAGAGTAGCTACTGTATATCTCACCGGTATCGTCCGGCTCAACAGTCTGATCCTCTAATCTGATGACCTAACTCGTGTCTGGTAGGTATCCCTCCAACTAAATCCGTAGAAAACTAGGGTCACCCTCTCCAATATGGGTCGAATGCTAGTTACAATCACTCTCCAAACCATTTTAAAATCTCAAAAGGTTGTCTTACCCAACTCATCTCTAAATCCTTTGATGACCTTCATGAGGATAATTTATTTAACTTCCTTCTCTTCGTTGTAACCACTTCCTTCTGGTCTTTTAAAAAGATTCCGAATATCAGATCTAGGATAACGTGCTCATATGTCTCCTGACACTTTACTAAGTGTGTAATGCTCTTTGTATCACAAACTCACTTGGTATAATATCCTAATATGACTCAGTCATATCGTTCCTCCCCTAAAGAATCATTATCGGCTCTTGTTTGGGTCTTAAACTAACTTGATATAACTCAATAATCAAAATCTGGTGGTCTTTCTCTGTGTTCTATTGATGTCATCATATTATTTTACAGATCTCTAATATCATTAACTCAACCTCAATCTTCTAACATAGTTCCCAAGATCTTAAGCGGCCTAGAATATTCCCGGAATGACGGTACTAATCACAAACTGTTTCAACCACCCTCGCAAAAATATAACCGGACATAACACACATTCCCGCACGAGCACAAAACCAGATATAACATCACACAAAAACACAAATAACTTAAAGGAAGAACTAGGTCTAACCCGTTGATTCTATCAAAGCTACTAACTCAGCGTAAAACTCAACCAAAGATACTATACTCCGTCTTCCTATTAGCCTCTTCGGTTCTTCGTCTGTGACTAGATCACCATAACTGACAATTTGTCTCGAGTCGTGTAGGTACTCTCTCGACTGATACACATGAACATCGGGTGAACACTCTCTACTCTTGGCAGCTACGCCAACCGGTAAACCACTTTTCCAACTTGTGCTAACATCTCACAAAGGTCCGATATATCGGAACTCAAGTTCCTTCTCGGGTCTTTCTAAATGCAGCATTTCCATTATTTTGCCTTTCGATTTCTCTAACAAAGAAAATCAAACTCCCAATTTACACTGTTGGTTTGGGTTCTTGTCCAACTAAACTTTGATGTTGTATTTCCCCAATTCTTGTTGTAATTCCAAGTAACAAAGGAAGTACTTGCTCCATACTACTTCTACTAACACGACACGTATGCTATTACTTTTACATCGCTCCTCACTACTCGATCAAGACCTTGTCTTAAAGAATCACTTGTACACTTCAAACCCATAATACCTCAAGGTAAATCAAAACAGTTGCACCAATGAATCTCCTCTTAACTCTTAACAACTCCATTGTCAATTTTCGTCTCACTCAATACTTCATTGTCATCCGAAGTAGGTTAGTCATCGGTGATGTTACTTTGGAGAATCTCTTTACAAATCCAGTAATGACCAACACATCCAAGAAAACTTGCAACTTCTTTCACATCTTCTGGGGGTTGTCATCCCGACGGTAGAGGTTTTAACCTCAATCTTTCATATACTTGTACATCTCTTGTCGACATCAAACTTCAAAACTTCGATCTTCTTTTACTCTTGTTGGTCAGCTTATGTATCTCTCGATATTCCATGAACAACTTCACGACTGTACCGGTATGCCCCATGGAAAATGTTAGAAGAAACTCCCCATCCAAAACCACTAAAATATCAAACTCGTTACATCTCCAGGTACTAACATCATAACTCTAAGCTTGCAGCGTTGCCCTAATCTAGGTCCTCTCTTCACGCCATAGTCACCATGTCTCATCCGTGTGAGTCTAGAAGCTTGACTTATCTCTTGCCCGCGGTAACATATCATCCATTTCATACCCTGCATCCTCTATATACTCCCGTTTAGGTACCACCTTCATGACACCTTACCTTCTTCTTGATTCACTACTTCCCCTTTACCGTGATCAAACTTTAAAACCTCTAATTCGTGTCTTTCTCCCATATGTCAATTCCATGACCTACAAAGGTCGCATAAGGTCATCCAAATCCCTCTATTTGCCTATAATATTGTTTACTCATCCCCTTCTACTCTCATCAATAGACAACTCGCACCTGTGCGTTCTCAATTGTCACCGATTAACTTGTATCTGACCTTCTCCGAAGTCAACAACTTATTATTTTACTACACTTCTCATGTTACCACTCTCATGAAGGCTACCCTCCTCGGGGTACTTTATCTTAAACTTCGTTAGTTCTTTCTTCATTTCATGTTGCCTCTTCTTTATAAGGTAACTATATCTTCTTGGCCTTGTTGTTTCATATAACTCCCTTTCATAGACTTAACCATTCTTCCTTGATGTCTTTCAAAAGCACCTTCCCAAATATTATAACCCTAGCTAGCATCCACTCACGTTCCTCTTGGTTGGTATCTTAAGTTTGTTGATCAAAGCTCTTCGTTTCGTCTTTCATCTTCTTGGGGTCATCATTTATACCCACTTCTTCCTTCTTGGCGTTTCTTAGTCTTATCATCATAATGGAAATCGGTCAACTCCACGTGAATCCCCACCATGCCCTTCTTCTCATAACTCTAGTAATGTTGTAACTTTACTTTTTGGTACCTCGTAAGCTTAACTTACGGTATTTTAAATCCTTCTCACATGTTTCGTTCACTTCTCTCATCTTAACTCCAATGCTTAGAAACGTCTAAGGAAAGCTTTGCATCTTAATGGAACACCACCTTAACCTTGCTAAAACGTACTCATCTCCTCCTCAATTTACCTCTTTAGTTGTCCACCCTTTTTCTCGAAGAACTTAAGTTCGTTCTCTCCCTTGGTCTCGTCGTTGTTCG
This sequence comes from Fagopyrum esculentum, assembly GCA_033239045.1. Taxonomy (NCBI): domain Eukaryota; kingdom Viridiplantae; phylum Streptophyta; class Magnoliopsida; order Caryophyllales; family Polygonaceae; genus Fagopyrum; species Fagopyrum esculentum. The sequence continues at coordinate 49,623,646 of BSUD01000006.1, read as the reverse complement.
ATCATGGCCTCTTTGGAACCACTTTCACACATTAACGTTACTCCTCTTCTTGTGTTGTCTCCATCTCGCTTTCTCTTTAGTTGTCTCAAGTTTTCCTTTCACTTGTTCGTTCTTCAATTATGTCATCCCTAATCCTTCTTTTCGACATCCCTTTAAAGGAATCCGAGAAACGTCGTGGTGTTCGTTAGTACGAAAAGCTCAACTCGATAACTTGAGCATACTCATTTCCGTATGTATACTACCCTAAGCCAAAAAGGCGTTGTCCAAGGGGCAATGATAGCTTTCTATCATCTTAGTTATAAGGTCCACTATTACTAATACGATATTAGCATACCATATGATATATATATATATATATATATATATATATATATATATATATATATATATATATATATATATATCGATATATATAACTCCTATGTTCACATTATTAATAATATATCACATCCGGAAATCCAATACAACAATACAAGGTCCAAACATGTACAATAGTCAACATATATTCACTATACATATAAATCAAGTCATCATGCAACTACAATCCTCATATTCATATCTATCATATCTATATATACATATGTATACATATCAAAATCTAATAAGCTAAGCTGCCTGATAGCATGAATTATAGTCTATATTTTGGGGTTAGTTTGGACGTTTTATCTTTCATAATCTGCATGTTTGTATGTGCATTATGTGATTTTACTACCATTTCATCTACCTTTGCGAGAATCGAGGTCTACACCTAGTTTCGTTGTAATTGCAGGTAATATGGTACGTTTTGCATCAAAAAGGAGCAAAAGGAGTCAAGAGTCATTTGGAGCTACATTCAGGAAGCACAACCATGGATTAAAGATTTTACTTTGGACCAGTTTTGAGAGATTCCACATTCAGTTATGATCACCTCGGTTGACCAGAGATTCATCTCGACCGAGGCGATCCAGAGACGCCGACTCGACCGAGGCGAACACCTAGGACGCGGCGAGAATATTTTATTCTTGGCTGAGATCTTTTAAAATTGGAAAGTGATCTTATATTTTTGGGCTGAGCTTCTAGAAGGAAGGAGATATGCAGAATCATATATTTTACCTATATTTATGGGATAATATCTTCTTAAGATTTATTATCTTTGGAGGTTTATTTTTCCTATAAAAAGGGTTGATTTTCTACAATTTGAGGAGGCTGCATACACCGCATACAAGCACGCTAGACCGCCGATCAGGGTTTACAAGCGCAGCAGCCGCATCCTACTCCAATTTGGGAGAGAGTGGAAGAACCTTTTTGAAGGTTGAAGGAAGATTGAAGACTATAGCTTTATAGCTTTTTGGAGGGTTTTTGTAAGATTGTCTTCAATTCCTTTCCTTGTTGTCTTGTCTTGTTGGATTATTATCCAAGGAACGATTTTGTGTGTTATTTGATTCAGATATTGAAGTGTTTTCATTAAATTCTTCTTTGTTCAAATATTCACCTTCTTCCCATATATTTAATACTTTCATTATGATGATGAGTGGCTAATTTCCTTGTGTGATTCTAGGGTGATTGGCTGAAGGTCGTGGGAAAAAACAATGATAGAATAATCTTAGATTCCAGTAGGATCCTGAAAGTTCGAGTCTTTAACCTTAACCCTAAGCATCTCGTTCGGTTGATGAACATCTCGGCCGGGGTGGAATTCTTCTGACCGAGGTGACTTATCCGACCCTAAACTGAGAGTTAAGTGTTAGAGTTTGCCAAATCCTATTCTTATTACACCTTTCTGGTTAAAAGCAAGCTTAGGATGAGACTTACCCGGTAATTCCTTAGTTTGTGTACTAACGATCATAAGCGTAGGTAATAAAGGCTTGTCCTTTATTGGGGTTTGAGTGTGCTTCCATCCCATCTTTGTGAGTTAGCTTGAGACTTACCCGGTAAAGGTTGATTCTATTCCCTTAGATGGTGTGTTAGTTTGAGGTAATAGTTCTTTATCTTAATTCCTTGAGACTTACCCGGTAATAGGAGTTACGGTTTAGGATTAGTGCGTAGTGAGACTTACCCGGTGATCTACTCCACTTAGAAACACCTTCCCCACGCAAAAATCTCAGCTTTGTCCGCTTATCTATAGATCTTGAGTTGGAACCACAACTAGATGCTTTAATCCCTAGAATTGCATGTTTGCTTTATTTGACATCTTATTCATCTTTGATTGTATTACTTGCTCTTGTGGTTAGCATTGACATTAGCATACTGTACTGGACTTTGTTTCACCAAGTCCCTGTGATCGACCCCTGGAATTTTCTTGCTTTTACTACGATTGACCCGTACACTGCGGGTTCGCATCCTTGTTTTAAGCTTAAGTCTAGGGTTATAAATTTAAAGCTTGCACACACCGTTTGGAGCGAACAAGTTTTTGGCGCCGTTGCCGGGGACTTGGTCTAGACCGAGCCGGTACGGTTTGCTCTTGGGGCATTTGCCCCCTTTTTGTCTAACCACTCTACTTGAGTGACTTTCGCAGGTTCTTTCTTAGGTATATGCGAAGAACCCGCACTGGGAAGGAAATCGTTCCTTACGATCCCGAACCAGAAAAGACATACAAGAGACGCTTAAGAGAAGCGAAGATGGCCCAACAAGACGATCACGATCTTGCGGCTCAGTTGAGAGAGACGCAGGAGTTGCTACGTCTCAGTCAGGAAGAGCTAAGGCAAGAGAAAGAGGAGAATCAAGCCAGGACTGCAGCAATCGAAGCTGAGATTGCAGCAATTCGAAACCAGATTCAACCTCGACCGATGCAGGATCCAGTAGTTGATCCTCGACCGAGGCAGAATCCAGTACCTGACGCCCCGGCCGATGTGCATCCGCTTCGGATGCCAATCCGAGATGTTCTTCTTGCAGGAATTCCACAAACCCTAGGTCAAAGGATGGACCCTAATCAACAACTGAGGCGTCCAGGAGTGAACCTAGGAGATCCAGCGGATCATGACTACGAACTTCGACCGCAAGTTCTAGCCATGATTCGCCAATGTCAATTCGGAGGGCTAGAGAAGGAGTCGCCACATCAACATCTTCAAAACTACGAGATCTTGATGGAAACCTTGCGACCTCCCAGAATTGAAAACAACAACTACAAGCTAAGACCTTTCTACTTTTCTCTTAAAGATAGAGCTCTTACTTGGTATCAATCTCTTCCTGCAGGAAAGATCAGCACATGGGAAGAGATGACTACGGAATTCTTGACCAAATTCTTTCCCCCCTCAAAGACTGCTGAAATGAGAGGGAAGATCAATGCTTTCATCATGAAGGACAAAGAGAGCTTGTCCAAATCATGGGAGCGGTTCAAGGATATCCTTTTGGATTGCCCACGTCATGGGATTCCAAAGATAGAGTTGCTGGAGATCTACTTCAAAGGGCTGGACGGAAACACCCAGTTCAATCTCCAACTACTTTCCGCCGGTACATTCATGGATATGGCGGTTGATGAGGCTTGGGACTTCATCGAGAAGCAAGCCTTGCACATGGAGAAGTACACCCACCAAGGAGCTGAAGGTGGAGTTAAAAGAGTCAACTTTCAAGAGACTCAAACCAACAACAACCAACTCACGTCCTTGAAGAACGACGTGAAGCAGTTGAAGGAGCTATTGATGGCTCAAACTAAGCAGGAAGAGCAAGGGCAAAGGAACAACAACAACAACAACAACAAGAACGGGTACCGTAACAACAACAACGGACCCCGAAACAACAATTACAACAACAATAGAGGATCCAATAGCAACAATTGGAGAGCAAATAACCAAAACAACGGTAACAATCATTCAAACTCCAACTCTAATGATTCCTCTAACCCTTTCCTCTCTCCTCCTTCTTCTTCTTATACTCCATTGAAGAGTCAAGGGCAAGGATCAAGTTCGTCTCAGCCGGAAAAGAAGGACGCAGTCCTGGAGGCAATCTTGATCAAGCTTAATGCTATGGAGAATTCTATGACTTCATTTTCGAGGGCCCAAAAGTCCTTCGAACAACAACTTGCTAATAGGGCGAACGAAGCGCCAAGAGATCCAGGGAAGCTTCCAGCAAAGACGGAAACTAACCCTAAGGGCCAGTGCATGGCCATCACGACGAGGAGTGGACTAAAAACTGTAGATCCAGTACCTCGCTCGACGCAGACCACCTCGGTCCAGATCCAGTCGAAGAACACCTCGACCGAGATGCCAACCGAGGCGGCGCAACAGAAAGCAGGAGGAACGACAGAAGCTTATGTTCCACCTCCTGCATATAAACCACCACTTCCATTCCCCCAGTCCAGAGCCAGAGCACATCTTGACAAGCACTTTGGTAAGTTCCTTGACTTGATGAATAAGCTCCATATTAATATTCCTTTCCTTGATGCTATTCTAGGTATGCCCGCCTATGGGAAGTTCTTAAAAGAGATCCTATCAAGGAAGAGGAAGCTGGAGGATGTTGGTGAAGTTAGGATGACATCTAAGTCTTCGGAACTCATAAAGATCATGAAGGAGAAGATGCCACCTAAATTAAGAGATCCCGGCTCATTTTGCATTCCCATTCAAGTTGGGGATGTCACTTGTGAAGCCCTTTGCGATCTAGGAGCCAGCGTGAGCATCATTCCGCTGGAGCTATGCATTAAGATCGGTCTTGGAGAGCCCAAGCCGGTCAAGATTCGACTTTACATGGCGGATCGCTCCATCACCCATCCCGTGGGCATTTTGGAGGACGTTCCGGTCAAGTTAGGTAACTTCTATCTACCCATAGATTTTGTCGTACTTGACATTCCCGCAGATTATCCTGTTCCTATCATTCTCGGGAGGCCATTTCTAGCAACTTCGGGTTGCAATGTGGATTGCAAGAACGCCAAGTTGAAATTCAACGTTGGCGGCGATGAGGTGGAGTTCGCACTACTTGCAGCTATGAAAGGGGAGCAACTAACTGATGATATCTTCAACATCTACGATGAAGGAGAATCAAAAGAATTGGTGAGCTCTATCCTTATTAAAGATCCACTCGAAAAAGTTATTAGCTTCAGTTTAATGGAGGAAGGTATAGATGCTTCTTGTGATGCAGATATACGGAGCTTGAAGGCACTGGAAGAAGATCCAGGAGCCATGACTGAGAAGCTGATCCAGGAAACGAAGATTTCCAACCTCGGATCCAGTAGCAGTACCTCGACCGAGGCACTTTCTGGACTGAGCGAGGCGTCTGAAGAACACTTCGGTCAACGCCTTTGCGCCTCGACCGAGGTCGACAGCGAGACGATTCAAACTGAGACTGCATCTAGTCCAGTTTCTGACACCACTCCACTGGAAAGAGGAAGCACAGATCCCTCCCAGAAAGCACCCCCAGTTGTGGAGCTTAAACAACTCCCTAGTCACTTGAGGTATATCTTTCTTGGGCCGGATTCTACTTATCCCGTTATTGTTAGCGCTTCCCTCTCCGATTCTGAATTAACTAAGCTAATGCATGTCCTGAGAAAGCATCGAAAAGCCATAGGTTACACCACGGATGATCTTATTGGCATTAAACCCTCTTTCTGCATGCATAGAATTCTAATGGAGGATAATCATAAGACTTCACGGGAACCTCAAAGACGGTTAAATCCGATCATGAAAGAGGTTGTGAAGAAAGAAGTTCTTAAGTTGTTGGATGCAGGTATTATTTATCCTATCTCGGACAGCAAGTGGGTTAGCCCGGTGCATGTCGTTCCGAAGAAAGGAGGGATGACCGTTGTGACTAATAAGAACAACGAGTTGATCCCAACGAGGACCGTTACGGGCTGGAGAGTTTGCATCGACTATAGGAAGTTGAACACGGCTACTAGGAAGGATCATTTTCCGCTTCCCTTCATTGATCAAATGCTCGAACGGTTGGCCCAGCATTCACACTTTTGCTACTTGGACGGCTATAGTGGATTCTTCCAGATTCCTATCCATCCGGATGATCAGGAGAAGACCACTTTCACATGTCCTTGGGGGACGTTTGCCTATCGGAGGATGCCATTTGGATTGTGCAATGCACCAGCTACCTTCCAGCGATGCATGATGGCTATCTTTTCCGAGTACATAGAGGAAATCATGGAGGTATTTATGGATGATTTTTCTGTTTATGGTTCCTCTTTTGATGATTGCCTATCTAACCTTTCTCTAGTGCTTAAAAGATGTGAAGACACTAACCTTGTTTTGAATTGGGAGAAGTGTCATTTTATGGTTAATGAAGGCATTGTACTACGACACCTCGTTTCTAATCGAGGTATTGAGGTCGATCGAGCTAAGATCGAGACTATTGAGAAACTCCCTCCTCCTTGTTCTGTTAAGGGTGTGAGGAGTTTTCTCGGGCATGCAGGTTTCTATAGGAGATTCATCAAGGACTTCTCCAAGATTTCTAAACCTCTAACTAACCTCTTGAATAAAGATGTTGTTTTTGAGTTTTCGCAGGAGTGTCTTGATGCTTTTTACAGGATTAAGGAAGCGTTGATCTCCGCTCCCATTATCCAACCTCCTGATTGGACCTTGCCCTTTGAGGTCATGTGTGACGCTAGCGATGTAGCCGTAGGAGCGGTGCTTGGGCAAAAGAAGGATGGACGGACCACCGCCATTTACTATGCTAGCAAGACGCTAGATGAAGCACAACGCCACTACGCTACCACAGAAAAGGAGTTATTGGCGGTTGTATATGCTTTCGAGAAGTTTCGTTCCTATCTAGTAGGGGCGAAAGTCATTGTCTACACCGACCATGCAGCCATACGTTACTTGATGGCTAAGAAAGATGCCAAGCCGCGTCTTATTCGATGGATTCTCTTGCTTCAAGAGTTTGACCTTGAGATCCGCGATAAGAAGGGATCCGAGAATTCAGTTGCGGATCACCTCAGCCGGCTACCGGAATCCTCCCGCGAGACGGATAGCCCACCCATAGACGATTCATTCCCCGACGAGCACTTGCATGTCTTGGAGCGTTTGATGGATCTACTTACTTCACCCCACGATGGAGGTGAAGTATGGGGTGAGGAAACCTCCTACCTCGCTTGAGACGCACCATGGTCCAGCTAGCGACCTTAAATCAAGCGCTTCTTGGGAGGCAACCCAAGGTATTGCTTTCTTTCCCGTTTTCTAGTCTAGTTTAGATAGTTTTTGTTTTTGCTTTCCTTTGCTTTGTTTTTGGTGTTCTGGACAGACAACAAGAAGGAGCACTCCAGGAAAGAGAGAAGTTCGAGATTCTGAGAAGAAAGAGGCACCTCGGTCACTGTTAGAACACCTCGACCGAGTTGATTCTTGAAGCAACCGAGGCGACTAGGGTTTCTGCAGAACCGCCTCGGTCCGTACCACCTCGGTCCAGTCGGGACCATCTCGACCGAGGTGACAGCAGATCTCGCGACGGTATAAAAAGGGAAAATTACTTTTCACCTTTTATTCACCCATTTCGACCGCGGCGACAGAGGCATCTCGTTCTCCTCCGTTTCTCGCTCTTTTTCGACGATTTCTGTTCCAAAACGCGATTAAAGGGTAGAAGAGTCGATTGCAACTACGGATCTGCAAGAAATCTGAGTATTTTCGACCGAAACGAGGTAACCACCGTTCGAAAACCCTAACTCCTCGTTCGCTGTTTATTGGGCTTTGGTTGCCCTTGATTGTGCTGAGGAAATCCATAAGTACCCCTTAGGAAGCAATTGTAGTGATTTTAGGGGGAAAAGAACTGAATTTTCTGAGAATCGAAATCGAACTGTTACGCCTCGGTCCAGTCGGCCTGCACCTCGACCGAGGTGATTTCTGAGATTTGTCAGTCAACCGAGGTGATCTGACAGAGTGTTTTGTGAAGATGAGTTCGGACAGATTACTGGCCCTTAGAGATAGATCCTCACCTTCCCCTTCCCCCTCTTCTTCCCGTCCCTACCGCCCGGTCATCCACGAGAGGTGCCGGGTAGATTATGAGAGGATAGCGGGCCGTCCAGTTATCGCACCGCGATTTCTGGAGGTATCCGCTTTTGACTGCCTAGGGTTAGAGGCTGACCTTAGGAGGATGATCGCCACAGTCGGGCTGGATCAGTTTTCTGAGATCCGAGCCCCAGCCTACATAGAGCCGACACTCGAGTTCGTCAGCTCCTTCTCCTACCTACCCACAGAGGGATCTGTGAAGTACCGGCTGATGAGCCGGAACTTCATAGTTCCATTAGAGATATGGAGAGAGATCTTTAGCTTTCCTGCCCCTACCGCTGTAGACTTTCCTTCCCGATCAGTAGCTAGGGAGTTTTGGGGACAGATAGCCCACATTACCACTCATGCAGACAGATGGCGCCCTGGAGATTCCAGGGAGAAAGTCATCTTTCACCCAGCCTTTAGACTCGCCCACCGGATATTCAGTGAGATGCTTCTGGCGCGTACTGAGACGCCCCAGAAGATCAGACAGGGGGAGCTATTTTCGCTATACTGCATGGTCACGGGAGGATACCCTGACTTTGGCTTGATGCTGGCAGAGGATCTGCACAGGATCAAGGCCAAAGGGAAGGGTGATATTTGCTGTGGAGGTCTAGTCACCCACATCGCCACGTACCACGAGATGGACCTCAGTGTTTGCACATTAGCAGCGGCTCCGAAGCCGCTAGGACTGCAGGAGATGATTACGCGGCGGATTCTGGTTCCCCGTGGATTGACCACTCCGTACGTTGCCATGCCTTGGGAGCGGACAGCGCCTCAGGGTATCAGATGGTCTGCACAGTTTTCGGTCTTCGACCCGCATTTCTGGCAGACAGCATGGGTCCCGCTGATGGAGGACTATAGAGAGGGAGCAGCTGCTGCTGCTGCAGCTGCAGAGGAGGCTGAGGAGGTCGATGAGGATGACGACGATGAGACAGTCGACGAGAGAGGAGGCGGCGTCCCGATGGACACAGGGACAGATACTGCAGGGACGAGCGCGCCTCCCATTATTGATCTTGATGAGGACGAGGAGGACACTGAGCCAGCACCGGCTGAGACTTCTCCAGTCAGGCCCGCTAGGCGCAGGAGGCAGAGGGTTAGAGACAGAGCAGCACACCGACGGATTGATGACCTGACAGATCAGGTTATCGACACTTATGCTGCACTTTCTTTGGATATCCGGGAGATGCAGGAGCGGCAGCATCATCAGCACATGATGGCTCAGCTACAGTTCCAGCATGTCATGGGCTATCCCTATGACCCTACTCTGTTCCCCTACATTCCACCACCACCACCGGATCAGGACTTCTGAGGAGCTGCAGGGTTTTATTTATTTTATTTTTATGCAGTTTGGCTCTTTATCCGGTGAGTCCTCCTTCCTTTCAGACTTTTATTACACCCACTGGGACAGTGTGTCTCAAGTATGGGGTAGTTGATGTATTATTTGACTTATTTGACTTATGATGTATTATTTGACCTTTGATGTATTTTATTGACCGGATATTTTCATATTTATGCTTCATTCTGCATTTATATGTTTATCTGAGATTGCATGCATACTTACAGGTTATTTGATTGAGAAAAACGTCGAAACCGAAAATAAATGGTTTTTAAAAAAATTTTTTCGACCTCGACCGGGACAGTTCTGGCAAAACGAGGTGTTTCACCTCGGTTGAACCAAGAACATCTCGACCGAGGTGGGTTAACTGAGAGTTTTCGAAAACGATTTTGTGCTACTTATCTGGATATGATCTCAGTGAAGATCTTGTTTACCTACTGGTTTTAAATTCTTTATATGTTTGAAATGTTTTATAATATGATTAAGTTGCTAAATGCTTTGTTTGAAATTATTGGCATGTTTAATACTTTGTTTTTATCCAAATTATGTTGAATTTGAAGGTTGACACCGCAGGTTAAGTTCTCTCACATTCTTCTTGGAAAGACCAAGGCATTTCATTCTTCTTCTTCTTCTTCTTGATCATGCTTAGCCCCTCATATACATTTTGCCTCCCTTCACCTATCCGGGAATTTGGAAGCAAACCAAGTGGTGAAAGCAAGCTAAAGTTGAAGATGGCTGAAAGTGAAAGTGTTAGAAAGCAATAATAGGTTTGGGGAAGTCAATCATGAAGATGAGTAACTCGGCACCATTCACATAGCCGGGTGTTTGTGTCTTGCCAAAGTCGGATTGAGCGATATTCCTAACGGGTCATGGTATGTGCATCAAGGGTTTGATGCATCTCAAGAAATTGATGATTGCGGATTTCCTAGGCTTCGGTTATTGTGCACCTCTATCCATGCATCCCAAAAAGTAAAGTAAAAAAGAAAAAAAAGTGTGAGATAAGCAAAGCTTATTGGTGGAAGATGTTGAAAGTCGAAGTGAAAGTGAAGTTCATCCTTTTCCCGGATTCTAGCACCACATTACCTACATACATCCCTACCCTACACGTTTCTTGACCTTTTCTTTTGGGAAGCCCTTGAGACCTTGAGCTTGTTGATTGACTTAGCGGTTTAAATCGGATTATACATGATTAATTTTGATAATTATGATTTATTATGCATTCTATGATTTTATGCAAAAATGAACAACTTTCCTATATTTATAAAATGTTTTGATCATATTGAGTTTTTAATTTCCAGGAAGTACTCTCTTAGAGTGATCTATGATAGTTTCACACCATAAAATGTTTTTGAAAGACTTTTCATTGATTTTCTTGACTTATAATCCATTCTATCTTGATTTCTATATGAGGAACTTGCTTAGGGACAAGCAAGGGCTAAGTATGGGGTATTTTGATAGCATGAATTATAGTCTATATTTTGGGGTTAGTTTGGACGTTTTATCTTTCATAATCTGCATGTTTGTATGTGCATTATGTGATTTTACTACCATTTCATCTACCTTTGCGAGAATCGAGGTCTACACCTAGTTTCGTTGTAATTGCAGGTAATATGGTACGTTTTGCATCAAAAAGGAGCAAAAGGAGTCAAGAGTCATTTGGAGCTACATTCAGGAAGCACAACCATGGATTAAAGATTATACTTTGGACCAGTTTTGAGAGATTCCACATTCAGTTATGATCACCTCGGTTGACCAGAGATTCATCTCGACCGAGGCGATCCAGAGACGCCGACTCGACCGAGGCGAACACCTAGGACGCGGCGAGAATATTTTATTCTTGGCTGAGATCTTTTAAAATTGGAAAGTGATCTTATATTTTTGGGCTGAGCTTCTAGAAGGAAGGAGATATGCAGAATCATATATTTTACCTATATTTATGGGATAATATCTTCTTAAGATTTATTATCTTTGGAGGTTTATTTTTCCTATAAAAAGGGTTGATTTTCTACAATTTGAGGAGGCTGCATACACCGCATACAAGCACGCTAGACCGCCGATCAGGGTTTACAAGCGCAGCAGCCGCATCCTACTCCAATTTGGGAGAGAGTGGAAGAACCTTTTTGAAGGTTGAAGGAAGATTGAAGACTATAGCTTTATAGCTTTTTGGAGGGTTTTTGTAAGATTGTCTTCAATTCCTTTCCTTGTTGTCTTGTCTTGTTGGATTATTATCCAAGGAACGATTTTGTGTGTTATTTGATTCAGATATTGAAGTGTTTTCATTAAATTCTTCTTTGTTCAAATATTCACCTTCTTCCCATATATTTAATACTTTCATTATGATGATGAGTGGCTAATTTCCTTGTGTGATTCTAGGGTGATTGGCTGAAGGTCGTGGGAAAAACAATGATAGAATAATCTTAGATTCCAGTAGGATCCTGAAAGTTCGAGTCTTTAACCTTAACCCTAAACATCTCGTTCGGTTGATGAACATCTCGGCCGGGGTGGAATTCTTCTGACCGAGGTGACTTATCCGACCCTAAACTGAGAGTTAAGTGTTAGAGTTTGCCAAATCCTATTCTTATTACACCTTTCTGGTTAAAAGCAAGCTTAGGATGAGACTTACCCGGTAATTCCTTAGTTTGTGTACTAACGATCATAAGCGTAGGTAATAAAGGCTTGTCCTTTATTGGGGTTTGAGTGTGCTTCCATCCCATCTTTGTGAGTTAGCCTGAGACTTACCCGGTAAAGGTTGATTCTATTCCCTTAGATGGTGTGTTAGTTTGAGGTAATAGTTCTTTATCTTAATTCCTTGAGACTTACCCGGTAATAGGAGTTACGGTTTAGGATTAGTGCGTAGTGAGACTTACCCGGTGATCTACTCCACTTAGAAACACCTTCCCCATGCAAAAATCTCAGCTTTGTCCGCTAATCTATAGATCTTGAGTTGGAACCACAACTAGAAGCTTTAATCCCTAGAATTGCATGTTTGCTTTATTTGACATCTTATTCATCTTTGATTGTATTACTTGCTTTAGTGGTTAGCATTAACATTAGCACACCGCATTGGACTTTGTTTCACCAAGTCCCTGTGATCGACCCCTGGAATTTTCTTGCTTTTACTACGATTGACCCGTACACTGCGGGTTCGCATCCTTGTTTTAAGCTTAAGTCTAGGGTTATAAATTTAAAGCTTGCACACACCGTTTGGAGCGAACAAGTTTTTGGCGCCGTTGCCGGGGACTTGGTCTAGACCGAGCCGGTTGCGGTTTGCTTTCGGGGCGCTTGCCCTTGTTGCTACTTACTACTCTTTCTATGAGTTTTGTAGTTTTCAGGATTTCTGATGGCTACGTTTGATCCGGCCTGGATAGCAAGACAAAGTGCTAGGGCGGACCATTATGAGTACTTGGAGGAGAAGTACTCCTTCTATTGGTTCAACAATGAATGGGAAAGAGAAGAGACCATTCAGCGTGAACTTGCGATATGGGATGAGAAGAATATCCCTAGAACCACTTATGAGCAGCCTCTTGAAGATTCTCTCGAATCACGATTGGAAAAGATAATGAAGAGGGTGGCGGAACTCAAGGAAAGCACCCTATCCTATGCTAGGCCGCAAGAGGAGCATAAGGAAGTGTTGCACGTTCCAAGCATTCTCCCAGTCGAACCAAAAATTTCTCCTGAAACTTTTGAGGAAGAGGAGGATATGGAAGGTCTCGATCTGACTGTTGAGACCTCGGTCGAAGTGGAAGAGATCTCAGCCGAGATGGAAGAATCTGCAAAACTAGAAGCAGAAGATGCAGAGAACCTTGGTCAAATTACTGAGATTGTGACCAAGGTGGAAGAAAGATCAACTGAGTTGAGAGAGATTTCATGTGTTGGTTATCAACCTAACATGAAACCTGATCCGAGCTTTGGAGAACTTTACAAGGTAAGTTCTCTTACTCCATTCGAATTCCCTATTAAAATTTCTGAATTTTTCAGGAAAGCACCGGAGAGTTGGAGGTCTCTTCCGAAAGAACCTCCAAAGATTAAGATGAAGTCTTCCTTGAAATTATTGGAAGAGGAAGCTCCTCGGATCATGAGGAGTGGAGTTGGCAAGCACTACACCGTTGAGGCGATGAAGTGTCTCTTGTTCAAGTATGGGGTCCCTCGCATGCTAAGGACCTTGTACCATCCCCATGCTAAAGATGGGGAAGCTACTAGGAATCTCGAGAAGTTGTTTTCTCGATCAAGGAAAGGATGGGACGTAAGGCTAGATTATGTCCCATTGAAGTGCAGGAAGGCTAGAAGGATTCCGGTGAGAATCAAACCGTACAAGCTTGTACGTGGGGGATCTTACCATTTGCCAGTGAAATTAGGAACCGGAACCTTTTTGAAATTTTTTTATGATGGATGTGATGAGCACTCCATGGTGTTCAAGGTACATTGAGTAATTCTATGGAGAAGGGTCCAGCTAGCGACCTTAAATCAAGCGCTTCTTGGGAGGCAACCCAAGGTATTGCTTTCTTTCCCGTTTTCTAGTCTAGTTTAGATAGTTTTTGTTTTTGCTTTCCTCTAGACAACAACCAGGTATTCCAAAAGGAAGGATCACAGTTCAAGAGCTACACTGGAAGAACAAAATTTCGAGAAGTTGAGGAGACGAGCTTTACTGAGATACATCTCGGGTACTGTCAGAACACCTCGACCGAGATGTGCTTCGCCAACCGAGATGGTCTTATCTAGGAGCTGTTTCTTACTTCTTCATGCAGTTTAGCTATGTTCGGTGAGTATCCTGTCCTTAGAATTATTTTGACCCACTGGGACAGTGTGTCTCAAGTATGGGGTAGTTGATGTATTATTTGACCTTTGATGTATGACTTTATTGACCGGATATTTTCATATTTATGCTTCATTCTGCATTTATATGTTTATCTGAGATTGCATGCATACTTACAGGTTATTTGATTGAGAAAAACGTCGAAACCGAAAATAAATGGTTTTAAAAAAATTTTTTCGACCTCGACCGGGACAGTTCTGGCAAAACGAGGTGTTTCACCTCGGTTGAACCAAGAACATCTCGACCGAGGTGGGTTAACTGAGAGTTTTCGAAAACGATTTTGTGCTACTTATCTGGATATGATCTCAGTGAAGATCTTGTTTACCTACTGGTTTTAAATTCTTTATATGTTTGAAATGTTTTATAATATGATTAAGTTGCTAAATGCTTTGTTTGAAATTATTGGCATGTTTAATACTTTGTTTTTATCCAAATTATGTTGAATTTGAAGGTTGACACCGCAGGTTAAGTTCTCTCACATTCTTCTTGGAAAGACCAAGGCATTTCATTCTTCTTCTTCTTCTTCTTGATCATGCTTAGCCCCTCATATACATTTTGCCTCCCTTCACCTATCCGGGAATTTGGAAGCAAACCAAGTGGTGAAAGCAAGCTAAAGTTGAAGATGGCTGAAAGTGAAAGTGTTAGAAAGCAATAATAGGTTTGGGGAAGTCAATCATGAAGATGAGTAACTCGGCACCATTCACATAGCCGGGTGTTTGTGTCTTGCCAAAGTCGGATTGAGCGATATTCCTAACGGGTCATGGTATGTGCATCAAGGGTTTGATGCATCTCAAGAAATTGATGATTGCGGATTTCCTAGGCTTCGGTTATTGTGCACCTCTATCCATGCATCCCAAAAAGTAAAGTAAAAAAGAAAAAAAAGTGTGAGATAAGCAAAGCTTATTGGTGGAAGATGTTGAAAGTCGAAGTGAAAGTGAAGTTCATCCTTTTCCCGGATTCTAGCACCACATTACCTACATACATCCCTACCCTACACGTTTCTTGACCTTTTCTTTTGGGAAGCCCTTGAGACCTTGAGCTTGTTGATTGACTTAGCGGTTTAAATCGGATTATACATGATTAATTTTGATAATTATGATTTATTATGCATTCTATGATTTTATGCAAAAATGAACAACTTTCCTATATTTATAAAATGTTTTGATCATATTGAGTTTTTAATTTCCAGGAAGTACTCTCTTAGAGTGATCTATGATAGTTTCACACCATAAAATGTTTTTGAAAGACTTTTCATTGATTTTCTTGACTTATAATCCATTCTATCTTGATTTCTATATGAGGAACTTGCTTAGGGACAAGCAAGGGCTAAGTATGGGGTATTTTGATAGCATGAATTATAGTCTATATTTTGGGGTTAGTTTGGACGTTTTATCTTTCATAATCTGCATGTTTGTATGTGCATTATGTGATTTTACTACCATTTCATCTACCTTTGCGAGAATCGAGGTCTACACCTAGTTTCGTTGTAATTGCAGGTAATATGGTACGTTTTGCATCAAAAAGGAGCAAAAGGAGTCAAGAGTCATTTGGAGCTACATTCAGGAAGCACAACCATGGATTAAAGATTATACTTTGGACCAGTTTTGAGAGATTCCACATTCAGTTATGATCACCTCGGTTGACCAGAGATTCATCTCGACCGAGGCGATCCAGAGACGCCGACTCGACCGAGGCGAACACCTAGGACGCGGCGAGAATATTTTATTCTTGGCTGAGATCTTTTAAAATTGGAAAGTGATCTTATATTTTTGGGCTGAGCTTCTAGAAGGAAGGAGATATGCAGAATCATATATTTTACCTATATTTATGGGATAATATCTTCTTAAGATTTATTATCTTTGGAGGTTTATTTTTCCTATAAAAAGGGTTGATTTTCTACAATTCGATAACCCCGCCTACACCGAAATACAGGCTGCATACATCGATTAACATCCTACATACGCAGCAGCCGCATCCTACTCCAATTTGGGAGATAGTGGAAGAACCTTTTTGAAGGTTGAAGGAAGATTGAAGACTATAGCTTTATAGCTTTTTGGAGGGTTTTTGTAAGATTGTCTTCAATTCCTTTCCTTGTTGTCTTGTCTTGTTGGATTATTATCCAAGGAACGATTTTGTGTGTTATTTGATTCAGATATTGAAGTGTTTTCATTAAATTCTTCTTTGTTCAAATATTCACCTTCTTCCCATATATTTAATACTTTCATTATGATGATGAGTGGCTAATTTCCTTGTGTGATTCTAGGGTGATTGGCTGAAGGTCGTGGGAAAAACAATGATAGAATAATCTTAGATTCCAGTAGGATCCTGAAAGTTCGAGTCTTTAACCTTAACCCTAAGCATCTCGTTCGGTTGATGAACATCTCGGCCGGGGTGGAATTCTTCTGACCGAGGTGACTTATCCGACCCTAAACTGAGAGTTAAGTGTTAGAGTTTGCCAAATCCTATTCTTATTACACCTTTCTGGTTAAAAGCAAGCTTAGGATGAGACTTACCCGGTAATTCCTTAGTTTGTGTACTAACGATCATAAGCGTAGGTAATAAAGGCTTGTCCTTTATTGGGGTTTGAGTGTGCTTCCATCCCATCTTTGTGAGTTAGCCTGAGACTTACCCGGTAAAGGTTGATTCTATTCCCTTAGATGGTGTGTTAGTTTGAGGTAATAGTTCTTTATCTTAATTCCTTGAGACTTACCCGGTAATAGGAGTTACGGTTTAGGATTAGTGCGTAGTGAGACTTACCCGGTGATCTACTCCACTTAGAAACACCTTCCCCACGCAAAAATCTCAGCTTTGTCCGCTTATCTATAGATCTTGAGTTGGAACCACAACTAGATGCTTTAATCCCTAGAATTGCATGTTTGCTTTATTTGACATCTTATTCATCTTTGATTGTATTACTTGCTCTTGTGGTTAGCATTGACATTAGCATACTGTACTGGACTTTGTTTCACCAAGTCCCTGTGATCGACCCCTGGAATTTTCTTGCTTTTACTACGATTGACCCGTACACTGCGGGTTCGCATCCTTGTTTTAAGCTTAAGTCTAGGGTTATAAATTTAAAGCTTGCACACACCGTTTGGAGCGAACACTGCCGAGATCTGTGGAAGAAGTGGTGGTCCGTACATTCTACCCTGACTCATGCATGTGATTTTGAAATCGAAAACTCAGAACCCGTGGGGTTCTGTTTATTCCTTATTCGGCCTTTAGAAGATTGCGAGTCCCATTGTTGTCAACCTAGGGCTCTAATACCACTTTTGTAACACCCCGAATCCGCGGGATTCGGAGCGCTACGGGCGGAGACCTCACAATGGGTCCCGACCCTTAGACTGACAACAATTTCACTAGATCTTTCAACAAGACACAAATAAAGGCCAAAACGAAATACATTTTTATGCAATGCAATGAAACCCGAAACCGTATAAACAAAAGACTACAGCCGAGTCAACAACTCAAACGACCAAACGTCGAAAACATACAATACATAATTATATCTACAAGACTCCATCCACAAACCCATCCTACAATGTACGGACCCCGGCTGCCCACTCTTCCGGATCTCTCGGCCGCGTCCCTAACCTGCAGGGTAACTACAACAATATCGGTATAAAACCGTTAGCTAGCATTCAAGGAATTAGAATCATGGTATTGGCACACACACACACACATAAGGCATCATAAACACACAACATGTTCCAAAATACACAATCCGGTTTATTATCTTTTTATTATTAGGTCATATCCCGTTCTAATTCAACTTCTTTTGTGACACGAGAATCTTAAAGATCTCGCCCTTGTCCCCTTTCACCATACGGGTTTGTACTTGATGCGGATCAGCATCACCCGATGGGCTGGTCGCAAGGCACCTCCCAGTCATCCCCATTTTGGACTGGACAAGCGGTCACCGCCCGTTATCATACACTTGGGCCAAATATGAACATATAAAGTCGGTGGTCCTATTACCGGTTTAGATGTTATAACATAAGCAATAAACACACACATAAACAATAAACACACACCACCAAACACGCATTGAAACTAATACAGAGAATACGAGCTAAGTAAGTCCGGAGACTTACCTGTATCAAGTCATAACTCTTGATAACTCAAAAGAATTCAATCCGCAACATAGGAACTCAACTACCTGATATAAAAGGAAAGTGGGTCAAGAATATGTCCCAACCTCATAGAAGTTTCCAACTTCTAAGATACTAAAGGTTATCTTAAAGAAAAATTACCATTTTACCCTTATAAGAGTAAAAAGATGATTCTACCCCTAGGTCTATAAAACCTAAACAAATTCCTAGAATCCTTCCGAAACATTCTTTGGAACCCAAAACCACAACCCAATACTCAACGGAAAGATATTACTAAGTTGAAAGATTTTCCAACTTCTTAACTTCCATGAAAATCTCACTAACGTCTCACTTTGTTTAAACTTAAAAATCTCATAACAAAATCCCGAAATTCTAAGGAAAATATCTAATCCCTCTATGATATACGCTCCCATCACTAGGACTAGGAAATCCCAAAAATCAACTACTAATCCTATAGAAAAATCCAAAAGTGGCTTTAAGATACAAAACCTCACATACTTAGCCAAATCTCCACTCTTATATAAATTGTCCAACTTCCGACTTTGGGACATAATAACTTTCAATCAACTAACTATGATCATACAAACTTAACATTCTCCAACAAATTCCTCATACAAACAATTCATAGGTCCAGCTCCATGCATAGCTCAATCAAACTTGACTTATACAAGTCATTCACAAGTACTCTTTATACCAACCTCTCGACACTTCCAAAACCAACAAGCAATAGACTATAACCTTTATATTCATGTATACCACATTCCTCTTACACACTCACTCACTCATATCTCACATATATTGTACAACTTCAACTAAACTACACCACACCACACCACACCAATACTTAGAAGACCTTCACCCTAACTACTACTATAGCTTAACATACATTAATTAGACATTAACATTACAAAGGCCATCCTTAAACCCCAAAAAAAAAGGTTACTGCAGAAATCTCACCTTACCCACATTGGATAGCCTTCACATAAGGAAGGAGGGAGGGGTGTCGGAAGTCAGCAGAGTAGGCGGCAAGGTGGAGATTGACATCCTCCCTGGCTAGGCTTGAGGTGAGACCAAGCAAGTGCAGTTGTGCTGCCGGAAGTACGGTGGCAACAGGGCGGCCAACAGGCTGTAACCACGCGGCGGTAGGAGGCGCCAGGGTAGCTCATGGCGGTGAAAAAGGCCCAGATGCAAAAGCCGAGCAATCTGGTGGCGGCAAGGCAACCTTCTACGGACGGAGATAGAGTCCTTGGTGGTTGGTTTGCAGCGGCGACGAAGAAAGGCCACCGGAGGCGACTCTCTGCGCAGCACCCCTGTAGCAGACGGAGGCCGGTGCGTCGCGGTTCCTTGGGCGCCTCTTGTTAGACGGCTAGTGCGTGCGATACACCGAAGAGAGGAGGCCGGTGTGAGGTTCGTCTGAGGCCGCAGGAGAGAAGGAAAGGGAGGGAGGCTGGTTGGCGGCTGGGACGAAGAAGACGAAGAATGAGGGAGGGAGGAAGGGTCATGTGCAGCGGCCAAAAGAAAGGAGGGGGTAGAGCGTGGATGGGCATTCAACAAAGGACAGCTAGGGTTAGAGAAAAAAAAATAAAATAAAATAAATAAAAAAAAGGAAAAGGGAAATTTAAACTTAGAACCTACATCTCACCATAAGGTCCCAACTAACGGGCCCGGTTGGCAAGTTCCTAAATTTAAGGACCGGAAGAAAAAAAATAATAAATAATAATAATAATATCAACCGGTCAGGTCCGGCTGATTCGAAATTTATCGAACAAAAATTTTCGAGTATTACAATAGCGACTCTTTTGGCCATTTTGCCTTTCCATGTTTTTTCATATCTAGGACATGTCCGATGTCCTGGTCATTTTTCTCAACTGCATTTTTATTAATTGAAGCTCCCAAATGCTCCAAATAATACCGGGTTGTAATATCATCTAGGAGCAAGTTACCTCGAGATATATCTCGTGTTAAAATGGATTTAATTCCTTCAAATTCTCGATTAGGTCATCTTCAATTTTTGACTGTTACAAAATGGATCGTCACCAATCTCAAGTTAACGATCTAAAGGATATGATGTTCCAGATGAGGATAGAACTAAGCAACCTTAAGAATAAGGGAAGCAAGAAATCCTCAAGAAGGACATCAAGATCAAGAAGAAGAAGTCATTCATCCGCCGATGATAGCGATTCTTCCATGCCACCACTAGAGGAAATTGATCCCACGATCAATGTAAATCCTTTCCATCCACGGGGAGCTGCTAATCGCCGCATTCCACCTAGGAATGCGAGGATCGAACGTGTGGATGATGAGCCAAGAACTCTTGGCCAAAGAATGGATCCAACACAACAACCGCGCCGTTTGGGCGTGAATTTTGATGCTGAAGATGTACAAGGGTTTAGCTTTAACCCTCAAGTTATTACTCTTGTTCGCCAAAACCAATTTGGCGGGACAAGCGGTGAATCTCCACACCAACACTTGCAAAACTTTGAGTGTATGATGGAGACAATGAGGTCGAAGAATGCTACTACCAACAACTATAAGCTCAAGCCTTTCTTCTTCTCCTTGAAGGGGAAAGCGTTGTCTTGGTACCAAGCTCTTCCTAGTGGGAAACTAGACACGTGGGAAGATCTTTCCGTGGAGTTCCTCACCAAATTCTTTCTTCCATCCAAAACGGCGGAACTTAGAGGTAAGATCAATGCATTTTCCATGAGATCTAACGAAAGTTTGTTTCAATCATGGGAAAGGTTTTAGGACTTGTTATTGGATTGCCCTCATCATGGCATATCCAAGCTTGCATTGCTGGAGATTTACTATAAGGGGCTGGATGTGGAGACACAATTCAAACTCCAATCCCTCTCATGTGGTACATTCATGGACATGAGGGAAGATGACGCTTGGGACTTCATTGAGAAGCAAGCAAGAGTCATAGAGAAGTATTCCCACCGGAAAGTGGAGGGAAATCGTGTGGAGCAAGGAGCGAAGCTCACACATGAAGCTCAAACTAAAATTTTTTATCTCAACAATGAGATTAAAGAGTTGAAGGAAGCCATCAAGACCAACTTTCCAAAGCAACAAGGAAAGGATGTTGGCTATTTGGGCAACAACAACAATGGCGGTGATAACACAAACCGCAACAACAACAACAATAACCGGAATAACAACCGGAACAATTGGAATGGAAACAACAACAACCGGAACAACAATTGGAACAACAATAGGGGTTCAAACAACAACAATTGGCGCTCCAATCAACAAAATTCCGGTAACTCTTATCCTTCCAATTCTAATTCACTAACTCCACCTTCCTCTTCCTCTACTCCTTTGAAAAGCCAGGGGCAATCATCTAATGGAGGAAACACTTCGGGGAAGGAGAAGCCCGATCCCATGTTGGAAACGATCTTGGGAAAGCTACAAGGGTTGGAGAACCGCATCATTAAGGTTGATGATCAAATTTCTAAGGTTGATAAAGCTCAAAAGGTTTTAGAAAACCAAATGTTCAACCATGCGGAGGAAGTTCCTAGGAATCAAGGGAAACTTCCAGGAAAGACGGAGGACAACCCTAAGGGAAGGGTGATGGCAATCACAACTAGGAGCGGAGTGACTACCACCGATCCGCAACCTAAGTTTGTTGAAGTCTCCGTAGAAAAGGACAAAGACAAAGAGAAGGGGAAGGAGAAGGAAGATGTCTACGTTCCTCCTCCAGCTTACAAACCTCCCCTACCATTCCCTCAATCTAGAGCGAGAGCGCGCCTAGATAAACAATTTGGTAAGTTCATAGAACTCATGAGTAATTTGCACATTAATATACCTTTCATTGATGCTATTGTAGGTATGCCGGCTTATGGCAAGTTCTTGAAGGAGCTCCTCTCTAACAAGAGGAAGCTAGAAGATTTCGGTGAGGTTAAGATGAGTTCGGATTCTTCGGATCTCATCAAGACCATGAAGGAGAAAATGCCCCCAAAGCTGAAGGATCCGGGGTCATTTTGCATTCCCATAGGAGTGGGAGATGTCACATATGACGCTTTATGTGACTTGGGAGCAAGTGTGAGCATCATACCACTTGCATTATGTAGGAAGATCGGTTTAGGCGACCCTAAACCGGTGAAGATAACGTTGTACATGGCGGATCGATCCATTACTCGCCCCGTCGGTATTGTAGAAGACGTCCCGGTCAAGCTAGGTAAATTCTTTGTTCCCATTGATTTTGTTGTGCTTGACATTCCTGCAGATAGTCCGGTCCCGATCATACTCGGAAGACCGTTTCTTGCAACTTCCGGCTGCATAGTCGATTGCAAGAATGGGAGACTCGCTTTTGATATAGGAGAAGAGAAAGTAGAGTTCGTTCTTTCCACTCTAGTGAAGGAGCCAATCTTTGACGAGGATATTTTCGATATCCAAGATGAAGAAGGGTTGTCTAGGGAGGAGGTAAGTGCGATTCTCTTTAACTATCCTTTACAAAAAGTTATCACTATGAGTCTAACAAATGTAGGGGAAGAAGAAGAGTGCAATGAGGCAATTGAAGCCTTAGAAGCACAAGAAGAGATGCATAAAGTGGAGTTTGAAAAACTCCACGATGAGGCAGAAAACGTGAGAATCCACGGCCACACACTATATTCCACGGCCGTGGATTTCACAAACAAAACCGTGTCCCACTCCAGAGAGTTATACGGTCGTGGAGAAAACATGACAACTGTATTTCCTTTCCACGCCCTAAACCACGGCCGTGGAGGACATGAGGAAACCGTAATTTTGGCCGTGGAAAGGGGTGATCGAGACACTTCTTCAACTTCTTCTGATTCTTCTCCCACACCTTCAGCACCCTTAGACACTTCTAAGGAAACATCGGATGCTCCTCAAGGATCATTGGAAGCTCCGAAAGCGATGGAACTAAAACCACTTCCTACTCATCTAAGGTACGCTTTTCTAGGATCTAATTCTACCTTTCCGGTTATTGTTAGTTCCGATCTAAGCATAGATGAACATAATCAGCTCATGATTGTCCTTAGGAAACATAGGAAAGCTTTAGGCTATACTATTGAGGACTTAGTAGGAATTAAACCCTCCCTATGTATGCATAAGATATTAATGGAGGAAGATTTTAGAACTTCAAGACAACCTCAAAGGAGGTTGAATCCGACCATGAAGGAGGTTGTCAAGAAGGAAATTCTTAAACTTCTTGATGCAGGTATCATCTACCCTATCTCCGATAGCAAGTGGGTGAGTCCGGTTCAAGTAGTTCCGAAGAAGGGAGGAATGACGGTCATCACCAACAAGAACAACGAACTCATTCCTACTCGAACCGTGACAGGATGGCGGATGTGCATCGACTACCGCAAGCTCAACAATGCAACGAGGAAGGATCACTTCCCGTTGCCATTCATTGATCAAATGCTTGAAAGGTTAGCACAACATTCACATTTTTGCTACCTTGACGGTTATAGTGGTTTCTTTCAGATCCCGATACACCCGGACGATCAAGAGAAGACCACATTCACGTGCCCATGGGGTACGTTTGCTTATAGGATAATGTCGTTCGGGCTTTGCAACGCCCCAGCCACCTTTCAAAGGTGTATGATGGCCATCTTCTCCGAATACATTGAGGAAATCATGGAAGTCTTCATGGACGACTTCTCCGTATACGGTTCCTCTTTTAATGATTGCCTTTCTAACCTTTCTCTTGTTTTACAAAGGTGTAAAGACACTAACCTAGTTCTAAATTGGGAGAAGTGTCAATTTATGGTTAAGGAAGGAATCGTATTAGGTCACTTAATCTCTAATAGAGGGATAGAAGTAGATAAAGCTAAGATAGAGACCATAGAGAAGCTTCCCCCCCCCCCCCAACTTCGGTGAAAGGGATAAGAAGTTTCCTAGGACATGCTGGATTTTATAGACGTTTCATTAAAGACTTCTCTAAGATATCAAAACCGCTCACTAGTCTATTGATGAAGGATGCAGTTTTTGAGTTTTCGCAAGAATGCTTGGATGCGTTTAACACAATTCGGCAAGCTCTAATTTCAGCACCTATTATCCAACCTCCGGATTGGACTCTTCCCTTTGAGGTTATGTGCGATGCTAGTGACGTAGCTATAGGAGCTGTTCTTGGACAACGAAAGGAAGGGTGAACCCATGTCATATACTATGCTAGCAAGACGCTAGATGAAGCGCAACTCAATTACGCCACTACCGAAAAAGAGTTTTTAGCCATTGTCTATGCTATTGACAAGTTTCGCTCTTATCTTGTAGGTGCAAAGGTGATTGTCTACACGGATCACGCTGCAATCCGGTACCTCCTTGCAAAGAAGGATGCGAAGCCAAGGCTAATTAGATGGATTCTTCTCCTACAAGAATTCGATCTTGAGATCCGCGACAAGAAAGGTTCAGAAAATTCTGTTGCGGATCACTTGAGTCGCCTAACACATCTAGACGACGACCAATTACCCATCGACGACTCCTTCCCGGACGAACACCTACACCTTATTGAGGAGTGCATCGATGTGATCTCCAAAGGTAACGAACCATGGTTTGCTGATTTTGTTAACTATTTGGTTTGTCAGGAGATACCACCCGGACTATCCTACGCACAAAGAAAGAAGTTCTTTAAGGATGTCCGGGAATACTTTTGGAATGAACCTCTCCTTTTTAAGAGAGGTCCGGATGGCATCATTCGGCGATGTGTGCCGGAAGATGAGATGCAAAGTGTCATCCGCCATTGTCATTCACTACCTTGTGGAGGACACGCTAGTTCGAACAAGACTAGCGCAAAGGTATTGCAATCTGGATTCTTTTGGCCTACTTTGTTTAGAGATGTGCAATCCTTTGTTTCTTGCTGCGATGCTTGTCAAAGAACAGGTAATATCTCTAGGAGGAATGAGATGCCCCTCAACAACATCCAAGAAGTGGAGATTTTCGACGTTTGGGGAGTAGACTTCATGGGACCATTCCCATCCTCTTGTGGAAACCAATACATACTATTGGCGGTAGATTATGTTTCTAGATGGGTGGAAGCAATTGCCTCTCCCACCAATGATGTCATGGTAGTGGTCAAGTTCTTTAACAAGACCATTTTCCCATGATTTGGGACGCCAAGGACTATCATTAGTGATGGAGGTTCTCACTTCATTGCCCGGCGCTTTGAAGCTCTTCTAGCTAAGTATGGGGTTACTCACAAGATCGCTACCCCTTATCATCCACAAACAAGTAGACAAGTTGAGATCTCAAATAGGGAGATCAAAGGAATCTTAGAGAAGACGGTTTCAAGGACTAGGAAGGATTGGTCTTTGAAACTTGATGACGCATTATGGGCGTACCGGACTGCGTACAAGACACCCATAGGAACCACACCATACAACCTTGTGTATGAGAAGTCTTGTCACTTGCCGGTAGAGTTGGAGCACAAGGCGTTTTGGGCTATCAAGTGGTTGAATTTCAGCATGAAGGAAGCGGGAGAGAAGCGTCTCCTAGACCTTAATGAGCTGGACGAACTCCGCTTGAATGCTTATGAAAACGCTAAGATCTATAAGGAGAGAGCAAAGCGTTGGCATGATAAGCATATCATTCCAAAGGACTTCAAAGAAGGAGATCAAGTTCTCCTCTTCAATTCAAGGCTTCGTCTCTTTCCAGGTAAGCTTAAATCTCGCTGGACCGGACCTTTTCTAATTAAGCGTATTTTCCCCCATGGTGCAGTTGAAGTATGGGGTGAAGCGGGCGGAAGCTTTAAGGTGAACGGCCAACGACTCAAGAAGTATACGCCGGAGCTCCCAGCTGAAGAGTTCGCGCCTACCGCACTCGAATAAGTGCGAGTTTGGTCTAGCTACGGACCTTAAACAAAGCGCTTCTTGGGAGGCAACCCAAGGTATTGCATTTTTGTTTTGTTTTCGATTCATAGTTTAGCTTAGTTTAGACGTTTTTTCGCTTGTTTTGCCTTCGATTTCTTCCGGTATGTTTGTGTTTTTGGATGTAGGAACGATGGAAAAGGAAAAAGGAAGGATAATGTTGAAGAAAAGTGACGAAACTTGGACTTTGGAGCATTACAGAGAGTTCCACGGCCTAAACCACGGTCGTGACAGCTACAGTGACCGTAATTTCCAAAAGCCTTTGAAAAATCACCAAAACCACGGTTCCGTACAATTCCACGGCCGTGGAACACCCCGACAGACCGTGATTTTCAAAATTTTGCCTATGACTATATAAACCACGTTCTTCACAAAAATCACTCCACAAAACCCTCTTCCACGACCAAAAACGCCGAATCCACGACCTTCTCCCAATTCCTCGTTCCTTAATCGTTTTCAACGATTCTTCTTCCCAAATCGAAGCAAATTCAACCACCAACAAGATCCAAGCGACGAATCGAGCGGAAATTCACCAAGGAACTCACAATTCGGATTTTAAAATCCGAAACCTAGGTTTTTCCCCTCTTCTTGTTCTTTGTCAATTTGGTTCGTTTTTGTTAGAAATTTTAGGAAGAACTGATTGAAATTAGAAGGAATTAGACTAGGGCTACCTGATCGTTGAGTTTGAGAGTTGTTTGCTGAGATTTGCGAAAGAAACAGACAAACCACGGTTCCTGGAAGAACCACGGCCGTGGAAAGGCTAGAACAGACCGTGATTCTTGACAGTGATGGATTTCGTAAGGAGAGTTTCAGGGAGGATTAAAGAGAAAAAGAATGATCAGAACAAGAAGAGGAAGGGTAATCCCCCTTCTTCTTCATCCTCTAGAGCACCACCACCCTCTTCCCCTTCACCTCCATCATCACCTTCATCACCCTCACCTCCTAGCCCTAGAGTACCGACTATACATGAGGATCACCTTGATGCATTCGAGAGGATCCAAGAGAGAGCTGTGATTGGACCTAGGTACTTATTGTTAGAGGATCTAGCTCCTCTTAACATCATAGAGGACCTTACTTGGCTCTTGGATAGAGCCGGACTACTTGTCTTCTCGGCTATCCGAGAAGACGCTTATGAGGAGATTACGAGGGAGGTTGTGACGTCTTTCCAGCACAGCCATGTGGATAGGACCGTTTCTTTCCGTCTTATGGAAAGAAACTATGACTTCGGGACCTTCTTTGGGTTCCATGAGACCTTTAACAGTCGTTTTCCTAGTGGCGTTTACGCCAAGGACTTTTGGGAGGAGGTTGCTATGGTTTACGCCAGCGAGGACCGCTGGCAACCTGCTGACACCAAGGCTAAGTTGATGTACCACTTAGCCTTGAAGATTGATCACCGTGTTCTTTCGGAGTGTCTCTTCCCTCGGACGGAGACGCCCCAAAAGATCAAGACGGATGAGCTCTTTCTGCTTTATTCTATGCGGTATGGGCGCCGAGCTGACTGTGCCACCCTCTTAGCTGCTACTATGAGCAAGCTTAAAAACAAGAGGAAGGGCAACATTGGATATGGTGGGATAGTTACCCACCTTGCTAGGAGTTTGGGAGTTGATTTTTCTGCGTGTACCCGCATACCAGCCGTACCTTTAGGACTTCATGCCTTCATGACTAGAGGTCTCATCTTCCCCACACATAGAGGTCCGCCTTATGCGGGCATGCCTTGGGAGAGCAGGACAGGTAGGGGTATTGAGTGGCTACAGGAGTATTCCATTATGGCAGGACGCCATAATTGGAAGGAGACGTTCGCTGCTATGCATGCGAACAGGATTGCAGCTCCCCCGTATGTTCCACCACCGCCCGTCGTTGAGGAGGAGGAGATGAGAGATCAGTTTGAGGGTGGAGGAGGAGCAGAGCAGGAGTTTGGCACGTTTCCGGATCAGCCGGATGCGGCCCCCGATGTGCCTAGACGTTCTCCACGTCCAGCTAGAGCTTCAGGCTCGTCTTTTCGCCGCGCCAGCGTGAGTGAGAGACCCACATGGGCTGACACACCTCCTACATGGTATGGAGCTCCACCTCCATGGTCTACACAGGTACCATCTGCACCAGCACCAGCACCATCCGACGCTCCAACATGGTATAGTCACGCTCCGGGATGGTATGAGCAGATGCCGGGTTGGGCTACTGGCCTTTCAGAGAGAGTAGGAGCATTGGAGATTCGAGCCGATGCTAGAGACGGACGCATGGATGATCTCGATCACATGATGAGGGACGTCTACCGCCAGCAGTTTGGGCGGTTTTATGATCCTAGCTTCTCTCCATTCCCGCCTCCACCAGCGCCGCAGTGATGATGATTTGCATGACCGTTTGCCTTAGCCGCTCCACCGCCATTTTGTGAGTTTCTTTTTCTTTTCTTTTTTTCTTTCTTTTATTTGAACATTAGGGACAATGTTTGTTCCAAGTATGGGGTGGGGTGTGACTAAAAGTTTGTAATAACTCTTACTCACTATGTTTGCTTCTATTCGAGACTATCTTGCATGTTCATTATATTGTTGCACGTTTCATTATTGCATTGCATGAAAAAGAACTTGAAAAAACCATAAAAATTGAAAAATTTTGGAAATTTTGTGCTTCTAAGAAATTGAGATGATTTCCATGATAATCGCTACTTGTGAATTGAGTTTGATGACAATTGCATGCTTAAACGATTAGTGAATTGAAAAGGAATCGAATGTGTTGATTATGCCTCTTTTTGCAAGTTTCATAATGTGATGAATGTTACCTAAATCATGTTGAGAAATTGAAGTTGAAATCACATTATAAGTTCCTATGCTTCTTGTTGAGATGATTAAGGCAATTCGATTCTTCTTTCTTCTTTTTTTGATCATTTAGCTCCTCATTGAAATATTGACCTCCTTACCTATCCGGGAATTTGGAGAGGTGAATGAAAAAAGGCATGTTTGATGTGGGAGGGCCATGAGAGCAATTATTTGCAATCAAAAGAATAGAAAGAAATTATAGGTTTGGGAAAGTCAATCATGACGATGAGTAACTCGGCACCATTCACATAGCCGGATGTTTGTGTCTTGCCAAAGTCGAATTGAGCGATATTCCTAGCGGATTATGGTATGTGCGCTAAGGGTTTGAGGCATCTCATAAAAATTGAGAAACGCCAATCTCCTAGGCTTCGGTTTTTGTGCACCTCTATCCATAACTCCAAAAGTAAAGTCGAAAAATGAAAGGAAGAGAGCGAAGCTCTAAGTTGAAGGTGTGCGGAAACCGCAAGAGAAAAAGAAAAGAGTAGTTGTCCACTTTCCCGGATTCATGCACCACATTCCCTAAAAGTTTCCTTCCCTTTCCACATTCTAGACCTTTTTCTTTGAAAGTCCTTAAGATCAAAAGAATGTTATATGACTTGGTGGTCTAAATTGAAGTTTCTTATGATTGATTTTGATAATGTTTGAAGGTTATGATGTTTGTGTGGAAGTTTGATTGATTCATGAGCTTTCTTTACCCTTTACTCTTTGATTAAGTGTATGAAAGTCTTATAAACGATTGAAGCAAGATTTGAGAATGATCTATTGTTTAGAAGGCACATTCATCCAAAAGAAGTATTGCTTTGAGAAGGTACACATATTTCATCCTAACTCTTGTTTTAAAAGCTTTTGAAAGACCTTGCTTAGGGACAAGCAAGTTGCAAGTATGGGGTTATTTGTTAGCATGAAATATTGTGATATTTTAGGCACGTTTTCTAAGTGTATTTGATTCATATTGATAGTCATTATTGAGCATTGTTGCATTTGTGAGCTAGTTTGCCTATATTGTCGATATAGATGTCTACACAAGCTTTATGTTGATTATAGGTGATTGAGAGCCATTTCCGAACGGAATTGAGCAAGGATAGAGATGTTTGAGTATGTCCATGGATTGAGGGCATTCTTAGGAGCAAAAAGGAGTTCAACTTGGAGAATGCACGAGGCTAGGGAAGAATCACGTTCTTGCCCTAAACCACGCTCTAAAATACGGCCGTACTACATTCCACGTTCAGTTCCACGGCCGTGGAACCATGGTCAGAAAACGTGGTTCATTCCAGTAACTTCTACAGTCGTGGAATCATGTGTTCAAACCGTGTTGATTTCCACGCTCTAAATTACGGTCGTGGAACCTTCCACGACCGTGATCTTGACGATCTTTTTCGCCACACTTTAAGCCACGATCTTTTGGAAGATTGGGGCGGGCCGATATTTTATCTTGCCCTATAAAAGGACAGACGAAGAGAGATTCCGTCAGCTTCGCTTAGACGCACTTTGCGACCTCGCTTTACACTTTCGCCTACGCCGCGACTTGGAGATTTTGGCGATTCTTGCAAAAGACGTATTTTGCGCTCATCCTTGGAGTTGCCCTAATCTCGCACTTTTGGTGGAGATTGTTGTGGAGATTTCCGGATTGACGGAAGATCAAAGATTCGGAAGATTGTTCGCAAGAAGATTCCTCTTCTTGCTTAGGTTTCATTTAGAAGACGGATTGACATCCCGTTCTTCCTTCTTATCTACGATTGTGTTTGTTTGTTCTATTCCGAATCTTGTGACGATATTTGTTCTTGATTGTGACATTGAGATTGGTTTGAAGTTTATTGAAAGTTTTCGGAAGTTTTCATCTTTCAATCTTTTAATTCTTGAATTTAATATCAATATGACTGTTATTGGCTAAAAACCCTTAACAATTCTAAGGTGAAGGATTGACAGTTGTGGCTTAGATGATGATAGATCGATCGTAAACAGATTAGACCCTGAGAGTTAGAGAGAATCGTCGACGAACCTTAAATCACGGTTTGTTCTTGAGTTCCACGACCGTGGAATCTCAAGATCCACCCGTAATTTCCCTTAAGTTTACGAACCTGCTTTTACTTCAATCCAAAGTTAAAGATTTGCTTTAACTTAGTTTAGGCTTGCCTTTTCTAGGTGGTAGTGAAGCCTCAACAACCTCTACCTCGATTGTGAGTGTCATAACCTTAATCGGTTAAGTTAGTCTTGATCCTTGGACTACAAGTTTGGGTATTTGACATTAATTCTTACCTTTAAAACCTTTCTATACTGAAGCCTCAACAACCTTTATAGAGAGTGTCTTGTAGGTGAGTTATATAAGGTTTTTGGAACTTCATCGTACGATTACCTTACATTAGCATACCTTTGCATATCTCAACTCTGTCTTTATATCATTAAGTATATCTTGAATCGATTGCCACAGCTGGATACTTGGATCTTTAGGATTGTTGTTTTCCCAATATTTGCAAAACCTCTCATATTTACTCGCTTGATAATCTGCAATTGAATTTGTTCCCACCCAAATCCCTGTGTTCGATACTCTGAAATTCTTGCGTAACTATATCGATCCGTACACTGCGGGTTCGCTTGCTTGATTCTAGTTTTATAATTAAAGCTTATTTGCACGCACGTTAATCAATAGATAGATTATCAGAATTATAAAAAAAATTATTAGCTATTTCGATTAATATCTAATTGTTTTTTAACCATATCTTATGATAACTAATTACGTAACAAACTTAAAGAGTGTATGAACAGAATTCCATTCCAAGTTTGTTTAATTTAAATAAATAAGTTAAAATTGAACAACCTATTTTTTTTTATTAATTACGAATTCTAAAAATTTATTCTAAAATTAAAATAATTTTTATTCTTACGTAGCAAGATATTTTCAAAACATAAATTACGGATTTAGAAAAAAAATTTAATCAACATTAGGGAAGCTTTGATCTCAAATCTAGAGTAAAAAAATTTATAAAACAAGCGTATCTTTTGATTTAAAAAATGAAAATTTAACATTTTCAAATCACCGAAGATCTTTCAAAGTTAACGAAAAAATATTTTAAAAAGCTAATATTTTCGATATTTAGAATTAAAATTTTTTGATTAGAAACCAAATTTTGTTAAAATTCTATGATTTTCAATTTTAGTTTTTAATTTTCTTTGTTGACTTTATTCTAATTTTGCTCGATTTGAATTTGTATATGTTATCGTAATCTTTTGTTAGTTGAAAAGCTTTCCTAACAAGCTTTACAAACCCTATTTTTTACTATCTATATACATATATTAAAGCAGAAGCGTTTACTTCAGCGTGGTTCATCCTAACAAAAAAATATGTCACGTGTCATTTTCTTAGAATTTTCGTTTTTTTTAAATAATATATATAGTTACCATATTTTAATTATCCTATTATAGAACTTATATTTATCTACTTACCAAACATATATGTATATATACTATTAGTGTTAAAATATATATCTAGATACTAATAATAAAGTAGAATAAAGTATAAGCATTTAATGCCATATGTTTTTTTTCCGTTCTTTTTGTCAATACAATTTAAAACGCACTCTCATTTTAAAAAATTAATTAAAAAATTATATAAACTAACTATCTATTTATATATATATATATATATATATATATATATATATATATATATACTAATATTAAAAAAAACCTTGATAAAAAAAACCATGGTTCCATATATTTTTATATTACGGGTCGTTTTAACGTTCAGTTTCATTTAAGATTTTTTTTTTATCAAGAACATGTAAACTATCATTTATTTAAAATAATCCCTTTTTGTTTTTATTATTTTTTATTTTTCCTTATAATATTATCTTCCAACCCACTTTAATTAATAAATAGATTGGTTTACAATTTATAAAGCTAATCCCGCACACGGTGCGGGTATTAGACTAGTATATATACGTGTACGAAGTTCCACCTCTCTCACAAAATACATCTCATATTCTCATCATCAAAATTTGTATGACTATCAATTGAGTTACACGAGGTTTCATTTTCCCCCGTATTTGCAGGAAACAAAATGAAGAATCGAAGATGAAGAACTCTCTCCAAATTTCCAAACTATCAAAACATGTACTCTCATGTGAGGTTACTAATTGTATATATTTATCTTCAATGACACTACTTTCATTGATTCTTCATTGTCGTCAGAAATATCTCAATTGAAAGTATTATTGTTGACCAAAATGTGAATTGATAGGTGGAGTAAGATAGACAATGGTTGGACGAGGCGTTGCCGAAGACAATGAATACATAGAGGTTGATAGCAAATGAAGAACATAAGACGGGAATCAAGACGCCGGCTTACCTTGGAACCACTTCGTATGGCATTCCGACCGGGAGAATTTTGACAAGGGTTTATTTCGTATGGTACTTATTCCAAAGGAGATTATTTCGTATGGTACTTATTCCAAAGGAGATATCCCATTTTTTTTAAGTAATTTATGAACTATTACATAAATATGTAGATTTTATATTGAGCTTTAAAGCTATGAAGCACAATTCGGTCCCAAGAGTACGCACCCCACGCGCCCCCAAATCCAAACCTAATGCGATACTCCGTTCGATACCTCCGATTCGCCTCTCTTCCGTTCGAATCTCCTCCTACCACCCAAATGAAAGAGCTGAGTACCCTCCCCAACCTATTGGATTGTATGCCCAAAATAGTGAGACATTTGTGCGATTTCTGCTCTCCACTGAGCTTTCAAGCAAGCAAAAGGCGAGAAAAAAGAGCCTGCAACTGGAAGATGAAGGGGATGAAAATGAGGAAGTTGTTGAGCTTCCAAAAATGGCGAAACATGCCTGGAAAAGGAGGAGAAAGTAAAGAGATAAAGTGGGGGCGAATCAGGGAAGATTTGTGCTTCAGCTTCGTTGTTGGAGTCCGGCGTCGATTTGGTTGAGTGGATTTGTCAGTCCGAATCTCATCATCAGGTGCGAATCTCTTGCCCCTGCATACCTATTCACGAACCCTAGAAATCAAAATGAATCAGGAGTCTCTAATTTGCCTTTTCTCTCTGATGACGAAATGAGTTGGGCGTTTGCTAGTCCTGGAACAACACTGAACTGAATAAGATCTGAAGGTGCACAATCATGGTATGCTCTGCATTCTGGGGAGGCCAGGTATGCTACTTTCCTCCCTGTGATTGATCTTGATACTCTGAGTGTTGATTTTGTGTTTGCTTTGATTCCTTTCGCTGATGACTGTTACCAGGAGACTGATCTTGTCTCTTGGTATGATGCCCTTCTAGTAGGGTATCATGCTGCTTACCTGAACATGTTGCTCATTCTGTGGTTTGTTAAACTAGGAATGAAACTGAGTAAACACCACTATAAAATGAACTCACATCCCCCAGTAGCAATCCAAACTAAACATATACACATTGCTAAGGTTATAGAGAAGCTAAGTATGAATGATAGGAACAAATCCTTCAAGGAAAAACTGTGTGAGATTCCAAACAACCCTTCCAATGAAAATCATGGAAAGTATTCGGCTGCTAATGATGATGCCCAAAATGAAGCTAACGAGAACAACACTGATGGAGTAAGTCCAGGGGAGTGCAAGGTTGAGCAGAAGCCTCTGCTGAACAAGTCAAAGAAGGGGAAAGAGATCATGGATGAAGAGGTCAACCTTGATGAGTACCTTCAAATGCTATCCAAGGTGAAATCCGACTTCACTAAAATCAGGGAATCCTCTCTTATGGGTAGAATTTTTGGAATCCCACTTGAATTTAGCAAGGTACGTACCAAGCTTCTGTCTGAATGGAGAAACATTAAGGGTGAAGTTCAGTTTATCCCTAAGCTTAACCACTGGTTTGAAATTAATTTCTCCAACCCCTATGACAAAGCTATGATCTGGGAGAAGAGACCTTTCCACATTTTTGGTCATATTCTCATACTCCGCCCCTGGAAGCCTAACTTTAATGTATTTACAGAAAATATATCAGCAGTGGATGTATGGGTTAGGATCCCTATGATCCCTCCCGAATACATTAATAAGGAAGCCATTAGAACTATCATTGAGGTGAACAAAGTTGGCAAATTCATTCGCTTGGACCCCTTTTCTGAAAAGGGTATGGGTGTGAACTATGCCCGTATTTGCATTAACTATGATGTTGAACTGAGTTACCAGAAAATGAAAGAAGTCCCGATACCAGATGAGGAGGGAAAGACCAAAATGTTCAAGATTTGGTTTAAAGACTTCTCCAAAGGATGCGGTTTCTGTGCTAAGAAAGATCATGACTTCGAACAGTGCCCTATGAGAATGATTACTGCTAAGAAAACTAACTACTCTTTCAGGAATGGTAAAAAATGGGAAACTGGCATGAACAGGAAAGGCAAGGAAGAGGAGAAGGATGCTGACTGGACACCAGTGATGAACCATAAGAAGAAAAAGAGAACCCCAGTTGTGGTTAGTGGAGTTAAACCCTATCTCTCGGGGTCCACTGGTATCACTGTTGCCTTCAATGATTTGTCTTCCCAAAGCTCGAAGAGTAGCTCCTTGGGCCCTTGTGAGAACAAGGAGCCTAAGATCAATATGAACCCCAATGAGGAAACAACTGAGGGGCAGCCCCCTAAGGATGATAATATTGAGATCTTTGGCAATGACCTAGTGCAGCCCACCTTCCTGGAGCAAGAGATTGACATTCCCCGGCCTGAGGATGAGCTGTTCGCTTTGAACATGATCAATGATCAGGGTGCTGGAATGACACTAAGTCCAAATGAAAATGGTGTAATCCTAGCTAATCTACTGCACAGAGTTCCAGCACCAATTGATGATGAAATTATGATCTCTGAGGACTCCTTCCATTCTTTCCACACGAACAATACTATGCACAGGCAGCTGGAGGAGTTGGAAGTGAAAACTGAGGGGTCTAAGTCAACTTCTAGCAAAAGGAAGGTGAAAGGAGGCACTAGTGACACTGCCACCTCGACACTGAAGGGGGCTAAAAAAACCTAGAATCTGATTCTCTACTTTGATTCTAGATGATAAATAAATGCTATCTTTTGTTAAGGGTTTGTGAGCCTACCCTCATGAAAATGGCCGTAGTTTCTATGACTAAAATAAGTGTGTATGTGACCTGGCTTTCATGCCATAGAACCTACCCTAGAATATTTGCTATTGCTGTGACTGCCTATATGACCCTGCTGAGAAAATGTGTTATTGATGCTCACTATGGCATCACTGAACTGCTTTGTTTTACTTGTCTATTTTATATGAAAACCTTGATTCATGCCTTTTGTTTTGCTCCTGTTTGGTTTGCGTGTTGCTGCTGTTTGTCCTTGTTGTTGTACAGGAAGGTTCTGCCCAGCTCTCTCGCCTGGAACCCGAGGACTAGACACACGTATAAGCTCAAACGAACTCAGTGGTGTAAATCAGAGGAACACAATTTCATTGCATTTGGCTTGATGAATTACAGGAGGACCATTGAACTGTTGGCATTCAGAGAATTCTATGTAAAACATGAACTGGCTATTACTTGTTTCCCAATGTACTCTAAACTGCATAATAAATGTGTAAAATATTGGATGATTTGCGAAGCCCTTGTTTTTGATTTTATATACCTTTCTTTTCCATGCATGCAACATAATTGTCTCGAGAGATATGAACCGTTTTCTCCTGTTAACAAAATCTATAGTGAGCTGCACAAGATAGCAATGTGGACTCGAATAGCCCAGGCTCAAGGTAAGAAGAATAGAAGGTCTCTAAACACGGCAATAATGCAGACTGTGTTCCTTAGGTTGCACATGAACAATAGGGACCATAAGGGTTACTACCCCGGTTGTAATAAACTCAATTCTAATCCTAATATTGAAGGACCTCTTAGACTACCTGATGGTAGTTTGAGTCCGGAACCCCGAAGAAATCCAAAGACCGAATTGAAATTCCTAGCTGGCATGATCTATTTTAAAATTAAAGAAAAATTTGAACGGTTTCCGACTACTTGTTGGACTAAGACCTACCCGTTTAAGGGCAACTCAAGCTATAATAACCTTCAAAAATTGAGCTGGGCTAAGAAAAGAACTCAAATCATATCGGAGTTAACCGTGGGATCTCCACCCAACAACCCAAAAGATGTTAAATGAAAGTAGCCTTCTGGAACTGCAGAGGTATAAAGAAGAACTTTTGGACGGACCTTAACATTACATGCAAAAATGATAAAATTCAAATGATCATGCTAGCTGAACTGAAGACTAGCAATGAACCAGATGAAAAATGCTGGAAAGGAGCAGGGTTTGATAACATTTGTTTTGTCCCTGCAGACGGTTTTTCGGGAGGACTTTGCCTCCTCTGGAAAAGCTACCAAATGTCATGTGAACAGGTTGAGATAGTCAGTAAAGAAAAAAGGCAAGTTACAATCCTACACAAAAATCTAAAAAATAATGTAAGCATTCACATTACATTCATTTACGCACCTCCACATGAAAACCAAAAAGAATCTTTCTGGACTCAATTAAAAAACCACATTAACTCTGGGGGCTTGCCTTCCATTGTTATTGGGGATTTTAATGACTTGCTCCAGCTTTCTGATAAAAAGGGAGGAATAGAGCCTTCAGTGAATAGAACTAGGAGACTTTATGAACTTACTCAACAGTGCAATCTTGTTGACCTAGCGACAAAGGGGAACAAATTTACCTGGAGGAAACGTAAAGAGGGGATTGATAACACCTTTGAGAAACTAGACAGGGTGATGGTACACCAAGGAGTGATACAGGCATACCCGAACATCTTTACATGGAATCACGCCTTCACTACATCGGACCACTGTCGCATTTCATTAAATCTCCAAAACTCCGAACATCAAATTAGGAATAAATCTTTTAGATTTGAAATGATGTGGACACAAAGGAAAGAATGTGAGATGCTTGTTAAGCAAACCTGGAGAACTCAATTTTAGGGGACTGATATGTTCAACCTTGTAAAAAAAACTAGCTTATTGAAAACTAAACTAAAAAAATGGTGTAAACAAGCTTTGGAAATATTAATAGGCAGGTTGGGGAAGTGGAATCTGCCATTGAGCAACTACAAAATATGAACGCCTCTAATTACTCGGTGCAAACTGAAGCTAAATTAAACAAACTAAGCAAAAAAAGAGAATGCCTCATTAGTTATCAACATAAGTACTGGACACAACGAGCAAAATCAAATTATCTTCGGTTGGGGGACAAAAATACAAAATTCCATCACCGTAAAGCAACGGGAAGGAGAAACCATAAAAACATAGCAGCAATCAGCACAAATAGTAGGGTGTTGTTAACTACTGATGAGGACATTGAAAAAGAATTTGTCCTGGATTATGAAACCAGATTTAAAGCCTCAAATATAAACATAGATGAGCTCCATAAACAACTTGAAGTTCTGACGAATGAAGTATCGGAAAGAGAAAATGCTATGCTAACGAAACCCTTTTCCAATGAGGACATCAAAACGGCAATATTTGAGATTGGGTGTGAGAAATCCCCCGGTCCGGATGGATTTCCGGCTGGATTTTTCCATAAGTACTGGCACATTGTTGGCCAGGACGTCATTCGAGCAGTTAAGAGTTTTTATAGAAGGAAAAATTCTTAAGCAAATTAACCACACATTCATTGCCCTTATCCCAAAAATAGACAATCCATCAACAACATCACACTACAGACCTATTAGTCTATGCTCTACGATCTACAAAGTCATTGCAAAGATTCTAACAAATAGACTTAAGATGATCCTCCCTAACCTAATCCACCCATACCAAGGGGCTTTCACCAAAAATAGATCTATTCATGATAACATCCTGATTGCTCGTGAAATTTTCCACGGATTTAAATCAAAGAAAGGGAAAGCTGGATATGTAGCTATGAAACTTGATATGGAAAAAGCATATGACAGGGTGGAATGGCCTTGCGTCCTGACAATCTTAGAAAAACTGGGTTTTTCTGGAAAATTTGTTGGATGGATTAAAGAATGCATTTCGACAGCCTCCTACTCCATCCTAATTAATGATAAACCAACTAAAATCATCTACCCAACAAGAGGCCTTAGACAGGGCGATCCGCTTTCTCCGCTCATTTTTAACCTGGTTGCGGACGTTCTGGCAAGAAATATCCAAAAAGCTAGCTTTGAGGACAAAAAAAACATTGGCTTCCCAATCACTAGGGCGGGGACTATTATTCCTTTCTTAGCATTTGTTGATGATATCATTATCTTTGTAAAAGGAACTAATCAAGCTTGTGATAAAGTTATGGATATCCTAGCAAAATACTGCCAAGTGTCCGGACAAAAAGTAAATTACCATAAATCCGCCTTCCAAACATCTGGAAATCTAGACAACCAAACTAAAAGAATGATACAACTAAATATAGGTATTCTACCGAGCAATTGTCTGGAAAAATATTTGGGCTGCCCAATTATCAATGGAAGGGCTAACAAAACGACATTTCAAGATGTCATTGAGAGCGTGAGGAAACAACTAACGAAATGGAAAGCATCCTCCTTATCACAAGAAGAACGAACGGTACTTATCAAAGCCAATCTAAACGCAAAACCAAACTATATTATGCAAAGTTTCAGGCTCCCCTCATCGATACACAAGGAACTAGATCAAATTAATAGGCAGTTTTTTTGGAATAAAGGACCAAACTATCATCCGCTTATAAGTTGGGACA
Source organism: Fagopyrum esculentum (assembly GCA_033239045.1). Taxonomy (NCBI): domain Eukaryota; kingdom Viridiplantae; phylum Streptophyta; class Magnoliopsida; order Caryophyllales; family Polygonaceae; genus Fagopyrum; species Fagopyrum esculentum. The sequence continues at coordinate 49,584,180 of BSUD01000006.1, read as the reverse complement.
AGATCTGCAAACCAAAAGATAAAGGAGGACTTGGAATAAGAAAAGTGGAAGATATGAATAAAGCATTGCAAATGAAACTACTATGGAAAATTATGGCAGAACCAGATAACATTTGGGTAAAAATTATTGAGCAAAAGTACCTAAAAGGGAATCAGCTATGGAAATACAAGCTAGGTAATAACACATCCTGGCAATGGAAGAGACTGATGAGACTACGACCTGAGTTCGAACAAGGGATTAGATGGAATGTCGGGGACGGGGAAACACTCAGAATTTGGAAGGATCGGTGGATTGACGATCGCCCTTTAGAACAACTGGTTCCTAATAAGAAAACAATAACCAATATTGAGGATACAGTGAGCACCCTCATTACAAACAAAAAGTGGGATCTCGCAAAAATAGATTATCTGAAAAATTATTTGAACAGCCAAAATATTATCAACAAAATAATAACCCACCCGCTTCCAACAAGTGATATCAAAGATAGACTATATTGGGCCCCTAGTAAGGATGGTTGGTTCCGTAGAAAGGATGCTATCTCCTTCATGTATGACAAACACAACACCAATATAGGACAGAAAGACATCTCATGGATTTGGAGCATTGACATAATGCCCAAAGTCCAAAACTTTACCTGGAAATTAGCAATGGATGGCCTGCCTACCAAAGAAAACCTTGAAAAACAAAAAATACCTACTCCGATGCCCTGCGTCCTTTGTCAACATCCGTATGAAAGTGCAAAGCATATTTTCTTCAGTTGCCCGTATACTATGGATAATATAGCCAAGGATGAAACTAGAAAATTCTTACAAAGTATTGATATGACTAATGTAAAGCTAAGGGATGCGGTGTCACTTGTTAGAACTAAACTTGCAGAATCCTCAATCACCGCTCTTCTTGTCACATGGTGGAACGTGTGGTTCATGAGAAACAGGATCATCTTCAACAACGAAAAAATTAGGAACATCATATACACGGTTGAATCTCAATTGGAGGACTAGGTCAAATCGAAAGCGAAGAAAATAACTTCAAAAATTAACAAAAGGAAAACAAGGAACATCAAATGGTCCGCGCCTCTTTCAGGAATTGCCAAACTCAATTTTGATGGATCTAAACGTAGCGATGGCCAAAGTAGCTTTGGATATATGATAAGAGACCATAATGCCTCAGTCATTGCACTAGACTACGGAAGATGTGAGGAAGTTTCTATCCTCCAGACTGAAGCATATGGGCTGAAAATGGGCCTAATCAAAGTCAGACAACTTGGTCTAAGCAAACTTGATATTGAAGGGGATAACCTTACAATTATCAATGCAGTGAAAAAAAATTTGGATGCCTCCATAGGAACTGGATATTACCATTTCGGATATTTCCATTTTACTCTCTGGTTTCAGACAGGTTCAGGTCAACCACATTTTCAGAGAGATTAACAGTGCAGCAGACAAGCTTGTAGCGCTTGGGCATGATGGTCAAGTTGCGATTCCCCAAGAGCAGGACAGGACGATGACTGGCCGGAGGGTCCCGACTCTGCTCGATGTTATCGTCCGAAAGGATGCCCTAGGATGGTCTACTACTAGACGCTGACCATTCCTAACCCCTTACCCGATTTAGTCAAAAAAAAAATATTGAGCTTTAAAGCTTGCGTAAAATTTTTTATTAAGAAATTAAAAAATAATTTGGGTGTTGATCTCAATTCGAATTATTTTTTTTACCCATCAAATATTAATATACTAACAATCTCAACTATTAATTTGTTACCCATCAATTATTATTATACTAACAATTTTGTGGAATTATTATAAATAATGTATGTTATTACGAAGTATGAAAATATGGATTGAATATTTAAAAATTATATTTGTTTATATTCATTTGAATTATATTTTTCCTTATGTTTTATATTATCTAAAATATAGAAAGTAATCACAATATATACAATTTAATATATTGAAGGGGTAAATATGTGCTTGAATTTATCACCAAATTATATGTATTTTAAATATAAGTTAAATTGATAGTGTATAACTTATATGAAACTCGAAAGAAGAAAACTATTTATTCACATATTTAGAATAAATATTAATACGAGACCCGTGCAGTGCACGGGTAGTACACTAGTTTTACTTATTGCACATACATCCTTCTTCAAGCACATAAATCTTTACTTTTCTCTTCCTATTTATGGGATAAACGAGAATAATATTTCCAAAATAAACTCTTAATTGGTATGCAACAAGATTTCTAGCGGAAACTTTTCATCCTCTCCACTAGTTCTGAAAACATTTTGGGAGCTTGATATGTTCCGAAAATTTCAAAATTTCTTGTAATATATCACCAACTAGAAAATCAACGAGAAAGAATGAATACATACGCAAAAACTAATGACGGCAAACAGAGAGCCAATATGAGTACAAAGTACAACATTTACATAATTGTCACGCCGTTAAAAATCCAGCAGAGAATGCAACGCACCTGGGCACATACAATGGTGTACAATGCGGTACATTGATGGACTGATGAACATATAGATAGATTGAATGGAGCAAAAATGCAGTTACAAACCAACATACCATCAATCAGCAAGAACAACCATACAATCCGCAAGCCGTCATTGGTTATCCTCCACCTCTTCCTCATCGGGTGAGTGTTCAGTCAACAAAGAATACTTGACTCGAAGAGAGATTTTGCCCTTCTCAACTAGAAGTCTGGCGCCCGAGACAACCCAATATCCAGGGTTGTCCTGCGGCCCTCTAGTCATTTCGGTGGTGTCAACAAGTTTTAACAGCTTAGGTGATTGGACCGGTACTGGTGGGCCACCAGGGTAAACGGCTGAGTTGATGTTCACAGCGGCTGGCTGTGGAGAAGGTTTTGCAACCGAGGTGAAGTGGTGGCTGATTAAAGTTGATATGAGACCCGATTTACGAGCCAAACCAGGTGATCCATCCCATTCTGCATTCCTCACCATTGTTGCTCCTAGAACAGTGGAGAAACGAAGTCTCAAGAAAAGTACCTTTTTGAAACCATAGTTCCCTACTTGTAGTTCAGCTCCGGTCACAATGGAGAGGTCCTCATCAGACTCAATTGGTGCTGTGCATACATGAGAGAACGTCTTCCAACCGACTTTCTCGTAGAATCTATGATCATGATTCTCTTGCCGATTGGTACCAGTTGTGTCATCTTTGAGTTGAAAGATTTTTGGGAGAGAAGTCAAGTGTTGCAAATGAATGGCCAGACGGTTGCTTCTTTTACCTTCTAGATAAAGCCGAAGCCCAGTGACAGGCCTCTTACCCACATCAACCTGCCATCATCAAAAAGTGTTAACACATGTAATTTTCGTTATTATTCTCATAACTTTGATCTTTTAATGTCATTGATTTCTCCATGGCTCTGTTACTGAGCTGCATGTACAGACCAACAAATGTCTCTATTCGATATGCCAATGACACTAAACCAACAAGTGCATGTGTAGACAAACAATTATCACACAATCAACCAGAATGACATACAGGGACGATGTTGACATAGAGCCTTGGACCGAACAAGCTGAACTGCAAAGATGGATAATTCTGCTGTCTCCGTTGTGGACCAAGTGGAAGATCACTAAACACAGGTGCCCATTGTCTAGGCAGTTGAAATTCCAAAAATTGATGAAGTTCTTCTATTGGTGGTTTGTCTGCAAGAAGACCCAAAGGCATTACATGGCAAGGAAAGTGTAGACACGGTTTCTCAGAGCAAATAGTAAGCAGAGTTAATAACATATCTTTCTTTGGAATAAACACCACCGTGCAAATAATTTTCTATCAAATGGAGCCCAAGGAACTCCAACCAGGGTAGCTCAAGGTCTACTCAGCTTAAGGAATGGGACGTTTTAAAAAAAGTTCTACAGGTATACTAGAAAATAACTCCTACACCGAGAGAACATAACATGAGAAGCAAACGAAAGCAATCAAGAGCATTTACATCACAGACTCAGAAAAAACACGAGACTGAGTTAAAAAGGTTTTTTTCACTTCACAATGCCTCAAGAGTTTCCTTTTTTTGCCACACCGAACAGTATCAAACAGAAAATGAAAGGTCTAGCATAAAATGTATAATCTAATGAATATCTAGATTTATATGGTCAAAATGACAAAAGGTAACTACCGTGATAAACAAGGTCCCACACTCAGGTAATCTTCCACCGGTTTAACAATGAGTTTTGTGACTATTTTGCAACAAGAGCCTCCAGGTGTAATGCATGAAACACAACACAATTACAAGTTCATGATCACCTTTATTTTGGCTAAAAGTTAAGATACACGGTCCTGAAATTGTTCTCTTAATAACTCTAATGAAGGTTACCATTTAAACAGTCGAAATAAGTTTCATGTTTAGAATATTATCATTTACATTTTGAAGCAAATGGAGCCTAAGTAACCAAAACTCACAAGTCTATCTCAGCAGAGCATTTACCCTCTAGAAGAATCACTTTGCAAGTCACAAGAAGAATGCACCATCTATATTAACTTACAGCGTAGATAAAGATTTATCGCGTGACTCAGGAATCCACTTCCAGGAACACCATTTAGTAGAGAAGTGATCGGGATAAAGGACATTGAAATCACATCAGGCTCAAGTTGTACAGTTTGCAACCAGTCATTGTGAGACAGGCTTCTATTATCATTTCCTCCTCTCCTCTTGCAAATGCTCACGACATCCTGAAGTTGAGAACCAGGTCAAAACCAATCACAGAGATCACTCAAAAATAAGAGAAATAGCTCCAGGCAGCCATAAGAAAAAGGATCTTGATATACCTCCTTGTTAGAATATGAACATGAAGGACTTGTATTATCAAATCTCATATGCTGATGTCTGACATCAAACTGACAGAGAAAACACAAACCATCAGTTTCTACATGCAAGCAAGTTGAAAGATGGAATTATAACAATGGGTCAGCATTACAAACAGATGTAAGTCTGCTCAATTTGAAATCAGAAAAATCATACAATATCTCAAATTATTAGCAACAAAAAACTATCATAAACATTGATTCATTAAACGCCTGAATACGGTTATGACCTTGTCAATCTGATAAATGTGATCAGAATTCAAAATAAGTTGTCCAGTTCCATCTGCAAATCTCTTATCTGCTATTTCCTTTAGCCTTTTCTGTATATCTGCTGGCTGTAGTGTAGAAGAATGTTGTTGCTTCACATATATGACATCCTTCCCTCCCATCTTCACACCTACAATAATATGAGTGCCGAATTTTTCAATGAACCTGGAAATTCATCACAACAAGATGGCACACATGATTATGTTAGAATTGAATAATTAGTTTAGTTATGACAAATATTTAGAACCAAATGAGGCTGATATAAGAGGAAAATGACCAAATTGAAGTTGTATATTTTTGTTTATAAAATACAATCTATGAAGAACCCAGGAAAGAATGGAAGTTAGAGCTAGCAATACTGATTAGTTCATTTACCCTCTACCCTTAAATTCTACACCAAGAACTGGTGGCAATATCACTCAGCCAAATCAATGTCTTCCTCCCCTAAACAGGCCAACCGTCATTATCCTTCTGTAACTAACAGGCTGGCCACTTATCATTAGATTAGAAAGTTGTCAACATTTCTAAGTACGAAGGGCCTGCTACTGGTGGCTACTGCTAGTTTGTGAGCATAAGTTGCATTTATAAACCCAGCTTCTTAACCCAATAAGATTAAAAAAATTAAGTGATAAATGACATTTACTGAAACTTAACAATTCAGGGATTAGGGGGATCAACTAATGGAAGTAAGAACTAAGAAGCCTTTCTCAGATTAGTTGACTTCTCAACTACAAAAAATTTGAGACAACTATAGTGGCAAATGGCAACACACCTTATGATTTTTATTGCCTATTCATTTGGAATAAAACATTGACTAACCAATTTTCAATGAAAGATTCTCACTTTACCTAGCCAACGCAGCAGGTTCCCAAGAAGATGGAACAGCTTGTTTGACATGTTCTCGCAATACCATCTGAGTCTTTTCTAAAGCAACGGTGTAGAGTGTGATAAACACACCATCAAAAGCCAAAGTCTTAGTGTAAGATGCATCCCTTTGCCAAGATCCGGAGAAATCAAACATAGTATTGAAGAGACCACAAGGAATTTTTCCAGTCAATGATATGTCCTGGTTAAACTGTTCTGACATCTACAAAAGAAAACATGTCAAAAGATAAGAAAATGTCAAGAGATATCCATACAATGCAAATAGCATAACTTCAACACACATCCACTTCAAACACATTATATACTCTACTAACGTGATCATACTAACCCTTATGAAACCTCACTACATAATCATTAAAAATAAAAAGGCTCGTATTTTAAAGAAAACACATAGAAACTTCTCACAGAGGACTAGTCAGTTACCTCTTGTGTGGGAACAGAGAGGGTAAACTAATAATATGACGCAAGAAACTACCTGAGCATAATATGACACAGGAGACCATTTAAATCACTAGTAGTTATTCGGTCATTCCATATAAACAAACTAGGGATTACTAGACAACAATTTGCTAAGCCTAGCAAGCACAAAGTAATACAATAACTCAAAGCTGGAGGCCAAAAAGGGGGGAAATTTTAGAAATTTCATACCTGCTGAAAAGTCAGAACATCAGACCGAAACCTCATCCGTTCCCCCTTATCACATTTTATTGATTTTGACACATTTGGGACTGTAACTCCCCCGGGTAAAACGATTTCTTGGCACTGACCTCCATCGATTTCAATCAAACGCGAATCATCCAAGTCTCCTTTGCAATATTTAAGCCTAAGATCGGTCGAGATATCGTAGCCACGGCCAATCGAGGAAATCGCTATCTCGGCTGCTTTGGGAGCCGATAGCTTCAACGCCATTGTTACCACTAGTAGCTCTCTCGATTAATCAAGCATCACAGTGTAAGCAAAAATGGAATATCCACTGTAGACTAAATCCACTGAGGAATTTCCTTGAATGCAAAATCGAATGGATTTGAGCTGGCAATTCTCCCAGCGAAATTTGGAAAATCACAAGAAGATGATATCTGTAGTTGGATGTGGACGGAGGAGAGGTATTGAATGCGGTGGTAGCAGAAATTGAGATTCGTGGAAAAGGAAGAACCCTAATTTGAGGAATACTGGAGGCACGCTAAACAAAATGCCGCATGGTTATTGACTTTTGACTGAATCGGGGAATGGGATTTTGGTTGGACTCGGTAGACGGTGGAATCTACAAATCTCCGCGCAACCCATTACACTCATAAATGAAAATAGCTATGTAGTAAGTAAACGAGAATAACTCGACCCACTACATCATCACGTAAAATAGAAATAAAATTTCAGTAAATGTAACTAAAAACAAATAAAATTAAGGTAATATGCAGTTTTTATATGTCTCATAGACATGTCGAAACTAGATAATACAGTATTTTTTTTTTGAGTAAGTCTTAACACCTAATAACCAAAATGACAAGAGGATGATGTGGAACAATTGTTTCCCTCATAAAATTAAAAATAAAAATTGAATTTGTTTCTAAAATTACTAACCTAGAATCACTATTTCAAGTAGCAATCAGACCATTCAATACTCCCCATAAGTAAGCGAAGGGGACTGAGTATATCTCAATATTAACACAAAAGCCATATAACCATTTCCTTGTATTATTCCTAATAACTTCCATAGTCGTAGCGTGCCCATATTCCCGTCATGCACCACTCGTATTAAGCTTCACAACACCCAACAAGGGAGTCTCCTACCATAACCACAGTCTTCGGTATTGTCATTGAAGGTTGCTTATAACGATGCCAGCTAGCATGAGCCTCCGACACCTGAGCGCGTAACATACCTAGCCCGATCTCTCATCTCCATGTTCCCACGGAAGATCTTATCATTCCTCTACTTACATGTCCACCACAATCCTACAACAAAAAACTTCCTCCGCAAAATACCAAGCATATAAAACAACGGAGAGAGAATATTACCTCAAACCTACTACACGAACGGCATGACAAAGAAGGTCGTCATCTCCAAGGGTGGGACTAAGGCCAATCAGATGGCCGTCATTCATGCGCAGTCCTTGAAAATGTATTCCATGTATTCAACACCCAAATGACAACAGATGCAAACAAAAGACGGGGCTCGGATGTCTTCGGTTATGCTCCTTACAATAAAGAACTCCCCCCCCCCCTTCAGCAACTTCCAAGTAAACCCGCAAATACACTCCTAAACTTGCAAACTCCAAACAATAAAAAGAGCATACCTTCCCCCATGCATGGGCACGGTATCTTGTTAGAGAAAATAATATGTTGAAGCCATTGAGTATGTACCATCTGAAGTGAATCTCCATCCAAGATCGGCGTGACAAAGAGATGGTGGTGTTCTTGTAGCAGCAGATCCCGCATAAATGATCCCGGAAACAACAACTCAATCACCAGAACTACCGCCACTAACTGATTGTAGACCTTATCAGGAAGAAAGCGGTGAAAATGGTCCCAATTCTACCGTCCCTTCCATTTCCACACTTCAACAACTGAACAACACAAATCCATCAGCGCAACAGGTCCCGTAGTGAGATCAAGAAGGGGAGTATTAGTCATCCAAAAGTCATGCCAAAAAGATATATTTTCATCATCACTGAGCACCCATTTTAAACCCCGGGTTCACCACCTCCGAAATACCCTTTAGAATGCTCTTTAAATATGCGAAGAGGTGGAATGAACTGATCCATTCGGATAAATATATTTGTTAGTCAAAACTTTTGACCAAAGGCTATCATCATTTTCAATAAACGTCACCCTAATTTTCTAACAAAGGCGAGATTGAGAGATTCCATAAACCTACTTCACCTTGAGCCTTAGACTTACAAAACTCATGGCAAGGAATAATGTGCATGTGATTTTTACCATCTTGATTGTCCCAAACAAAATCTCTACAATTATGATCAATATTTCCACAAACACTTTTAGGGAGCAACATAAAAGCCATATTATACATCGGGGGAGAAGAGATGATAAATTTAAAGGGTTAAAACGCCCTACAAAACTCAATGTCTTACCTCGCCACCAATTCAGTTTATTATTAATCCTATCCAGAAGAAACTTAAAAGTGTCAGTAGAAAATTTGGATTGTAATATAGGGACGCCCATATAGTTTTCCAAATTGCGAGTCACATCAACCCCACTAAGAACCTCCAAACTCTTATAAAGATCCTAATAAACATAGGGGAATACAAAAATCTTCCACTTTTCCACGATTCACACGTTATCCCAGAGGCCTACAAAATATATCAATGCATTTCATGACCACCCTTATTTGGGCCAGCAAAACCTCCGCAAAAAGGGTAACATCATCAACCAAGAACATATGTGACAACAAAGGACCCCTTCTAGAAAAACATATAGGTTTTCACTCCCCTTTATCCACCGACTCGATAACTAAATGACTAAGTCTTCCAATACACAAGACAAACACATAAGGCGAAAGAGGGTCACCTTAACTAATACCTCTTTCTGGTAAGAACTGTGATGTTAGCTCATCATTCTAGATAAGTTGCATGCGAGTTGTGGAAACGCATTCACAGATCATTTGAACCCAAGCAGCATGGAAACCAACTTCAATAACATAATCTTCCAGAAAGTCCCAACGGAGACAGTCATATGCCTTTTCCAAATCCAACTTAAGGAGCATCCATTTGTGTCATGATTTCCTTTTGTGCACCGAATGCACAACTTTTTGCATCAAAAAAACATTATCTTGTATCAATCGTCCAGACATAAAACTTCCTTGTGTGGGTCCTACTAAATTACTAATCACAATCTACATAAACTACACCAAAACTTTACTGATAATTTTATAGGGAACGCTACAAAGAGCAATAGGCCGGAACTACGATAAATACACAGGGTTCCCCAATATTAGCTATAAGAGTAATGAAAGTATCATTAGCCTCCACACAAAAACAACCTTTCAGACGGGACCTACACAAACAGGTTGAGCCTGATTCCCAAAAATTACAAGTTCAAATATCACAACAATGTGGTGATTGCATATATACTTAAACGCTCGTCGGAAACTATTTTTAGCAACTCATTCCAAAACACACAATTCACTGGAAAAACATAAAAAAAAACGTGACAAAAGCTATAATCATATCGCATGATGCGGCAATTTAGGACCCTCATGATCCAAATGGCATTTCTTCACAAATAAACTATCACAATGCACCGATACCACAACAATCTCGTGACCATGTAAATCACATGATTCACAAACATTCAAACCCAGAACTTCAACGGGAAGAGAATCAGTGATGACATCGGGATCATCAAGCTGAGCACCAGAAACATCAACAGTCGCCATACTCGAATCTTGATTAACCTCTGATAGTCTAGATTGTAGGTCGGCAAAAAGAGTGAGATGGGCGAGAACCCGAAAAACTCCATTAGCATTAGATGTACCACAATCAGAGACAAAGAGAGTAAGCATCAGTGGTGGTTGTGGGCGTTTTAAAATGCTTTTGAGATCATCCGCCACGCTTGTACCAACTTTTGCGTTCCAAGCCTTCTTCCTCACCACACTCCGATTTATAGTTCCAACAACGCCGTTGCTTCCGGTCTTCCACCTCCAACTCGTCATTCGTTGGATCACATGCTTCCCTAAAAAAAGCGGCTTCACCACATATTTCTTACCTCTAGAACTTCCCGCTAGACCCGCGCAAATGCGGGACGACCCGTCCAGGAAAACGGGGGAATACGACGCACTAGTCGAGCCCATTCGAGCTTCTAGGTCCATCTCACTGAGCCTTCCGGACGGGTACACAAGACTCTACGGCTCATTAGGGCCGCACAGTCCAGCCCGTTTAAAAAAAGATAGGGAAAGTGAAACCCTAGAACATTAGAAATAAAACAAAATAACCTCACAATGTTTTCATTTAAAAAATTATCCCCTTCCCATCCCTCTTATTCTAACCTAAAATTAACCTTCCGCCTTGGGTTCTTGTTGGCTTCCGCCTTGGAGTTTTGTCGGCGCCGCCTTCGAACCTCAACCTTTGACTTTTGTTGTTCAAGCCTCAACCTTCGAGTCCTCTTTTGAGTTCTACCGCCTTGAAGAACGCCAAGTCATACAGCTTTCGAGTTTATAGAGTTTGAGTTCACCGCCTTGATGAACGCCGAGTCTTGTTGCCTTGATGAATGTTAAGCCTCAACCTTCGATTTCTCCCCCATCTTCTTCGATTTCTAAGCTAGATCTAAAATATTTCTAGGCTAGATTTGAAAGCATGTTCTTCTCCTTCAATTTTTAGGCTAGTTTAGAAAGCATGTTCTCTTTATCCTTCGATTTCTAGGTTATATGACTATACACTTCATTGTAAAACTAGAAAAGAGAAAAGGACCCTTGGACTGCCCGGGTTCGGGAATCCGACAGATCCGGACACGATGGGCGGCCCGAATTCCGGACTCAGTTTGAGTCCGGCCCGGATAAATGAGCAATATTTTATAAAAAGTCCAAACCGGGTCTGGGGATGCCCAGGTCTACTCCCCGCTAAACTATTCTATGGTCGTGATGCCGTAGTCACCCCCACAAATTGGTGATTCGGCTGTCTGATTACCGTTGCACTAGCCACTGATTTTAACTATGAAGTAGCAAGTTTATTCGATGATAGATCTTTACCTTTTTGAATCCCGACTCTTGCTATGACAACTTTCCCTTTACCCTATGGATAATCTCCCATTATCTTTTGACCCGTTGTTGAAATGGTTATAGTAGAACTTTTAGACAGGCGATCTCTTCTTGTAACCATTAACCAAGGTCCATATTCCTTGTCCTCAACAACAGATGGTGACCCAACTTCTCCTTGAGTCTGCACCAAAGTCACCAAAGCCACTAGAGATGGATTGATGACATGATTATGACCTTAATTTAGACATGCATTTAGGTAGATTTTCCCCTTCTTTAGCATGCATAAACATGAATCCATAGCATTTGAGCTCATATTTGTATATTTTTCTAGAATAGATGTCTACACGGATTTTTGTTGCATTTGTAGGTAATTGGCAAATTTTAGAGCGAAGTGGCATATATGAGGATTGAACCTCGGTGCGGAACATGAGGAGCATAAAGGGAAATAGGAACACACACAAAGGATCAAGCAAGGAGCTAAGAAGAAGACGAGTAGAAGCAAAACCGCAGACCCGACTCAGACTTGGCGCAGGTGCGGCTCATAGAAGGCATAGGTGCAAGTTCTGACTTGGTGCGGGTGCAGTTCAACTCATACTTGCGCGGGTTGAGTTTCTTTTTCGGCCCATGACGCGAAGCCCGTTATTTGCACGGGCTCATTTATCTTACTTCGGCCCAAGAAGCACATTATCTTTAAGGGACTCATGCTTGTCAAACCCTAGATTTATCTCTATATATTTCTCATAACCTGCAACATTGAAGGCACACCCCACGGAAGTTGGCTTTCTACATTCTTTTATCAGATATTCTACGCCCCATAGAAGACGGCTACAACACTCTTGGATTCAATTTATGGAAGATTGACAAGATTTGAAGATTTCTTGGAGAGAAAGATAGTTTTAGATTTCATTGCTTTTGGATTAAAGATTGGATCTTTGCTATTGATTTGCTTTTGCTTTTGAATATTGAAGACATGCTGCTAAGTATTTCTTACTTTTCTTTTAGTTTTATTGGTTTATAATTTTCTTAAATTCATTTATCTTTCTTGATTTGAATATGTGTATTGTTTGCTAAATCCATGCGATTATAGGGTGATTGGTTGATGGTTGTGGTATAGATGATGATACACTGAGCCTTTAAGTTAGATTGGAACCTGAAGAGTTGGTTTAACCTTCGAGTAGTCGAATCTCGGCCTGTTCTTGAAAATCTCGGCCAAGAATTTCCTTAGAACAACCTGCGATTTCTTCTATTGATCCGTTTTTGTTATATCTTTATGCTTAGGTTATAGATTGCCCAAATACTAGCCTTTATTGAGCCTTTCATACCCTTAGTCTCCTCTAAGGCTTACATCTAAGCCTGACTTACCCGGTGATTCCATATATTGGTTACCAAAGATGGAGAGTTCTAGGTAATAGAAGATTCAAAACCCTTTATTAGGTTTGAGTGTGACTTCTTCTTGTCTGAGTGAGCTTTACTTGAGACTTACCCGGTAAAGCTTAGCTCTTGACCCTTAGGTTGAGTGGTTGGTTTGAGTTGTTGTTTCTTTCCTTAGATCCTTGAGACTTACCCGGTGATAGGAGCTTTGGTTTGGGATATTTGGATTGAGAGACCTCCCTTGTGATCATTCCCATCTTAGAAACACCTTTCCTTAGCGATCCCAACCTTGTCCTAGTTCTTTTAAAGTCTTGTAATGAAAACCACAACAAGATACTTTGATCTCTAAAATTTGCATTGTCCCGACTATCATATCATTCATCTTTATTGTTTTTTGTCTCTTTCATTGATCTATTCTATCATTGATTTGTCACCTATTGATTTCACCATAATCCTTGAGATCGACCTTAGAATATTTGTTTTTACTGCAATCGATCCATACACTACGGGTTCGCTTATTTGTTTTGGATTTTATTACAAGTATAAATTTAATACTATATTCGTTCATTATTTACGCACGTTTGAGAGCGAATAAGTTTTTGTTTCGTGCCACAAAAACAACGAACAAGTTTTTGGCGTCGTTGCCGGAGACTAGGTCTATAATTATGTGCGCATGATTATTGATAGAGTATACCTTTTGTTGCTTGTGATCTTGTTTTCTTTGAGTCTATGACTTTCAAGGCCGTCAATGGATATAAGAAGTCTCAGAGCTGAATTTGATGAAGCTTTGAGGCAACTTATGCTTCGGGACGAAGCCTTGGAAGAAGAGAAATGGAGAGCAAGACAGATAGCTAGGGCAGATGAGTTTGAATATTTGAAGGAAAAATATGCGTTATACGAGTTTAGTGATCAAAGCCAAAGAGAGGAAGCTATTGAGGAAGCTTGCATATTGGGATGAGCTTTATACCCCTCACAAGGTTTATGAACATGACTACAAATCTTCTGTGCCTCAAATGCAACCTCCACAACAACCTCCTGAGGATGAATTTGAATCAACGTTCGAACGATTGATAAAGAGATTGGATAACCTTGAGCGCAAATGGATCCCGTTAAAAAACTCAACCGGAGGAGAAGTACTGTGAAGAAATCCAAGTTTTGAGCATTCCTCTTGTTGACAATGAAGCTCCTCTTGAAGTTCTCGAAGAAGAAAAGGAAGATGTAGAACACCTTGGCCAAACTGTTGAACCATTGGCCAAGATTGAGGTAAAATCCGAGGAGATATGAGAGAGATTCCATGTGCAAATTGTCATCATGGCATGATTCTCAGCCCAAATCTTGAAAGACTTCGCCCGCTATTTACTCTTACTCCCTTTGAAATTCCTAATCATTCCCGGAAATCACCCAAGAGTTGGAGGTCTCTACCGAAGGAACCTCCTAAAGTCAAGATGATGCCTCTCCTTGTTATGTTGAAAGTTAAAAATGCTAGGATGGATTTGAGAACCTTCAACAGGTTCACCCTCCTAAGACTTAGCACACCTCAAGTTATCATGATTGATGTTGGCAAGCGCTTCACCGCTAAGGTCAGTAAGTGTTCTTTGTTCAAGTATGGGGTCAACCGTGTCGTAAGAACCCTGCACCGTCCTCGAGCTAGTGGTCAAGAGAAGACCTTGAATGGAGAAGCTAAGAGGATTCATGAGAAGCTCATCTCTTGGTCCCGGAAACGTTGGGATATAAAGCTTGATGACGTCCCAAGGAAGCATAGGAAGGCTAGCAGGATCCTAGTGAGAACGAAACCATACAAGCTTGTACGCGGAAGATCCTACCATTTGCCAGTTAAGTTGTAACGCCCCGTTTATTGGGTGCGTTTCGATATTTATTTTTCCTACTTTTATCGATATTTTATTAGCTTAAGTATTATATTAAAAGTATTTTAAGGTGTAAAATATCTTTCCCAATTATATTTATATTTTGAATACGTTTACGTGTATCCGTCTTTTTTATTTTCGAAAAAGTCGGGAAGTTTTTCGGTTCGGAAATCCCGTTCCGAATGATTTTGATCGAGTTTACTCTTTTACACCTTTTCTTTTATTTCTTTTCTCTTTTCTTTTCTCCTTTCTCCTTTCTTCACTCCACTTGTCACCAGTTGTGATGATACCCGACTCCTTGCCCTTGGAAACACCATCTGCAACACTCAGCCTTTGAGCCCTCACCTGATTTACCCATCTTCCCCTCATCTCTCCGTCACGGTCAAGACCTCACCTCTTCTTCTCATCTCTTTCACACAACCCTTGCAAACCTTCTCCCCTCTCCACGGGAACCCACCGGAAACCCTCCACCCTTTTTCAACACTACCACAGGAGCCTTGACAGATCACTTAACCTTCTCCCTCACCCTATTCTTCTTGACATCCGATCTCAATCTCCTCCGAGCTCTTCCCCCATGTCGAACCGGCCATCGGAAAAAGGGAGCCACACCGCCTTGTTGCCGCCTCAGTCGAAGCCGGAGGGAGCCGTCGAAGGAGTCGCTAGCCCTGCCTCCTCCTTGCTGCCACCTCCTCCGTTCCTTACTCAGTAAGCTCGCCGCCTCTCTGTTCCCTCTCGCCTACTCGTCGGCGAGCCTTTGCAGAAAGAAAACAAAGGGGAACTCCACCCTCACTGCCCACCGGAAGAAGTTGCCGGAGCCGTCACCGTGTTGCGCTGCCGGAGCCCAGCGTTCACCCTCACCTGCTCGCCACCTCTAGAGTGCCCATGCCGCCGGCCTTGCACTGTCTCCCCCAACGCTACCATCGGGTTAAAACAAACCCTAAACCCATTAATTAAATTTGCCCCCACCCATGATTGGTATTATTACACTTAGTATTCCATGTTTCAGAAATTTGTAATTATAACCCTGTTGAATTAATTACAAGATATGGCCGATAGTTATGTTTACGGTTTATGACCCAAGTTTCTAAAATTGTATTATTTTCCCCGGAAAACGAGTTAGCGGTTTTTAACCCTGGATTTTAATTACGGGAATATTCTTATATTTGTATATACTATATTTATGCCTTTGTCGGATTAATTTCGGTTTATGGCTCAAAGATTTAATTGCGGATTATGAACAATATTTTATATATTGGATAATTTACCCGGAAAGTGTTTTTGAGATTTTAACTCGGGGTTTAGTACGGGGTTTATTCTTATTTTATATACATTATATACTATGCCCAAATTTAGCGTTACGCTAAATTTTTTAGTTTGGTGTTAGGTTCGGAAGCGCCCCGATAAAGACCATCGATTCCATTCTCGACATCCATAGATCGTCTTCTATCTTTTGACGTCACGTGAGCACCCTCTCCCCCGAGCTTATGATCTTACCTCGATCTAGTAATGTTAGTAGTATATCATGCTAGGTTGGATCTAGCATAACTTAGAGTGAATGCCAAGTAGTGGCTTGGGACCTTAGGTGAATGTTTGAGAATTGTGAAATATTGTAAGGCTTGAGGTGTTGATATTATCTTGTGAGGTTGTTTATGGCTTGAAGTTGTATGTTGAACTTATGAGAACTTACGGGTTGAGGTTGTATGATTGTTGAGGTTGTGGACTAGTACGTGAGTATCCTAGCTTAGAGTGCTAGAGTCGAGATCATCGAGACTAGGAATGAGTTGTCCTACCATGTGAGTTGTACGACCTTGTAGAGGTCATTTGGGCTAGAAGTCTAAGGACTTCTAGCATGAGAGATAGATGCTGATATTGTGCCTTATTTGGTCAGGCTGAGAGTATCTTCCTGCGGGAAGCGGAGTGTGGTATATTTTCGGATTGAGCGTTTAGGACGAGGTAAGTCTCCTGACTTACTTAGCTTGTATTCTTTGTATTTGTATTGATGCGTGTTTGGTGGTGCGTGTTATTGTTTATTTTATAAAAACTAAACCGGTAATAGGACAACCGACTTTACATATTATTTGGCCCAAGTGTATGATAACGGGCGGTGACATCATTGCCTAGCTCTTGCGAGAGTTAGGAGCTTCTCGGTGATTAGCCCGTGCGGGTAGACGATCGGATACATCAGTACCATTCCTTGCCGGTAAGTAGGGACCAGGGCGAGATCACGATGATTCTCGTGTCACAAACCTAAGTTGAATTAGAACGGAATATGACTTAATAATAAAAAGATAATAAACCGGATTTGTATTCTTTGGAGTATGATGTGTGTTTATGATGATTTACTTGTGTTTGAGCCTTCCACCTTGATTCTAATGCTTTGAATATTAGCTAACGGTTTTATACCGATTGTTGTAGATTGCCTTGCAGGTTAGGAATACGGCCGAGAGATCCGGAAGAGTTGGCAGCCGGGGTTCCGTACATTTTAGGAGTTTGTTTTGGTTGGCGTCGGGTTGTGTATTGTTCTTCATTTATTGTATTTTGTATGCCGTGTGTATGGCGTTTGGTCTTTTGAGTTGTATCTCGGTTGAAGTCTTTTGTTTGTATGCTTTCGGGTTTCATTACATTGCATAAAAATGTATTTCATTTGGGCCTTTATTTGTTTCTTGTTGCAAGATCCGGTGAAATTGTTGTCAAACTAAGGGTCTTGACCCATTGTGAGGTCTCCGTCCGTAACATCCCGAGTCCCGCAGATTTGGGGCGTTACAATATGGTATCAGAGCCCTAGGTTCACAACAATGGCACTCGCAATTTTCTAAAGGCCGAATAGAAGGAAATAGAACCCTCAAGGGTTCTACTTCTTAAAATGAATTTCGTTTTCAAAATCACGAGCATAGTCAGTCGGGGTTAGAATGTACGGACCACCACTCCTTCCGCGGATCTCGACAACTTAGTTTATTGGATTTTGACATATATGTATATATGTAGATATGTAGATATGTATATGCGGATTGTAGTTGCATGATGGACTTGATATATATATATGTGTATAGTTATATATGTGGACTATAGTGCGCTTTAGATCTTGTATTGTTGTAATGGATTTACGTATGTGATATTAGTAGTAATGTGGGCATAGAACTTATATAGTCTTATATACGGATACTTATGATGTGTAGTAACATATGGAGTTATGAGACCTTTTAGTTTAAATTCTAGTATGATATCATCGCCTTGGACAACTTTGTTTGGCATAGGATAGTGTACATACGAGGATGAATATGCTCAAGTATCGAGTTTGAGCGTTACGTTCAGACAAACACCATGGCGTTTCTCGGATTCCTTTAAAAGGATGTCGAAGAGGAGGATTAGAGATGACATAAACGAAGGACAAACAAGTGGAAGAAAAACTCGAGACAACTTAAGAAAAATCGAGATAGAAGCAATACAAGTAAAGGGAGCAACATTAAGGTGTGGAAGTGGTTCCAAAGAAGCCATGATTGAACGACAACAAGACCAATAGAGATAACGATCTTAAGTTCTTTGAGAAGACGCGTGGACAACTAAAGATGCCGATTGAGGAGGAGATGGGTACATTCTAGCAAGGTTAAAGGTGATATTCCATTAAGATGTGAAGTTTTCTTTAGGAGCTCCTAAGTATTGGAGTCAAGACAAGAAGAGTGATTGAACCATTTGCTAAAGATTTAAGATACCGTAAGTTAAGCTTACGAGATACCAATAAGTGAAGTGCCAACGTCACTAGAGTTATGAGAAGAAGGGCATGGTGGGGATTCACGTGGGGTTGACCGGTTTCCGTTATGATGATAAGGCTAAGAAACACCAAGAAGGAGGAAGTGTGTATAAATGATGATCCCAAGAAGATGAAGACGAAACAAGAAGCTTTGATCGAAAAACTTAAGAAACCAACCAATAGGAATGCGGATGGATGCTAACTAAGGTCTGAATATTTGAGAAGTGCATTGCAAAACATCATGGAATAGTGCTTAAGCCTATGAGAGTGGTAGAGTTACCTTACAAAAGAAGAAGGAAGTGTGGAGTGTAGATCGAGCTAGCAGAGTTGAAGTAGAATACACCAAGAGGTTAGCTTTCATGAGAATGGTAACATGGAAGTATAGAAGAATGGCGAGCCGTTGAACTTGGAGAAGGTCAACTATAAGCTAATCGATGAAAGCAGAGAACGTGCTTGTGTGGGTTGTCTATGGATGAGTGTGGATGAGAAGAGTAACCAAGAGTATGGATTATAAAGGAACGGTAAGAAGAACTTTGAATATTCCCGGTGGTTCAATGTCAGCAATAAGGAGTTATATCAACGGAAGTGCAAATGTTATAATCAAGTAGCATTGATGGGTTCAAGCATATGACTGTAACCGACCTCCCAGGAATTGATTGTAATGATCCTACACGACCTTCTTAAGTCATGTGATTGGCATATGGGGGAATGTCACGGTTCAGAACTTTTGAAGTTTATTAGGGTGAATAGAACTAGAAGAACCAAGAGGAAAGTGAGACTTCTTCTGCTGTTGTGCGTAAAGGGGATGCATGGTATGTTTGTTCTAATGAAATGGATGGTATGTTTTCGCAAGCAAAAGCTGAATCAGATGTTTCAGACTCACACGGAAGAGCCATGGTGGCTATGGCATGAAATGGATAACTTAGATTAGGGCAACGCTGCAAGCTTAGAGTTTATGAAGTTAGTACTTGGAGCTGTAATGAGTTTGATATTTCAGTGGTTTTGGATGGGGAATTTCTTCTAGCATTTTCCATGGACATATTGGTACGGTTGTGAAGTTGTTTATGAAATACCAAGAGATGCATAAGGTGACCAACAAGAGTAAGAGAAGGCCGAAGTTTTGAAGTTTGATATCAACATGAGATGTACGAGAAGTATATGAAAGATTGAGGTTAGGACCACTACGGTCGGATTGACGTTACATAAGGAAGCGAAGTAAGTGCTTACCTACTCGAAGGAATGATGCAAGCTTATGTGGAATACGAAGAACTCCTTCAATATGTTGAGATGTCAGAGGAACCAAAGAAGATAAGATCGATTTATTATAAGGCGTGGTTAAGCCTTGTAGTTAGGACCTTCAAGATTGAACATTTGTGCGAGGTCAGGAAAGATTATTATCACCATTCCTTCAAAAAGGAAAAAGGGGGATTAAGATGAAATATTGCTTACCAAGGCCCCGTCGAGTTCAGGAGATGAAGGATCTCTAAAAGAGGACGGTCAACATTGTAGCTACAGATGGAGCAATGCATGTTTTTAAAGGACGACACCCCAACAGATCGGGCTAGATCATTAATACCATGACCACCGTCAAGTTTTAAGACAAGGTTGCATCGGTCTTATTTTATGTGGTGGGAGAAGAAAGGACGGAACCAAGATATCACGGATTCCAATGATTGGTGAAATTCCCAACGTCTTCCTAATGACATACCAAGACTTCCACTTCGTCGGAATGTGGATTTTTCCACTAAGGTTGATCTTGGTGCACCTCTGATATCCAAGGCGCCGTATAGGACAACACTTGTGATGATACTTGAGTTTAAGAAGCATTTGAACGACCAATTGCAAGGACTTGTTGATAAAGGTTCATTAGAACTAATGCACTGTCATAGAGAACACCAAACGTTATCTTGAACTCTTGATTTGAGGTTCATATTTGAATATATTTTGAACTCTTGATTTGAAGTTCATTTTGGAATATATCTTGAACTCTTGATTTGAAGTTGTTATGGAGAACACCTATTTGCAAAAAGAGAGATGGTTATCCCCGTTTGTACATCGATTATCGTGAGCTGAATGAGATAACAATGAAGAATAAGTATCCCTTACCATATACATATGATCTACTCTACCGGTTGCAAGGGTCAATAGTCTCTTCTAAGAAGAATTTAAGGTCTGATTGCCACCAATTGAGGATTCGAGAGTGGGATATTGCAAATACGACATTCTGGACAACCATAGTCACTTCGAAGTTGTAGTGATTCCATATGGGCTTACTAATGCCCCGGATAGGATATTTTGGTCTACTCTCGAAGAAGAAAAAAGTTGTATGACAAGTTGTCTTAGGATGGCAACCCCGAAGGATGTGAAAGAAGTTACAAGTTTTCTTGGATGTGCTGGTCATTACCAGATTTGTGAAGAGATTCTCCAAGTAACACCATCTATGGCTAACCTACTCCGGATGACAACGAAGTATTGAGTGGAACAAAAAATGACAATGGAGTTGTCGAGAGTTAAGAGGAGATTCATTGGTGCAACTGTTTTGAAATTGCCTCGAGGTATGATGAGTTTGAAGTGTACAAGTGATTTTTCAAGACAAGGTCTTGATTGAGTATTGAGGAACGATGTAAAAATAATAGCATACAAGTGTTGTTAGTAGAAGTAGCGTGAAGCAAAGTATTTCCTTCATTACTTAGAACTTGCAACAAGAATTGAGGAAACGTAACATCAAAGTTTGGTTTGACTAGAACCAAAGCCAACGGTGTAAATTAGAAATCCGATCTTCTTTGTTAGAGACAATAAAAGAGAAATATAATGGAAATATTGCATTGAGAAAGACCCGAGAAGAAAGTTGAGTTTCCGATATATTGGGGCTTTTTGAGATCTTAGCGCGAGTTGGGCTAGTGGGTTACAGGTTGGTGTGGCCGCCGAGAGTAGAGGGTATTCACCGGTGTTTCAGGTATATCAGTCGAGGGAGTACATGCAAGACTAGAGATGTGTTGTCAATCATGATGATCTAGTGGCAGACGAGGAACCGATGAGTCTAACTGGAAGACGGAGGATAGTACTTTTGGTAGAGTTTTACGTTGAGCTAGTAGCATCGACAGAATCGACGGGTTAGACCGGCCTAGTTCTTCCCTTAGTTGCGTTATGTGCACGTGTGATGCTATGTGTAGTTTAAGCCTTGTGCGGGAATGTGCTATATGACCTGACATATCTTGCAAGGGTAGTTTGAGTAGATTGTGTGTATAGATTAAAAGATTTAAGCCTTCTTAATTTAAGAGTTCATACCTCAGCCTTAGGCACCGAGAAGTTCGGCGTATAGCAAGATTCGGGACGAAACTTGTTTTTAGGGGGATGCGATGTAACTCCCTGTTTATTGGGTGCGTTTCGATATATATTTTTCCTACTTTTATCGATATTATATTAGCTTAATTATTTTATTAAATGTATTTTAAGGCGTAAAATATCTTTCCCGAGTATATTTATATATTGGATATGTTTACGTGTATCCATCTTTTTATTTTATAAAAAGTCGGGAAGTTTTTTGGTTTGGAAATCCCGTTCCGAATGCTTTTGATCGAGTTTACTCTTTTATACTTTTTCTTTTATTTCTTTTCTCTTTTCTTTTCTCTTTTCTCCTTTTTTCACTCCACCTGTCACAAATTGTGATGATACCCGACTCCTCGCCCTTGGAAACCCCATCTGCAACACTCAACCTTTGAGCCCTCACCTGATCTACCCATCTTCCCCTCATTTCTCCCTCACGCTCAAGACCTCACCTCTCCTTCTCATCTCTTTTACACAACCCCTGCAAACCTTCTTCCCTCTCCACGAGAACCCACCGGAAACCCTCCACCCTTTTTCAACACTACCACAGGAGCCTTGTCAGGTCACTTAACCATCTCCCTCACCCTATTCTTCCCGACGTTCGATCTCGATCTCCTCCGAGCTTTCCCCCTGTCGACCCTGCCACCAGAAAAAGGGAGCCACCCCGCCTTGTCGCCGCCTCAATCGAAGCCGGAGGGAGCCGTCGAAGGAATCGCCAGCCCTGCCTCCTCCTTGTTGCCACCTCCTCCGTTCCTTACCCAGCAAGCTCGCCGCCTCTCTGTTCCCTCTTGTCTACTCGTCGGCGAGCCTTTGCAGAAAGAAAACAAAGGGGAGCTCCACCCTCATTGTTGTTCGCCCCTAAACGTGCGTGCAAATAAGTTTTAATTATAAAACTAGAATAAAAGAAAGCGAACCCGCAATGTACGGATCGGCGTAGATAAGCAAGTATTCTAGAGTATCGAACTCAGGGATTTGGTGAAACAAAATCAGTTTCAAGTAATCGAGCAATCAAAATGTAGACGTTTTGCAAATAATTGGGAAAACAGCAACCCTAAAGATCCGGATATCTAATTGTGACAATCGATTCAAGATATACTATATATATAAGGATAGAGTTGAGAATTACAAAGGTATACTAAAGTAAGGTTATGTACGGTGAAGTTCCAAAACCTTATATGTCTAACCCAAAGACACTCTCTATAAAGATTGTTGAGGCTGCAATATAGAAATAATCTAAAGGTAAGAATTAATCTCAAATAACCATGCCCAAACCCAAGGAATCAAAGATAGGCTAAAACGGTTAAGGTTGTGACACTCGAAATCGAAATAGAGGATGTTGAGTCTCACTACTACCTAGGAATGGCAAGCCAAGGCTAGGTTATAGCTAATCTTTAACTTTGGATTAAAGCAAAAGAAAAGTTCGTAAACCAGGGAAAATCACGGCTAGATCTTGAGAACCACGACCGTGGAACTCAAGAACAGACCGTGATTTAGGGTGTCGACGATATTTCTCACACTCTCAGGGTCCAATTAAGTTACGATCGATCTATCATCATCTAAGCCACAACTATCAACCCTTCACCTTAGAATTGCTAAAGGGTTTTAGCCAATAATCATTATTGTGATATCAATAATCAAATTAAGAAGAATGAAAGATGAAAACCCTCGAAAACTCAATAATAACTCAAAATTAATCTCGAAATCCAAACACAAAGTAGTATGTTTATGAATTCAGAAAAGTAGGAATAAAATCCTCACAATGAATTAGAGAAACTACAAAGAACGGGATGTCAATCCATCCTTCAATGAAAACCCTAGAATATCTCGAAAGTACACAATCTCCGAAAACACGTCCTTCTCGAATCTCCAATCCTCAAAGTCGAAATGAAACCCTAAGGCCGTCTCCAAAGCTCTCAAGCGAAACTCTAAGCGAGGTTTAAGCAGCAACCCCCGAAAACTCCTTTCTCAAGCCTTTATATAGGGCGAAATAGGGTTACGAGAAAGCCCAATGACGTGGATGATGTGGCTATAATGACACGTCACAAAATCACCAAAATCACGTCCACGATCATGTTGCCAAATCCCCAGCCGTGGTTTAGAGCGTGGACTTCAAATTCCTTTTCCACGACCGTAATTCAGGGCGTGGTTCTTCAAACTCCTTGTTTTTGCTTTTGTTTCGTGACATCCTTCGTCCATGCTCCTTCCTTAGCCTCTCCAATGCATCTCCTTGCCATCAACTATGATCAAACACTCCTTTCCTTCCACATTTTGCTCCAATCCAAGTCTTTATTCACCTAAAAACAAAACAAAGCTAGTGTAGATCTCTATACCGATAAAGTGGGTGAACTAGCTCACAATTGCTTCAAACTCATATCTAAGAACACAATAAAGAGGGAAAAACAACTAAAACAAGTGCCTAAAATATAGTCATATTTCATGCTAACAAAATACCCCATACTTGCCACTTGCTTGTCCCCAAGCAAGGTTTTCAAAAGCTTAGAACATAAGGTAGAATAAAATATGAATGCAAAACAAAATAAAACAATCTTTTTAGTTAATGTGCTTCTAGTCAATAGATCATCCTCAAACCTTGCTTCATTCATCCCTGAAAACGTTTATACACACAAACCAAAATATGCAAAGAAAAGAAACTACATAAATTGCAAATAATTCAAGACAAACATCATAACCTTCAAGCATTGTCAAAATCAAGCATGTGAAGCTTCAATTTAGATCACCAAGTCAAATAACACTCTTATGATCTCAAGAACTTTCAAGTAAGGCCAAGAATGCAGAAAAGGTGGGAAACTTGTAAAGGAATGTGGTGTATGAATCCGGGAAGAAGGGACAAGACAAATCTTTTCTTCTTTTTTTTACCATTTGAACTTCCACCAACTTAGAGCTTTGCATTAGACTTTTTGCACATAATTTTTTGACTTTACTTTTGGAGTTATGGACAGCGGTGCACAATAACCGAAGCCTTGAAGATTGAAGTTTCTCAATTTCGAGATGCCTCAAGCCCTTGATGCACATACCACAATCCGTTAGGAATATCGCTCAATCCGACTTTGGCAAGACACAAACACCCGGCTATGTGAATGGTGCCGAGTTACTCATCGTCATGATCGACTTCCCCAAACCTAGAATTTTCCTACACTTTGAAAACAATTGCTTTCATGGCCCTCCCAAATCAAACATGCCAAAATCAACTCTTCCTAAATCCCGGATAGGTAAGGGAGGCAAATATTTTTCATTGAGGGGCTAAATGATCAAAGAAAGAAGTAAGAAAATCGAGGTGCCTTAATCATTTCATAAAGAAGTATAAGAACTTATATTGTGATTTCAACCTTTGTTTCTCAATATGATTTAGACAAAACCTTCACATTATGAAACTTGCAAGAAAAGATAAACAACATATTCAATCTCTTCACAATTCATAATTCAATTCAAGCATACAATTGTCATCAAAAACTCATTCCACAAGTAGTTTTCATCATAGAATTCATCTCTAATCTTAGAAGCACAAAATCTTTTCAAAATTTTCAAATTTTTATGGGTTTTTCAAAGCTTTTTTCATGCAATGCAATAATGAAACGTGTGACAATGAAAGGAAACATGCAAGTGTTCATAGAAATGCAAAGCAAAGTGAGTAGAGTTATTACAAACGATAGTCACACCCCACCCCATATTTGAAACATACATTGTCCTCAATGTTCAAAAGAAATAAAGAAAAGAAAAGAAAACCAAAAGGAACTCACTAATGGCGATGTGGTGGCTCAAACCGGCGATCGATCAACCTCATCACTAGGGAGGAGGCGGTGGTGGATATGGAAAGAAATCCGGGCTAAAAGGCCGCCCAAACTGCTGGCGGTAGATGTACCTCAAGAAGCGATCGTGCTCCTGGCTCCGTGTGTCATGAGTATCCTGTCGGATCTCTAGATCTCCCACTCTCTTGGAAAGATCGGTGGCCCATCCCGGAAACTGTGAGTACCAATCCGGCGGCTGTCCATACCAAGCTGGAGCGTCCTGAGGAGGAGTCGGTGCTACCGGTGCCTGCTCATACCATGGAGGGGGAGCTCCCATACATGACAACTGATCTCCATACCAAGCGGGTGGAGTCGCCATCCAAGTCGGCCTCTCACTCACGCTAGCCCGACGTGAAGAAGAAGAACCAGAAGGTCTAGAAGGGCGGGGAGAATGTCTAGGTGGCTCCGGGAAATCGGCCGGCTAATCCGTGAATGTACCAAAGGTATGCTCATCACCTCCTACATCATGGTCATCACTTCCTCCCATCTCCTCATCATCATCCCCAGCTGGGATATCATCCGGCACATACGGAGGAGCTACAAGTCTATTGGCATGCATGGCCGTAAAGGTCGCCTTCCAATTATGGCGTCCGGCCATAATGGAGTTCTCGGTAAGCCAAGGGATACCTCTACCACCTCTCTCCTCCCATGGAATGGCTGCGGTAGGTGGGGCTTGGTGGCGGGAAAAGATAATTCCTCTAGTCATGAGCCCGTTGAGACCCAAAGGTCTCGCCGCTATCCTAGTACAAGCGGAGTAATCTATCCCCAATTGGTTGGCTATATGAGTCACCATACCCCCATAACCTACTCATGGTGGAGGAAAGGAGGGTGGCACAATCGGCGGATCTACCGGTAAGCATACAATAAAGAAGGAAGAGCTCATCGGTCTTAATCTTTTGTGGGGTCTCGGTCCTAGGAAAGAGACACTTGCAAAGGACCCTATGAGCTATCTTCAAGGCTAAGTGGTAGATTAGCTTAGCCTTGGTGTCGGCCGGTTGCCAACGATCCTCACTAGCATATATCATGACAATTTCCTCCAAAAAATCCTTAGGATACACACCACTAGGAAACCTACCATTGAAGCTCTCATGGAACCCAAAGAAGGTTCCAAACTGAACAATGGAGAACTCATAGTCTTGCTCCATTAGCCTAAAGGAGACCGTTCGGTTCATATGGCTATGCTCAAAGGAAGTCACAAACTCCCTTGTTATCTCCTCATATGCGTCCTCTCTAATAGCGGAGAAGACGATCAATCCGGATCTATCCAAGAGCCATGTCAAGTCATTCACAATATTGAGCGGCTCAAGCTCCTCAAGGACTAGGTATCGAGGTCCTATGACCGGTCTTTTCTCGATTCTATCTAAGGCTCCTAGGTAATCTTCATGGATAATTGGGATCCTAGGAGGTGGTGGTGATGGTGGTTCACTAGGGGGAGGTTGGGAAGAGGATGAACTATCATCCTTTCTCTTCTTGTTCCTGCTAGACTTTCTCCTAAACATTTTTCTCATCAACAGTGAAAATTACGGCATGTTCTTGGTAAGCCACGGCCGTGGAACGTACAGAGACCGTGGTTTTGGTCTTTTTCTCTCAAATCACAACGAATCAACACCAAACTCAACAATCACTATCCTAGACTAATTCCAATTCTATTCAGTTCTCTTAAATTCTTGCGAAGAAATAGAACCAAATTGACAAAGTAGAGAAAAGGGAGAAAAACCTAAGGTTTGGATTTTTCAAATCCAAATTCCTTCTTCAGCGTGGATTGTTCGCTCATTTTGTTGCTTGGATCGTGTAGATGATCGAAAATGCTCCACTGTAGGCTCAAGAACCGATCGAATCGGACTCCGAACGAAGAATCACGGTTCTATGAAGGCTGTCGGCGATTTTGGCCGTGGAAATGGGCGTGGATTTGAGATTTTGGTGTGTTTTTGTGAAGGAAGGTGGTTTATATAGTGCCCGTAAAATTTTTGAAAATCACAGTCACTCGGGCCATTCCACGGTCGTGGAAATGTACAAAACCCGTGGTTTTGATGAATTTTGCTAGATTTTGGGGAATTACGGTCACCTGTTACTTCCACGACCGTGGTTTAGGGCGTGGAAGTCTCTGTTGTGTGCCAACATCCAGGTTTCGTCAATTCCTTCCAACTTTTGCTTCTTTCCTTTGCCCAATCCTTATTCCTACATCCAAAAACATAACATACCGGGAGGTATCAAGGGAAAAACAAAGCAAAAACAACTAAACTAAACTACTCTAAGAAAGAAAAACAAAAATGTAAGTGCAATACCTTGGGTTGCCTCCCAAGAAGCGCTTGTTTTGGGTCCGTAGCTAGACCTTTTCTGTGTTTATTCGAGGACAATCGGAGTGATTTCCTCTACCGGGAGTGCCGGTGAATACTTCTTAAGACGTTGGCCATTCACCTTGAAACTTCCGCTCTTTTCACCCCATACTTTAACTGCGCCATGGGAAAAAACACGTTTGATTAGATAAATTCTAGTCCAACGAGATTTAAGCTTACCTGGAAAGAGACGAAGTCTCGAATTGAAGAGGAGAACTTGATCTCCTTCTTTGAGATCCTTTGGATTGATATGCTTATCATGTCAACGCTTCGCCCTTTCTTTGTAAATCTTGGCGTTTTCATAGGCGTTCAAGCGGAGTTCTTCAAGCTCATTAAGGTCCAAGAGGCGCTTCTCCCCGCTTCCTTCATGCCGAAGTTCAACCACTTCACAGCCCAGTACGCCTTGTGTTCTAGCTCAACCGGGAGATGACAAGACTTCCCATACACAAGGTTGTATGGTGTTGTAGCTATGAGAGTCTTGTATGCAGTCCTATTTGCCCATAATGCATCATCCAGTTTCAAAGACCAATCCTTCCTTGTCTTTGAGACCGTCTTCTCAAGGATGCCCTTGATCTCTCTAATCGAAATCTCCAATTGTCCACTTGTTTGTGGATGGTAGGGGGTGGCGATCTTGTGAGTCAACCCATACTTAGCTAGTAGAGCTTCGAATCGTCGGGCAATGAAGTGTGAACCTCCGTCACTAATGATGGTCCGTGGTGTCCCAAACCTTGGGAAAATAGTTCTATTAAAGAACTTAACAACAACCATGGCATCATTAGTTGGAGAAGCAATAGCTTCAACCCATCTCGAAACATAATCTACAGCTAGAAGTATGTATTGGTTTCCACAAGATGATGGGAAAGGTCCCATGAAGTCTACTCCCTAAACGTCAAAGATTTCCACCTCCTGAATATTGTTGAGGGGCATCTCGTTTCTCCTAGAGATGTTTCCTGTTCTTTGACAAGCATCGCAACACGAAACAAAGGTTTGCACATCCTTAAATAAAGTAGGCCAAAAGAATCCAGATTGCAATACCTTAGCGCTAGTTTTATTGGAACTAGCGTGTCCTCCACAAGGTAGTGAATGACAATGACGAATGACACTTTACATTTCGTCTTCCGGCACACATCTCCTAATGATGCCGTCTGGACCTCTCTTGAAGAGTAGAGGTTCATTCCAAAAGTATTGTCGGACATCCCTAAAGAACTTCTTTTGTGCGTAGGATAATCCGGGAGGTATTTACTGACAAACCAAGAAATTTACAAAATCAACAAACCAAGGTTCGTTACCTCTAGATATCTTGTCGATGCACTCCTCTATGATGTGTAAGTGCTCGTCCGGAAAGGAGTCATCTATGGATAGATCGTCGTCTTCAATGTGTGGTAGACGACTCAAATGATCAGCAACAGAATTTTCCGAGCCTTTCTTGTCACGGATCTCTAGATCGAATTCTTGCAGGAGAAGAATCCATCTAATCAGCCTCGGTTTCGCATCCTTCTTGGCAAGTAAATACCGGATCGTAGAATGGTCCGTGTATACAATCACCTTTGCACCTACAAGATAAGAACGGAACTTTTCAAAGACATATACAATAGCTAAGAATTCCTTTTCAGTTGTAGCGTAGTTGAGCTGTGCTTCATCTAGCGTCTTGCTAGCATAATAGATAGCATGGGTTCGGCCCTCCTTCTTTTTTCCTAGCACAGCTCCAACAGCTACGTCACTTGCATCACACATAACCTCGAACGGGAGATTCCAGTCCGGCGGTTGGATAATCGGGGTTGAGATGAGAGTTTCCCGGATCTTATAGAAAGCATCTAGCCAATCATGCGAGAAATCAAAAACTGCACCCTTCATCAAAAGATTAGTTAGCGGTTTCGATATCTTAGAAAAGTTTTTGATAAAACATCTATAAAATTTAGCATGTCCTAGAAATCTTCTTATCCTCTTCACCGAAGATGGAGGGGGAAGTTTCTCTATGGTCTCTATCTTAGCCTTGTCTACCTCAATCCCTCTACTAGAGATTAAGTGTCCTAGCACAATGCCTTCCTTAACCATGAATTGACACTTCTGCCAATTAAGAACTAGGTTAGTGTCTTCACACCTTTGCAACACAAGAGACAGGTTAGAAAGACAATTATCAAATGAGGAACCATTAATAGAAAAATCGTCCATATAAACCTCCATTATTTCCTCAATGTACTATGAGAAGATGGCCATCATGCACCTTTGAAAGGTCGCTGGGGCGTTACAAAGCCCGAACGGCATCCTTCTATATGTAAACGTACCCCATGGGCACATGAATGTGGTCTTCTCTTGATCGTCCGGATGGATCGGAATCTGGAAGAAACCACTATAACCGTCAAGATAGCAAAAATAGGAGTGTTGTGCTAACCTCTCAAGCATTTGATCAATGAATGGTAGTGGGAAGTGATCCTTCCTAGTTGCATTGTTCAGCTTGCGGTAATCAATGCACATCCTCCAGCCCGTCACGGTTCTTGTAGGAATGAGCTCGTTGGTCTTGTTGGTGATAACCGTCATTCCTCCTTTCTTCGGGGCAACTTGAACGGGGCTCACCCACTTGCTATCGGAGATAGGATAGATGATACCTGCGTCAAGTAACTTAAGAATTTTCTTCTTAACAACCTCCTTCATGATCGGATTCAACCGTCTTTGAGGTTGTCGCGAAGGCTTAAAATCTTCCTCCATTAGAATCTTGTGCATGCATAATAATGGTTTAATTCCTACAAGATCCTCTATGGTATAACCTAAGGCTTTCCTATATTTTCTTAGAACAAACATTAGTTTCTCATGTTCATCTTCACTTAATTCGGAACTAATAATTACGGGAAAAGTAGAATTAGTTCCAAGAAATGCATACCGAAGATGTGTACGAAGTGGCTTCAATTCCATAGCTATTGATGCCTTTGATGAGTCTTGAGATGTGTCTGACACTTCCTTAGAAGTCTCTAAGGGTGTAGGAGTGATGGAAGAAGACTCAAGAGTATTTGTGGAAAGAACGGAATTGTTCTCAGAAATACCCAAAATTATGGCACCATTGTTACTTCCACGGCCGTGGTTTAGGGCGTGGTTCTCAATTACGGCACCAATATGAAGTCCACGACCGTGGTTTTGACCGTGTAACTTACTGGTGCTCTCAAAATAGGTGGTTACGGTCATCTTGGGTGAAACCACGGCCGTGGAATAGCACGACTAACCGTGGTTTCTCATGTTTTCTGAGCCATCGTAGAGTTTTTCAAACTCTTCCTTTTGCATTTCCTTTAGCTCGTCCAAGGCTTCAATCTCCTCATTGCAATCGTCTTCTTCTCCCTTTTCCATGATGCTCATGGTAATGACCTTTTACAATGGATCTTTGAATAGAATCGAGCTCACTTCCTCTCTAGACGCTTCCTCGTCATAGATATTGAACATGTCCTCTCCAAGAGCTGGGTCTTCCACCAAAGTTGAGAGAACAAACTCAACCTTCTCTTCTCCTATGTCGAAAGCCAATCTAGCATTCTTGCAATCCACTATACAATCGGATGTTGCAAGAAACGGTCTTCCGAGTATGATGGGAACCGGACAATCTGCAGGAATGTCAAGCACAAAAAAATCAATTGGAATGTAAAACTTACCGAGCTTGACTAGGACGTCTTCAATGATACCGACAAGACGACTTATGGAACGATCCGCCATCTATAATGTCATCTTCACCGGTTTAGGTTCACCTAAACCGATCTTCCTACACAAAGCAAGCGGAATGATGCTTACGCTTGCTCCCAAATCACAAAGGGCGTCACATGTGACTTCTCCTACTCCAATTGGAACGCAAAATGACCCGGGATCTCTCAGCTTTGGGGGCATCTTTTCAGTCATTGTTTTGATGAGCTCCGAAGATTCCGAACTCATCTTGACTTCTCCAAAGTCTTCTAGCTTCCTCTTGTTAGAGAGGAGCTCTTTGAAGAACTTCCCATAAGCGGGCATACCTACAATTGCATCAATGAAAGGTATATTAATATGCAGTTTGCTCATGAGTTCAATGAACTTACCGAATTGCTTGTCTAGATGCGCTCTTGCTCTAGACTGCGGGAATGGTAAAGGAGGTTTGTAAGGTGGAGGAGGAACATAGACATCTTTCTTCTCCTTCTCCTTATCCTTTCCTTTCTCAGCTGGGACTTCCACAAACTTGGGCTGCGGGTCGGTGGTTGTCGCACCACTCCTAGTAGTGATAGCCATCACCCTTCCCTTTGGGTTGTGCTCCATCTTCCCGGGAAGCTTCCCTTGATCTGTAGGAACTTCTCCGGCCTTGCTGAACATATGGTTTTCTAAGGCTTTGTGAGCTTTATCAACCGAAGTTATGTAACTCTTCAACCCTTGGAGCTTTCTAATATCGTCTCCAACATAGGATCGGACTTCTCCTTCTCCTTATTGTTCGAACCATTTGATGTTTGCCCCTGGCTTTTCAAAGGGGTAGAAGAAGAGGGAGATGTTAGTGAATTTCCAGAATTTGGATAGGAATTACCGGAATTTTGTTGTTGGTTGGAACGCCAATTGTTGTTGGAATTTCGGTTGTTGTTGTTATTCCAATTGTTGTTCCGGTTGTTGTTCCTATTCCCTTGGTGGTGGTTGTTGTTGTTGTTGTTGTTTTCTAAGTAGCCAACATCTTGCTCCTTTGGCTTTTGAAGGTCAGCTCTAATGATTTCCT
Organism: Fagopyrum esculentum; assembly: GCA_033239045.1. Classification (NCBI taxonomy): domain Eukaryota; kingdom Viridiplantae; phylum Streptophyta; class Magnoliopsida; order Caryophyllales; family Polygonaceae; genus Fagopyrum; species Fagopyrum esculentum. The sequence goes on along the minus strand of BSUD01000006.1, from coordinate 49,551,337 downwards.
TCAACTCCTTGATTTCGGTGTTGAGGGAGAATATTTGAGTTTGTGCAGCTTGTGTTAGCTTCACTCCCGGCTCTACCTTCCGGTGGGAATACTTCTCAATCACTTGGGCTTGCTTCTCAATGAAGTCTCAAGCGTCATCCTCTCTCATATCCATGAATGTACCACAAGAGAGAGATTGGAGGTTGAATTGTGTATTCACATCCAACCCCTTGTAGTAAATCTCCAATAACTCCAGCTTTGAAATGCCATGGTGTGAGCAATCCAATAAGAGGTCCTGAAATCTTTCCCATGATTGAAACAAACTTTCGTTAGCTTTCATAGAAAATGCATTAATTTTACCTCTTAACTCCACCGTTTTAGATGGCGGGAAGAACTTGGTGAGGAACTCCGAAGATAGATCCTCCCATGTGTTAAGCTTTCCAGTTGGAAGAGCTTGATACCAAGATAGAGCCTTGTCCTTCAAAGAAAAGAAAAATGGCTTGATCTTGTAGTTGTTGTTGGTATCCCTCTTCGGATTCAATGTCTCAATGAGAATCTCGAAATTCCACAAATGTTGGTGTGGAGATTCAGCACTAGTTCCACCAAATTGACTTTGGCGAACCATGGTGATAAAATGCGGCCTAAAATTGAATTCCTGGATGTCTTCAGCTCCGAAATTCAAACCTAGACGGCGTGGTTGCTGAATTGGATCCATCCTTTGCCCAAGAGTTCGTGGTTCATCCCCTCCATTAGCAACTCTCACATCTCCAGCGGGAATGCGAGGAACAACCGGTGGTCTTGGGTTGTTACGAACGGGATGAATCACCGGATCAATATCCTCAAGTGGTGGCATATCCTCATCCTCATCGTCGGATGATTCAACTCTAATGGACTTAGTTGGTTTCTTGACCTTTTTCTTCTTGGTGTCATTCAGCTCCAACTTCATGTCCAACATCATAGCTTTTAGTTCATCAATTTGGAATTGATGACTCGCCAACTCGTCCAAACGAGCTTTCTCACTCAACTTAAGTTGAAGTTGAGCTTTATCCAACTCCGCTTGGATGTTTCTCTCATTGTTTTCAGCCATCTTTTTCTCTTTCAACTTTCTTCTCAAAGTTTTCTCAAGTTCTGGATCGAAAGGAACTAGATCTTTGGTAGATCTAGTCTTTTGCATATACCTAAAGAATGTGCAAATATCAGTCACAAAGAGATATCAAATAACAAGAGCAAAAGCTCCCAAGCTCGACAACCGAAAACCGGAATTGGTCTAGTCCAAATCCCCGACAACGGCGCCAAAAACTTGTTCGCCCCTAAATGTGCATGCAAATAAGTTTTAATTATAAAACTAGAATAAAAGCAAGCGAACCCGCAGTGTACGGATCGGCGTAGATAAGCAAGTGTTCCAGAGTATCGAACTTAGGGATTTGGTGAAACAAAATCAGTTTCAAGTAATCGAGCAATCAAAATGTAGAAGCTTTGCAAATAATTGGGAAAACAGCAACCCTAAAGATCCGGATATCTAATTGTGACAATCGATTCAAGATATAATATATATATAAGGACAGAGTTGAGAATTGCAAAGGCATACTAAAGTAAGGTTATGTACGGTGAAGTTCCAAAACCTTATATGTCTAACCCAAAGACACTCTTTATAAAGGTTGTTGAGGCTGCAATATAGAAAGGATCTAAAGGTAAGAATTAATCTCAAATACCCATGCCCAAACCCAAAGAATCAAAGATAGGCTAAAACGGTTAAGGTTGTGACACTCGAAACCGAAATAGAGGATGTTGAGTCTCACTACTACCTAGGAAAGGCAAGTCAAGGCTAGGTTAAAGCTAATCTTTAACTTTGGATTAAAGAAAAAACAAAGTTCGTAAACCAAAGAAAATCACGGCTAGATCTTGAGAACCACGGCCGTGGAACTCAAGAACAGGCCGTGATTTAGGGTGTCGACGATATTTCTCACACTCTCAGGGTCCAATTAAGTTACGATCGATCTATCATTATCTAAGCCACAACTATCAACCCTTCACTTTAGAATTGCTAAAGGGTTTTAACCAATAATCATCATTATGATATCAACAATCAAATTAAGAAGAATGAAAGATGAAAACCCTCGAAAACTCAATAATAACTCAAAATCAATCTCGAAATCCAAACACAAAGTAGTATGTTTATGAATTCAGAAAAGTAGGAATAGAAATCCTCACAATGATCTAGAGAAACCACAAAGAACGGGATGTCAATCCGTTCTTCAATGAAAACCCTAGAATATCTCGAAAGTACACAATCTCCAAAAACACGTCCTTCTCGAATCTCCAATCCTCAAAGTCGAAATGAAAACCTAAGGCCGTCTCCAAAGCTCTCAAGCGAAACTCAAAGCAAGGTCTAAGCAGCGACCCCCGAATACTCCTTTCTCAAGCCTTTATATAGGGCGAAATAGGGTTACGAGAAAGCCCAATGACATGGCTGATATGGCCATAATGACACGTCACAAAATCACAAAAATCACGGTCATGAACAACTTTCCACGACCGTACTTTAGAGCGTGGAACTTAATTATGGTGCCAATAAGACTTCCACGGCCGTGGTTTTGGCCGTGTAACTCTCTATTGTGTTCCAAACTCACGTCCACGATCATGTTGCCAAATCCACGGCCGTGGTTTAGAGCGTGGACTTCAAATTCCTTTTCCACGACCGTAATTCAGGGCGTGGTTCTTCAAACTCCTTGTTTTTGCCTTTGTTTTGTGACATCCTTCATCCATGCTCCTTCCTTAGCCTCTCCAATGCATCTCCTTGCCATCACGTATGAGGTTATATGATTGTTGAGGTTGTGGACTAGTACGTGAGTATCTTAGCTTAGAGTGCTAGAGTCGAGATCATCGAGACTAGAAACGAGTTGTCCTAGCATGTGAGTTGCACAACCTTGTAGAGGTCATTTGGGCTAGAAGTCTAAGGACTTCTAACATGAGAGATAGATGCTGATGTTGTGCCTCGTTTGGTCAGCCTGAGAGTATCTTCCTGTGGGATGCGGAGTGCGGTATATTTTCGGATTGAGCGTTTGGGACGAGGTAAGTCTCTGGACTTACTTAGCTCATATTCTTCGTATTAGTGTTGATGCGTATTTGGTGGTGTGTTATTGTTTATGTTATAACAACTAAACCGGTAATAGGACAACCGACTTTACATATTATTTGGCCCAAGTGTATGATAACGGGCGGTGACATCACTGCCTAGCTCTTGCAAGAGCTAGGAGGTTCTCGGCGACTAGCCCGTGCAAGTAGACGGTCGGATGCATCAGTACCATTCCTTTCCGGTAAGTAAGGACCGGGGCGAGATCACGGTGATTCTCGTGTCACAAACCTAAGTTGAATTAGAATGGGATATGCCTTAATAATAAAAAGATAATAAACCGGATTTGTGTGCTTTGGAGTATGATGTGTGTTTATGATGGTTTACTTGTGTTTGTGCCTTCCACCTTGATTCTAATGCTTCAAATATTAGGTAACGGTTTTATACCGATTGTTGTAGATTGCGTTGTACGTTAGGAATACGCCCGAGATATCCGGAAGAGTGGGCAACCGGGGTTTCGTAAATTTTAGGAGTGGGATTTGGTTGGAGTCAGGTTGTGCATTGTTCTTCGTTTATTGTATTTTGTATGCCGCTTGTATGACGTTTGGTCTTTGGAGTTGTATCTCGGCTGAAGTCTATTGTTTGTATGCTTTCGGGTTTCATTATATTGCATAAAAATGTATTTCGTTTTGGTCTTTATTTGTGTCTTGTTGCAAGATCCGGTGAAATTGTTGTCAGGCTAAGGGTCGGGGCTCATTGTTAGGTCTCCGCCCGTAGCATCCTGAGTCCTGCGGATTTGGGGTGCTACAAAGTTAAAAGTCAGAACATATTTGGAAGAATTTTTGCTCAACCTTTTCTTGAAAGAGACCGGGGAGGAGTTTATGTGTGGAACTTATGAGTGGGCCGAGGTGTTCGAGGTACATTGAGTAATCAATGGAGTTAGGTCCAACTAGCGACCTATAACCAAGTGCTTTTTGGGAGACAACCCAAGGTAATTCTTGTCTTTTTTCTTTTTTTTTTTCGTTTTTTTCTTTGGTGTGTTTTGTGTCTTTGATTGATAGTACCTAGTTTTTTTTCGAGAGAATGAATCATAAATTGACTTGAGATTGCTGAAAGATCAAGATTTTGAAGGAGAAGGAGTACGGAAACAGTAAGCAAGAGAAGTAAGGGTCAAAGGCTAAGAATCTCGACCTCAAGGGAAATCTAGGTCAAGATTTTAATTAAAAGAATTAATTCAACCGATATTTCCAAAGTTGAATGCAACATCAACCAAATCTCAGCCCCCATCAGAAATCTCGGCCGAGATTCTTTGAAAGTGAAGAACGAAAGAGAATCTCGGCCCTACAAAAATCTTGACCACTCAAAATATCAGCCGAGATTTTCAAAAAAAAAATAAAAAATAAGGAAATCTCGCCGCTGAAACACGTTCCCTCTCCAATCCTTCCTCGTTCAACAGCAAACCCCTACAACATCGGAGTATTCAGAGTTCTCTATCCAACCGACGGAAATGACCTCCATATTCGATAGCCTTGCGATAGCCCGAAGAGTGATTCGTCCGTGCCTGATTCGCCTTTTTACATCGTGAGTATTCGTTTTTCACTTTACTTTTTTTTTCACACCGTGGACAATGTGAGTTTTAAGTATGACGTGGGGATACTTGCGTTGTTTTGCACATTTCCTGTATTGCATTTAGAGTAGTTTCTTTTTATAGTCACCCGTTTCTTTTTAGTTTTGCATCATATATGTTTTTGATAAATCCAAAAATAATTTGAAAATTTTTGTGCTTCTAGGATGGATATGATCCCTATGATAATATTGTTTATGGATTAACTATGATGATCTTTATGTGCTTGAATTGATTTATGAAATATGTGGAATTTGAATACTTTGCTAGAAATTCATGCATGGATAGTAATTTGATTTTGTCTAGACCATCCTGAGTATTGATGGTTGAAACTGCATAACAAGTTCTTACACATTTTTTTGGAATGATAAAGGCAATTCGATTTCCTTTTCTTTCTTCATCTTGATCATGCTTAGCACCTCTTCAAAAATATATATATTGCCTCCCTTACCCATCCGGGAATTAGGAAGCATGCTAGTGTGTTGATGTGTGAAAAAACAAAGTTATGGTGAAGCTGAAAAAAGTGAAGTGTGTTAAGTAGAAAACTAGGTTTGGGGACGTTGATCATGATGATGAGTAACTCGGTATCATTCACATAGCCGGGTGTTTATATCCTGCCAAAGTCTGATTGATCGATAGTCCTAACGAGTTATGATATGTGCATCCGGTGTGAGGCACTTCGTAAAATCCGAGGATTGCTGATTACCAAGATTTTGGCTATTGTGCACCTATGTCATGTTCTCAAGTGAAATTAAAAAAAAGTGTATAAGTGCTTATTTTTTTGTGGATGTTGTGAAGTTATTGTTGTTGTGGAGTTGTTCCTTTTTCCCGAATTTTTGCACCACATATCCTACAATGCATCCCACCCATGATACGTTTCTTGGCGTTTTCTTGCAAAGTCCTTAAAACCTTCTTGCACGTGTGCTTTGGCTTAGTGGTTTAAATTTGATTCCTCAAAATTGATCTTGACGATTCGACTTTACTATGCATGTTATGATTTTCGGTAAAAATTGATTATCCTTTCCATGCCTATATTTCTCTTTGAGAAGTATTGATCTATCATTAGTTAAGAAGCATGACTTTGAGGGTGATCCATGATTAGAAGCACGACCCAAAAATATTGTGTTTTTGCCTTGTTTTGCATATGCATAATCCATGTTATCTTGTATCTTAAGTTTGAACCTTGATTGGGGACAAGCAAGAGGAAAGTATGAGGTATTTTGATGACATGAATTATGACCTTAATTTAGACATGCATTTAGGTAGATTTCCCCCTTCTTTTACATGCATAGACATGAATCCATAGCATTTGAGCTCATAATTGTATAATTTTGCTAGAATGGATGTCTATACAGATTCTTGTTGCATTTGTAGGTAATTTGGCGAATTTTAGAGCGGAATGACACACATGAGGATTGAACCTCGATGCGGAACATGATGAGCATAAAAGGAAGCTAGGAACACATAGAAAGGATCAAGCAAGGAGTGCAAAAGCAAAACTGTAGGCCCAACTCAGACTTGGCACAGGTACGGCTCAAAGAAGACATAGGTGTGGGTTCAGACTTGGCGCGAGTGCGGTTCATCTCAGACTTGCGCAGGCTGAGTTTCTTTTTCGGCCCATGACGCGAAGCCCGTTATTTGCACGGGCACGTTTATCTTATTTCGGACCAAGAAGCACATTATCTTTAAGGGACTCATGGTTGTCAAACCCTAGATTTATCTCTATATATTTCTCATAACCTACAACATTGAAGGCACGCCTCACGGAAGTTGTCTTTCTACGTTCTTTTATCATATATTCTACGCCCCATAGAAGACGGCTACAACACTCTTGGATTCAATTTATGGAAGATTGACAAGATTTGAAGATTTCTTGGAGAGGAAGATAGTTCTAGATTTCATTGCTTTTGGATTAAAGATTGGATCTTTGTTATTGATTTGCTTTTGCTTTTGGATATTGAAAACGTGTTGCTAAGTATTTCTTACTTTTCTTTTAGTTTTATTGGTTTATGGTTTTCTTGAATTATATATCTTTCTTGATTTGAATTTGTGTATTGTTGGCTAACCCTTGTGATATATTCTAGGGTGATTGGTTGATGGTTGTGGTATAGATGATGATAGACTAAGCCTTTAAGTTAGATTGGACCCTGAAGAGTTGGTTTAACCTTCGAGTAGTCGAATCTCGGCCTGTTCTTGAAAATCTCGGCCAAGATTTTCCTTAGAACAACCTGAGATTTCTTTTGTTGATCCTTTTTTAATATATCTTTATACTTAGCTATTGCCCAAATCCTAGGCTTTGTTGAACTTTTCTTACCCTTAGTTCCCTCTAAGGCTTACATCTAAGCTTGGGAAGAGACTTACACAGTGATTCCCTTTCTTGATTACCAAAGATAATGAGTTCTAGATAATAGAGGATTCAAAACCCTTTATTAGTTTTGAGTTTGCCTTCTTCTTGCCTGAGTGAGCTTTACCTGAGACTTACCCGGTAAAGGTTAGTTCTTGACCCTTAGGTTGAGTGGTTGGTTTGAGTTGTTGTTCATTTCCTTAGATCCTTGAGACTTACCCGGTGATAGGATCTTTGGTTTGGGATAGTTGGTTTGAGAGACCTCCCCCGTGATCATTCCTACCTTAGAAATACCTTTTCTTAGCGATCCCAACCTTGTCCTAGTTCTTTAGAAGTCTTGAATCAAAAACCACAACTGAATACTTTGATCTCTAGAATCTGCATTGTCCTAATTATCATATTATTCATCTTTATAGCTTTTTGTCTCCTTCATTGATCTATTCTATCATTGATTTGTCACCTATTGATTTCACCATAGTCCCTGAGATCGACCTTGAAATATTTGCTTTTACTACAATCGTTCCGTACACTACGGGTTCGCTTATTTGTTCTGGCTTTTATTACTAGTATAAATTTAAGACTATATTCGTTCATTATTTACGCACGTTTGAAAGCGAACAAGCTTTTTTTCGTGCCATAATAACAGTGAACATGGACAAACAACATCAGGCTTGCAAAACGAACATGTTGAAGCCAATTAACCATAACATCTACAAGTAAAACACAATTTTTGGACCCTCGTATTTTACTAGACAATGCTTGCCATTGATGTAATTTGTTATTTTCAAAGGCTTCATAAGATCAATTTCCACACAAGTACAAATAAAATGGCCTCTGTTAGAGTTTAATGATCGGTTCTTGAAATAGCTTCCGCCATTTGACTAACATGTTGTTCAAGGTTCTTGATGCTAGATTCTGTTGTTTGGACATGAGTAGCAAAGTGTTTAGTCAAAACCTGCAACATATCTTCAGTTGTTTGATACTTACCTTGACGGGGCTGCTGTTGTTGGTTTTGTTGATCCCTCCAACGAAAATTCTGTTGGTCACGCCAGCTTGGCATGAAATTCTGTGCATAGGAATCGTTCCTAGGTCTTTGCTGTGTGGTCGTCCATAACCCATTGCGTTTACCTCAGCATCGTCATCCTAGACTTGTGGACACATGTCCGTTGGATGGTAAGGGTCAGCACAAACTCCACAAGCTTTGAGCTGCTGTGGCGTTCCCATAAGTGTTAGCATCTTCACCATTTCCTTCAATTCCGCGAGCTCGGTGGAAATCTCACTCTTCCCGGAACTCACAACATAAACTCCTTTCTTAGTCGGGGTCCTTCCAAAGTTCCGAGTACCTTCCGCTAGTTCTTGTATCTTTTCCAAAGCAAGGTCAAGAGTAGAGTTAAGAATATTACCTCCGCAAGCCGCATCGACGATCCTCCTTTCATTGTCTAGCAAGCCATTGTACAAGTACAAGACTAGATCTTGAGTTGAATATCCGTGAAAAGGACAGCTGGAATGGAGGCGTGCAAACCTCTCGAAGTACTCGTAGAGAGTTTCATTCGCCTCTTGCTCGATGTTGCTTATAGCTTTCTTCAAGCTATTTGCCTTCTTATCTGGAAAGTATTTCTCCAAAAACGCCTTGTGAAGGTTCTCCCAAGTGTCAATACTCCCGGATGGAAGGTGGTAATACCAATCATCCGCGGAATCTTTGAGTGTGAAACCGAATGCCCTCATCTTGATTTGTTCTTCGGTAATGTTGGCCGGCTTCATGCTCATACACACGGTGTGGAACTTCCCAAGGTGTTTGATGGGGTCTTCACCACTTAGCCCATGGAAGGATGGAAGCAAGTGAATGAGATCCGGCTTGAGCCCAAAATTGACTCCTTCGCCTAATGTCGGTAGAGTGACCGCAAGGGGGTTTTGAGCCAAGGTGGGCTGCATGAGTTGACAAAGTGTACGGTCAGCCATCTCTTGTTGAAGTTGTTGTTGTCTTCGTTGCCGGATGTGCGTCCTCTCAATTTCTGGATCAAAAGAAGCAAAGCCGGAGTTAGTAGCACTGGTTTGAACCATAAAAATGGTTCAAACCAATAATCAATAATAACAATAAAACACTAAAACTCCCCGGCAACGGTGCCAAAATTTGACCGAATGTATTTCTATGGTCGTCTATACCAAATCAAAAGTAAATCCCGACTTAGCACTAAGAACAAGTATAGTGATTAAGTAAGGGTCGAACCCAAGAGAGTTAAGGTGTTTTAGATGCAATTATCGATTATAGTAACAAGTAACAGAAGGGGGGGGGGGTTTGGTTGAATTGATGCACACAAAAACTTAAGAAAACGATTAATGCGACAAGTAAGACAATGATGGGTGAATCTACACTAGGTTGATTCTAAGCATGTAATTGCTACTTTGGTGAGTTCCTTTTACAAGTTTTCAAGTAATCTCCCGTCTCGATCATATATATGTGTTTAGCCAACCGGCATCAACACAACTTAACAAGTTAGTGTTCCATAAATCTACAAGAACAAATAAAAAGTTAGCTTTCAAACAAAGACTAAGGGATATAAAGAGAAGATTAAAACCGTTAAACTTATCTTTATATTTGTGTTCCTTTTTCTTTAAGTAATTACAACCCGTTATTACTTAAAGTTGCTACTATATAAAGACCCGAACCCGGAACCTATTAATCCTAGTTATTCGCATGCACTTTAGAACCTAAGGTGATCAATCTCAAGCAATAGTAACATGCAATTAGACAATGGAGATCAAGGAAACACAAAACATTACTGAATGAAAACTTATATTAAAAAGAACTTACAACCAAAGTAACAACACAGCTTCAAACCAACCCAATGTAGCAAGGGAGTTAGCAACTCATTACAAATGTAGCAAGATAATCTAAGTGGATAATTTGTTGGCTAACAAGCTTGGATAGGTTCGATGCAATCAACCAAGGACTATTTATACTACAAAAGACACTAAATGGGAGTAAATGGCCGGCCCAAAACAGCCACCTTTAATGCCATAAAGGTGGTGTAAACAGCCGGAGTAAAGCTTTTGAAGTTAAGCCGCAGGGGCGGCCTTAAGCTCCGCAGGGGCGGTGAAGGCAAAAACGCTTGATATTCTTCATGGTCGCAGGGGCGGCTAAGTAATTCCACTGGGGCGGATCTTCAATGCTCTTCAAACGTCTGACCCTTTGTCTTCATGACGTTTTTGATGCCACGCCGCCGGGGCGTCCCTAAGTCAACGCAGGGGCGGTGACACAACCTCTTCGTCTTCCATCTCCCATGTTGAGGCGCAGGCAGGGGCGCAGTGGGAGGCGCAGGGGAGCTGGTCTTCGTCTCTTCAGGGCAGGTCACCGTAGAGGCGCCAAGGAGTGGCGCAGGGGCGGTGACACACTTCATGGCCGGTGCTGGCGAAGGCGTAGGGGGCGCTCCGGTGTAAGGCGTCACCCACAGGGGCGGTGACAAGGCTCCGCTGGGACGGTGAGGCAACAGAAGCTTTGCTTCGTGAACGATCTTCACTCCTAAGTGCTTATAACTCCTTCCTTAGCTTCTTTTAGTCTTCTTCTTCTGGACCAAGGAGTTAGTAGCATAAACCGACACAAATGCAATAAAAAGACTCTAAAAATTATCCTAAATGATAGTGATTCCAACACCTATCAAACTCCCCCATTAGACCTTTTACTCGTTCCGAGTAAAACAAATGACAGTAACTAGACTCAAAGGCCTCAAGAAGCATGGGTAAGCAAGAAAAGACAATGAAAACAAGAGAAAAGCCAAGAAGGAAAGAAGGAAAAGAGAGGAAATGTGAGAAAAAGGGAGAAACTACCATCCTTATTGCTCCAAGAGTGGCCTACCCGGACAACCTCCTTATGACTCCCCTTCTTATGTCGCCAAACGCCGGAAGGGAAACCTACACTCGGTGTCGCTCATTTTGCCAAGGCGCCCATTCGGGTTTTCACCTTGCCAATCTTCTTCTTTTCTCAGATAGTCTCACCACAATCTCACATCCCTCAAGTCCATTTTTGCACCAACCTAATGTTGGTCGGACTACCTTCTTTTTGCCTAAACCGCCCTTTCGGATTTTCGGTTTATCCAAGGATTTTTCATGCCTTTTTTTCAATTTTGTTTGCCTTTTCTCTCTCTTTTTTTGACTGAATATAAAACATTACAATTCAATAATCAGACATAACAAAGATAGATCCCTCCCTCATGCTTGAAGATCACTTTACCCTCAAAGTGTGAAAATGAAGGAAAAAACTAAAAAAGGAGAAGGATGAAGAACAAGCTTACTAATGAGATGGTGGACAATCGGGGTACTCTTGTCGGTACAGAAAGTATGAGAAGAAAAGCTCCTGCCACTAGCGGAGATCAGATGGTGGCGTGGTGTGTGGTAGGTGTAGGCATTTTCGAGATCCATTTTTTTTTTCTTTTCTGGGTAAACCCGCAGGGGCGGGAGAGTGTCGCCGCGGGGGTGGTGACAAGGGAGAGGGGTCACGCAGGCTCAGCGCCGGGGGCGGCACCGAGGATGCGTGTCAAGAATGGCCGCCGCAGGGGCGTAGGGGTGTCACCGCGGGGGCGGTGACAAGCATGTCGCAGGCGTAGGCCCAGCGCTGGGGGCGGCACTGGGTATGAGTGTCACCGCAGGGGCAGGGACAAAAGCCGCGGGGGCGGTTTCTTGACAGAGGCTCATCTTCTTATTCCTTCGGTTTGCCTCCCGAGAAGCTCCTTTGTTTTACGTCGTTGGCTCGACGTAAGATCTCTACTTCTCTGACTGTGCTTTCTCCAGCACCATCTCGTCAATCGGATTGTTCTTGACTCCTTCAAAGTAAAGCTTTAGCCTTTGCCCGTTTACCTTGAACACCTTGTGCGTTTGGGGGATCATAAAGATCCACAGCTCCTTGAGGGTATACTTCAGCTACTACTAACGGCCCTGTCCATCTTGAACGCAGCTTACCTGCAAAGAGTTTCAAACGTGATTGAACAAGAAGTACCTTATTACCTACCTTGAAATCCTTCCGGAGAATGTTCCGGTCATGCCATGCTTTGGTCTTTTCTTTGTATGTGGTAGCATGGTCATATGCATCCAGCCTTAGTTCCTCCAACTCTTGCAATTGGAGCTTCCGGAATTCTCCCACTTCCTCTATGTTCATGTTGCACTTCTTTACCGCCCACCAAGCCTTGTGCTCTAGCTCCACCGGTAGGTGGCAAGCTTTCCCAAATACGAGCCTAAAAGAAGACATCCCGATAGGAGTTTTGTAGGCTGTCCGACATGCCCATAGGGCGTCATTTAGCCTTACACTCCAATCCTTCCGTCCGGGAGAAACCGTCTTTTCAAGGATGGTCTTTATTTCCCGGTTTGACACCTCAGCTTGGCCGTTTGTTTGTGGATGATACGCTGTTGATACTCTTTGGTGAACGTGTTATTTCTTAAGGAGAGCCATGATCGTCTTGTTGCAGAAATGGGTACCCCTATCACTGATTAAGGCTTTTGGAATTCCAAATCTTGCGAAGATATTTTCCTTAAGAAAAGCTGCAACTACTTTTGAATCATCAGTTTTGGTGGCCTTTGCTTCCACCCACTTGGAAACATAGTCCACCGCAAGCAAAATATATGTGTTCCCGAATGAAGTAGGGAATGGCCCCATGAAATAAATCCCCAAACGTCAAATATTTCACAAAATATAAGAGAGGATTGGGACATTTCATGTTTCCTTGAAAGATTTCCTACTCTTTGGCATTTATCACACACTTTGCAAAACGCAAAAGCGTCTCGAAAAATGTATGGCCAAAAAAAACCGGCATCCAAAACTTTTCTTGCAGTTTTGTTTGTCCCAAAATGCCCCCCACATGCTTCAGAATGACAGAAACTTAGGACGGATTGTACCTCATTGTCCGGAATGCAACGTCGGATCACTTGGTCACTACAATGCTTCCAAAGGTAAGGATCATCCCAAACGTAGTGTCGAACTTAAGCTTTTACCTTCTCTCGTTGTGCCTTGGTGAAGTCTGGAGGATACTCCTTCCTGACAATGAAGTTCACAATGTCAGCAAACCAAGGCTTAAAAGATTGGAGCTTAAGACAAACCTCTGTCGACAATTCCGCAGGGGCGCCTAGACTGAGCCGCAGGGGCGGCTGGTGTGAGGCGCGGGGCGGTAACACAACAAAGAGTTGTGTAAAATGTATCGTCTAGAAAACTTCCGGCTATCTCTCTTCCTTTTCCTGGATCTTCCTCCTCTTGCACTAGTCTGCTCAAATGATCGGCCACCAGGTTCTCAACCCCCTTCTTGTCCCTTATCTCTAGGTTAAACTCACTTAGAAGGAGCACCCATCGGATCAATCGTGGCTTTGCCTCCTTCTTAGCCATGAGGTACCTAAAAGCTGCATGGTCAGTGAAGATAATTACCTTTACTCCAAGTAGGTACTGCCAGAATTTCTCAAGGGCAAAAACCACCGCCAACATTTCCTTCTCGGTGGTAGAGTAATTTCTTTGCGCTCCATTGAGTGTCATAGACGCATAATGGATCACATGGGAGGCCCGTCTGTCTTTTTGTCCTAAGACAGCTCCAACGGCGTAGTCACTGGCATCACACATGATTTCAAAAGGTTTCTCCAAATCCGGGGAACGGATGATTGGTGCGGTGGTAAGATATGCCTTCAAAGTGTCGAAAGCTTTCTTACAATCCTCATCCACTATGAAAGTGACGTCTTTTTTGAGCAATTCACATAGGGGTGCCGAGATCTTTTAAAAATTTCTGATGAAACGTCGGTGGAAACCTGCATGACCAAGAAAAGATCGGATTTCCCAAACATTTGTAGGATAAGGTAAATTTTGAATTACATCAACCTTTGCCCTATCTACCTCTATCCCTTTGAGGATATTACATGTCCTAGCACAATTCCTTGTTCGACCATAAAATGACATTTTTCCGAATTAAGAACCAAATTGGTTTCCAAACATTTTTCAAGAACAAGTTTCAAATGTCCTAAACATGCGTCAAAACTATCTCCATGGAAGGTAAAATCAACCATGAAGACTTCAATGAAATTTTCTATGTATTCGGAGAAAATACTTATCATGCACCGTTGGAAAGTGCCGGGTGCGTTGCAAAGTCCAAATGGCATTCTACGGTATGCAAAAGTGCCTAATGGGCAAGTGAACGTCGTCTTCTCTTGATCTTCTGGTGCGATGGCTATTCGGAAATAGCCCGAATATCCATCCAGGAAACAGTAGTGTTGATGACCTGCAAGACGTTCCAACATTTGATCAATAAAAGGTAGTGGGAAATGGTCTTTTCGTGTTACCTTATTGAGCTTGTGGTAGTCAATGTAAACTCTCCATCTGGTTTGTGTTTTGCTTGGGACCATCTCTCCATGTTGATTTTCCACCACGGTAATGCCTCCTTCTTTGGAACTACTTGGGTTGGGCTAACCTGTAACACCCCGAATCCGCGGGACTCGGAATGCTAAGGGTCGGACCTCACAATGGGTCCCGACCCTTAGCTTGACAACAATTTCACCGGATCTTACAACAAGACACAAATAAAGGCAAAACCGAAATACAATTTTATGCAAATGATATGATCCCGAGAAACAACAAAAGACAAACTTCAGCCGAGTTCTCAACTTCAAAGACTCGAACATCAAATACAAAACAATATACAAGAAACAATACCCAAACAAGACTCCAACCAAACCCCTCCTAAAATGTACGGAACCCCGGCTGCCCACTCTTCCGGATCTCTCGGCCGCATACCTAACCTGCAAGGCAATTTACAACAATCGGTATAAAACCGTTAGCTAATATTCGAAGCATTAGGATCAAGGTGAAGGCACATACACACATACATCAACATAACAGTTAACATGCTCAAAACACACAAGTCCGGTTATTATCTTTTTATTATTAGGTCATATCCCGTTCTAATTCAACTTCTTTTGTGACACGAGAATCTCCCGAAACTCGCCTCGGTCCCCACTTACCGCATGGAACGGTACGGATGCATCCGACCGTCTAACCACACGGGCTAGTCGCCAAGAACCTCCTAACTCTACGCAAGAGCTAGACAAGTTGTCACCGCCCGTTATAATGCACTTGGGCCAAATAATATATAAAGGTCGGTAATCCTATTCCGGTTTTATAAGTTATAATGAAAGCAATAAAATACACACCACCAAACACGCATCGAATCTAAACATAGAATACGAGCTAAGTAAGTCCGGAGACTTACCTCGTCACCACACTCAACTCACAACACTCTCGCTTCCTTAGGGGAGGAAGCCCATAACCTGCTCACAAGAAGATAACTATATCAACAACAACCCACTCACAATAGAAGTCTTAGACTTCTATACAAATGATCTACGCAAGACCATTTGTCTCTCAATTCTAGGACCGCATCCTAGAATCCCTCATGCTCACATCACACTCAACAGAAGCTAAAAGTCTTAAGACTTCTAAACCTTCGGATCTCGCAAGATCATAACTCACAACACCACTAGGATACTCTCTTTCTAGTCTCCCCAATCTCAACAATCATACAACCTCAACTCGTAGATTCTCACAAGCTCAACAGACAACTTAAAGCCATAAACAACCTCACAAGATCAAACATACACTCAAAGCCTTATAACCTCTCCAAATCAAACACACCTCAAGCTTTAGAACATCATAAATCATCAAAACTCACCTAAAGCTCATGGCCACTACTTGGCATTCACTCTAAGTTATGCTAGATCCAAACTATCATGATACAAATACTAAGCATAACTAGATCGAGGGAAAGGATACTCACGCGACGCCAAAAGACAGAAGTCGTTCAATGGATGTCGACTTGGACTCGTTAGGCCTTTATCGGGGCGCTTCCGAACCTATCACCAAAACTAGACAAATTTAGCTCGTACGCTAAATTTGACCAAAATATAATATATATATATAACTAAGGAAAAACTCGATTCCAAAAGCCCTCGTTAAATCCGGCAAAAACCCTTCCGGGCAAAATGTGAAGTTTTAGGATCTTGGTTGTAAAAACCTCAATTATTACTTTGAGCAATAAATCGAATATAAATCCAATAAGATGTAAAATATATCATTTCAATATAAGAATATCCCATAATCAAAATCCAAGGTTCCAAACCGCAATCCATTTCTTGGGCAAAATACGCAACATCACAAACATGCATCTTAAATCCGCAATTAAATCTCCGAGCCATAAATATGGAACTCAAGAAACTTAGGCCAATTTCCGAAAATAAACTTTGGACTAAAACTGTAATTTATTCAAATCAGTAGGGGCATAATCTGCAAGTTTCAGAAGAGTGGGTCAAATCCGCAATTACAAAAACAAATGGGTTCCAAATGTAATTACAGCAGAGTTGAGGGGGCCCAATTTTAATTAGGGCGCCCTTCTTCAATCGTTGCACAGGATGCAGGAGCGGCGGTGTTGCAACGAGGCAATGGGTTGCGGCACTAGCTCCGATTCAGTGCAGCGGCACAAGGCGGCAGCAAGGCGGCAGCCCAATAGGCATGAGAGGCCACGCAGGGGCTTCGGCGCTAGGGCAAGCGAGGAGGATACGCGACGTCTTCGATGGGATCCAGCTAAGGCGAAGAAAGGGAGAGAAGCGGCGGAGGAGGAGGCGTTCACCTTGCCCGGCGGAGCTCGAAGACCGACGAGGGTGGCAGGGTGCAGGCGGCCCGGGTTCTCGCAAATCTGGATGCTCTTCCCGGCGACAGGAGGAAAAAGAGAAGGAGGATAGAAGTGGGGTTGAGGCACAAACTCGTCCAGTGGTGGCCCTGGGAGGTCGCTCTAGCGTTGTGGTGGTGGTTCCCAGAGAGGTGGAGGTGCCTCTTTGTGGCGTTGGTGGCTCGACTGTGTCAATCCAGAACAGAGAGGAATGGATGAAGCTGAGCGGGATCCAGGGCAAGAGATATCGAAGGAGACGAAGGTGAGAGGTCCGGAGGAAGAGACCCGGCTACGAGATTGGAGGAGGCAGGTGAAGGGCCAAGAGCTTGCGTGTTGTTTTCAAACGATAGAGGGGGAAATGATGAAAGCTTGAGGGTAAATCAATGAAGGGTGGAACGAGGGGTCATAAGGCTGCAGAGGGAGCACATCACGCTCATCATCAGCCAAGGGAATTCAGAGAAAAAGAAAAAAAAATAGAAAAAGGAAAAAGCACTATTATATAAACTCGATCAAACTTAAATCCGAACGGGATTTACGAATCGGAATGAATTTTTCCGGATCAGAAAAAATTTCTGAACCTTTCCAAAAAAAAATAAATACGGAGAATAAAAATATGGATCAAAGTATATATATATATATATATATATATATATATATATATATATATATATATATATATATATATATATATATATATATATAAATATATAATCTCGAAAAAAATTTAATTTACGATGTGAAAATACTCGTAAAATATTTAAGCCATTAACATATTAGAGAAATAAATATCGAAAACACGCCTAAAAATTTGGGGCGTTACATAACCCAAGTGCTATCCGAGATAGGAAAGATCATATCCGCTTGGAGGATCTTCAACACTTCCTTTTTGACCACATCCATCATTGGCGGGTTCAACCTCCTTTGAGGTTGCCTAGAGGGCTTGGCTTCGTCTTCAAGTAGAATCCTATGCATGCAAGTGGTAGGGCTTATCCCTTTGATGTCCGCAATGGTCCATCCAAGGGCCGTCTTGTGCTCTTTTAGTAGCTTCACCAACTTGTCTTCTTGTCCGGTAGTCAAATTGTTGGAGATGATCACCGGCAAAGTATTGTGTTCTTCAAGGAAAACGTACTTGAGGTGTGACGGAAGGTCCTTCAATTCTATTTCAGGTGCCTGCACTATGGACGGAACAAGCTTCTCGATTGGGGTTAGTAAAGTGGGCCCAATGGCCAAATTGGAGATAGATAGCCTTTTATGCCCATCTAATTGGGCTAAGACTTCTTTCATGCTGGGTGTTAATACATAATCTGATTTGAAACCATCAATGTCATGCTCAATCACACTTCTCCATCAAACTCCATGGTCAATTTACCACTAACATAATCAATTTTAGTTCTAGCCGTTTTCAGAAATGGCATACCTAATAGAATGGGTGAAGCATGTGAATCATTTTCCATATCCATTACAAAGAAATCAGCAGGAAATATTAGGTTGTCTACCATTACTAATACATCTTCAATTATCCCTTTCGGGTACACATTAGATCTATTAGCAAGTTGTACTACAATCCTAGTTTCCATTAATGGCCCAAGGCCAAGTGATTTGTAAATCGAATATGGTAAAACATTGATAGAAGTACCGAGATCAAGCATTGCTTTGTCAAAGCGGGTTTCCCCTATAACACAAGGAATGCTTACCATGCCCGGATCGCTGCACTTCTTGGGCATTCTTCGTTGGAAAACTGCCGACACATGCTCACTCACTTGCACTTTCTGTTTCCCCTTTAGCTTTTGATTCCTCTTGATAGTGCAAAGTTCCTTCAAAAAATGAGCATACCTAGGAATACTTTTCACCAACTTAAGGAGGGGAATGTTTACCTCGCATTTGGAGAAAGTCTCAAAGAGGTCCCTGTCCTCAATGATTCTTCTCTCCTTCAAAACCTCAGGAAAAGGAGCTGGTGGCTTCTCAGAGTACAATGGCGGAAAGTTAGGCCGGACATAAGTATCCCTTTCAGCAGGACCTTCTGGTGTGATTTCCGTAGGGGCGGCTCAGGGGTTGTCACCGCAATGGCGTGGACATCCAGCCGCAGGGGCATCGTCTACTCCGTGTTGGGCGTAGTTGCAGCCGCATGGGCGGCTGTGGGTGCGGAAAAATCGACAGAAGGTTTGCTTTGTGATTCTTTTGCTGGTTATTGTTGGATTTGCTTCCCACTCCTTAATGTTAGGGCACTAACATTCTCCTTGGGGTTTATAAATGTCTGGGAAGGCAATCCTCCGGAAAGTCTTGATTCGGTCCTTGAAATAGCTTCCGCCATTTGACTAACCTGTTGTTCAAGGTTCTTGATGCTAGATTCTGTTGTTTGGGCATGAGTAGCAAAGTGTTTAGTCAAAACCTGCAACATATCTTCAGTTGTTTGATACTTACCTTGACGGGGCTGCTGTTGTTGGTTTTGTTGATCCCTCCAACGAAAATTCTGTTGGTCACGCCAGCTTGGCATGAAATTCTGTGCATAGGGATCGTTCCTAGGTCTTTGCTGTTGTGGTCGTCCATAACCCATTGCGTTTACCTCAACATCGTCATCATGGACTTGTGGACACATGTCCGTTGGATGGTAAGGGTCAACACAAACTCCACAAGCTTTGAGTTGCTATGGCGTTCCCATAAGTGTTAGCCTCTTCACCATTTCCTTCAATTCCGCGAGCTCGGTGGAAATCTCACTCTTCCCAGAACTCACAGCATAAACTCCTTTCTTAGCCGGGGTCCTTCCAAAGTTCCGAGTACCTTCCGCTAGTTCCTGTATCTTTTCCAAAGTAAGGTCAGGAGTAGAGTTAAGAATATTACCTCCACAAGCCGCATCGACGATCCTCCTTTCATTGTCTAGCAAGCCATTGTACAAGTACAAGACTAGATCTTGAGTTGAATATCCGTGAAAAGGACAGCTGGAACGGAGGCGTGCAAACCTCTCGAAGTACTCGTAGAGTGTTTCATTCGCCTCTTGCTCGATGTTGCTTATAGCTTTCTTCAAGCTATTGGCCTTCTTAGCTGGAAAGTATTTCTCCAAAAACGCCTTGTGAAGGTTCTCCCAAGTGTCAATACTCCCGGATGGAAGGTGGTAATACCAATCATCTGCGAAATCTTTGAGTGTGAAGCCAAATGCCCTCATCTTGATTTGTTCTTCGGTAATGTTGGCCGGCTTCATGCTCATACACACGGTGTGGAACTTCCCAAGGTGTTTGATAGGGTCTTAACCACTTAGCCCATGGAAGGATGGAAGCAAGTGAATGAGACCCGGCTTGAGCTCAAAATTAACTCCTTCCCCTAATGCCGATAGAGTGACCGCAAGGGGGTTTTGAGCCAAGTTGGGCTGCGTGAGTTGACGAAGTGTACGGTCAGCCATCTCTTGTTGAAGTTGTTATTGTCTTCGTTGCCGGATGTGCGTCCTCTCAATTTCTGGATCAAAAGAAGCAAAGCCGGAGTTAGTAGCACGGGTTTGAACCATAAAATGGTTCAAACCAATAATCAACAATAACAATAAAACACTAAAACTCCCCGGCAACGGTGCCAAAATTTGACCGAAGGTATTTCTATGGTCTTCTATACCCAATCAAAAGTAAATCCCGACTTAGCACTAAGAACAAGTATAGTGATTAAGTAAGGGTCGAACCCAAGAGAGTTAAGGTGTTTTAGATGCAATTATCGATTATAGTAACAAGTAACAGACGGGGGGTTTTTGGTTGAATTGATGCACACAAAAACTTAAGAAAACGATTAATGCGACAAGTAAGACAATGATGGGTGAATCTACACTAGGTTGATTCTAAGCATGCAATTGCTACTTTGGTGAGTTCCTTTAACAAGTTTTCAAGTAATCTCCCGTCTCGATCATATATATGTGTTGAGCCAACCGACATCAACACAACTTAACAGGTTAGGGGTCCGTAAACCTACAAGAACAAATAACAAGTTAGCTTTCAAAAAAAGACTAAGGGATATAAAGAGAAGATTATTGTTAAACTTATCTTTATATTTGTGTTCCTTTTTCTTTAAGTAATTACAACCCGTTATTACTTAAAGTTGTTACTAGATTAAAGACCCGAATCCGGAACCTATTAATCCTAGTTATTCGCATGCACTTTAGAACCTAAGGTGATCAATCTCAAGCAATAGTAACATGCAATTAGACAATGGAGATCAAGGAAACACAAAGCATTACTGAATGAAAACTTATATTAAAAAGAAGTTACAACCAAAGTAACAACGCAGCTTCAAACCAACCCAATGTAGCAAGGGAGTTAGCAACTCATTACAAAGGTAGCAAGATAATCTAAGTGGATAGTTTGTTGGCTAACAAGCTTTGATAGGTTCGATGCAATCAACCAAGGACTATTTATACTACAAAAGACACTAAATGGGAGTAAATGGCCGGCCCAATACAGCCACCTTTAATGCCATAAAGGTGGTGTAAACAGCCGGAGTAAAGCTTCTGACGTTAAGCCGCATGGGCGGCCTTCAGCTCTGCAGGGGCGGTGAAGGCAAAAACGCTTGATCTTCTTCATGGTCGCAGGGGCGGCTAGGTAATTCCGCTGGGGAGGATCTTAAATGCTCTTCAAACGTCTGACCCTTTGTCTTCTTGACGTTTCTAATGCCACACCGCCGGGGCGTCCCTAAGTCAACGCAGGGACGGTGACACAGCCTCTTCGTCTTCCAACTCCCATGTTGAGGCGCAGGCAGGGGCGCAGTGGGAGGCGCAGAGGAGCTGGTCTTCGTCTCTTCAGGGTAGGTCACCGCAGGGGCGCCAAGGAGTGGCGCAGCGGCGGTGACACACTTCATGGCCGGCGCTGGCGAAGGCGCAGGGGGCGCTTCGGTGTAAGGCGTCACCCACAGGGGCGGTGACAAGGCTCCGCTGGGGCGGTGAGGCAACAGAAGCTTTGCTTCGTGAACGATCTTCACGAAGCAACAAAAAAAAGACTCTAAAAACTATCCTAAATGATAGCGGTTCCATCACCTATCACCTCAACAAATAATTATCTTAACCCTTCCTTCTTTAACCTTACACAATCCTTCTAAATAAGACAAGCACAAGGAGGGACTAGTTTGACTAGTAGTACAAATCTTCAATAAGATTAACTCACACAAGAACAACCTAGCAAGGAATCACAACTATTAAATCAAAGGCACTCTTTTTGATTAAATTGAAATGAATAAAATACAAACTTGATAAACAAAGCAGCGAGTATCTCACAATACTATGGAAATAATAATCAATCAAATCTACCTATGAATTTCGTCCTCTAAGTCTATTTATAGCAGAGATTTCTCTAAAAGATAAATATAATCATAAAAGATATGATCTAAACCAACAAGATATCTTTAGAATGTTTAAAACTTTTAAAGGTATTAAAATAATCAAAGATAACTAGAGGCATTTAATCCTCATGTCGAGATTCTACTCAATCTCCCACAACAATAGAAATCTCGGTCTTGGGTTGCATAAGCTCGGGCGAGATTATTAGGATGGACCGAGATTTGTCCCTGCCATGCAATTCTCAATTCTATGATATCCTCCAATGTTTGACTCTTGCTATCAACCTCTCCTTGAGCGCCTCTTGCCCTTGGACTAGTGATGGATCCATGTTTAGTAGGAGATATCAAGGATGGTCCCACGTCAAACTCCCCTTCTTGAAAATGATTGGACCTCGATTCATATCCTTGCTCACCATTTGTCACATAATGACTTAAGTATCATAGCTCCTGGACTAGATCAACTCTATGTTGTGAAAACGTCAACTTTTCCATCCTTAGCCGTGTGATCTCAACATGCACATCAATATGCACATTACTAGATGAAAATGGACTAAAATATACTCGTTGTGAAGAATACGTTTTCCTTGACTCCCCTGTAAGATCCCTAGAGCTTTGCAACACTCTTGCGTTAAAAATTTTCACCATAATTCACAACAGTCGAGAATCTCGGTCAAAAATCTCGGGCGAGACTTTCACTAGAGGGGCCGATATTTCTTTTGGAGGTTTATATCTCGTCTTCGATGATGAAAACTGGATATAATTTGGAAATATATCCTTTCCTAGCTGCAACGACACTAGATCTCCATGATTAAGTAGCCATGCCTTGCCAAATTGTGTATCATTAGCCGCAACTAGCTTCACTTCTTCCTCTAGCCTCTTGTGTGATTCCTCATGCAACTCTTTGACAATTTCCTCGTGTTTTCCTGCAATAAACTTTGTTCGCGCCTCTAAAGGCAACAATATAAGATCAAATAAAGTTAAGGATAATAACTTAACTATATAGTCATGATAGTTCAAGGCTACATAGGTGTAAGAACTCATAGAGTAAGCAAGACTTATAGGCGACAATACTACAATTTTAAAGATGTAATTTATCCCCTTCTTAGGTCTAGTTAACTCCTCGAATTAGCTCATACTAATGTCTCCTAATGAATTGGCTTTAAACTCCAAGGGTCAACATAAGTCATGAAAAATACATCTAGATATGCTCATAAGATGCAATATACACCTAGATATACTCATAATATTCCTCAAATATCTCATACAAAATTCTAACTATATCCTCAAGCAAGTGAAGTCCATTATCATATGAGCTCAACCTATCACAAAACTTAAGGTAATGACTAGATATGCGCACATAGTCAATCTTACCAATTCTGCAAATCCTCTACAACATGCAGACAAACAAAATCACTAATGTCGACATACCGCGGAGCAATGATGGTGCGGCCACAAATACGATCAAAGTCCGTTTGGAATCGCTCATGGATAAGCAGGACTTGTGGTTGTGGGGAAGGTGAAGGAGAAGGCTGTCGAGAGCAAGAAAGATCTCTGAGAGCCAACTGAAGATCGGATCAACGTAAGTTCTCCAAAACTACAGGTCACCTCGGTCGGTTCTTACTGTATCTCGGCCGAGATGGTCACAGTGGACCGAGGCGAATAAGCTACGTAGATCCAAGCTCCAAAATTGCAACTCTTTTCCCCAAATCTCACTACCAAAGGCTTCCTATGGGATACTTAACCAGTTTCCAACAACAAATGTTACGCTAGAAAGTGTGCACGTAATAAGCCTTAAATTTATACTTGTTATAATTATCCTAATTCTTAGCGCACCCGCAGTGTACGGGACGTATGTAGAAAGATAAGTACTCCAAGGTCGAACACAAAGACTAAGGTGAAATCGAACTAAGTTGTGATTGAATTTAGCAAGGTCTAAGCCTAAAGAAAAGAGAAAACAAAGGAAGAAAATCTCAATTTAATTGGTTGGTTTTAGGTGATCACTTCAAAGATCAAATGCATGTAAACAATCAATCAAACTAAATCGGAAATCGGCACAAATAAACAAATCGAACAAGATATTGATCAAGAGAAAAGGAAGACGGATTCTAGGGGTTGGAAATTCCGGTTATGGCATAAAACTCAAGTCATCTATTCATTCTTTGGATTGATTATGATGCGTTGGGATTAAGTGTTCCTAAAATGGGATCAATTACCGGGTAAGTCTCATGATCCAACTAATCCATACCCAAGGTCTCATTACCGGTTAAGTCTCTAAGAACCTAAGGATAGGAATTTAACACAAACCGGATTGTTTAATTAGGGATCTAACCTATTCTCACCGGGTAAGTCTCGGAAGGGAAGTCCTAATCAACTATCCTAGCACAATTAATCCAATGGCGGCTTATTAGGCTCACCATTACCTAAGGTTTTTCTATTCTAGATTCTAAGGGCAAGGATTACCGGGTAAGTCTCTCCTAACACTTAGTCGCTACACTAGGACACCCTAGGGTAGGTTAAACTCAGCAAAAACTTAGGGTTTCAACAACTTTATGAACCTAAGGTAAGATCCTTCGAACCAGGGAAAACCACGGTTCGTTCTACAGAAACCACGGCCGTGGTTCTTCAAGAACTACCCGTGATTTCTAACAGTAGCTACGTTCATAAACAAGAATCATCCAAAGGTAAAATTAGGTATGTCCTATCATAGTTCTAGCCACAACCATCCTTTCCTTACCCTAGAATCACATCAATCTAGCCTAGAACGTTCATAATAGAAATCAAAGCAAACAAACATAGATTCATAACCTCCATTGCAAGAAAATGAGAGAAAGAAGATGAACAAATGAACCTTAAACACAATCCAAATCTGAAGATGAAATTAGAACGACTTACAATCCTTCCAAAGGAAGGTTCAAGAGTTCAAAAACTTCTAGAAACAAATCCGAAAATACAAGAGCTAAGTGTGTCTTCTCCTCTCCTCTTCAATGGCAATGGCTCCTTTCTTCTTCTTCTTGCACTTTCCTTCCTAGAAAAAATCCTTCTTCTTCTTGGAATATATTTTGTGAAAGAAAAATGGAGAATGTGTGAGCTGCTCTCAAACTACCCAAATCCCAGCTGCCTCTAACAACTATCAAGGACCACTTTTATAACCAATTTCTTCATGAGCTGGCCATGAGAGTCGTGGCACAGCTGTCACGAGAATCTGGCAAAATCCACGGTCAGAACCACGGCCGTGGTTCTTCAGGAAACCGTGATTCTGTGCAGAAACTTTGTTTTGGATCAATAGGCTGTGGTTTGGTGCGTGGTCTGTGTTGGCAAGGTTCCTTGAGTTTCCTCAGCCCTTGGCTTGCGTTCCAATGAGTTTGGAAACGTGTCCTCTTAATGAGCGACCCTCAAACGCCTCGTTTTAGCTCGAAACTTCCCGAAATACCTACAAAACGCACACAAGTCCGTGTAGACGTCTATCTACACAAAATACATGTTTTGAGTGCAAAAACGCATTGGACTAGTGCTAGATAATGCATGATTGAGCGAGAATTCTACCTAAATGTGCACCTAAAATTATGCTATAAATCGTGTTATCAAAATACCCCATACTTAAGGTTTGCTCGTCCCCGAGCAAATTCCCAACTATAGACTACGAGATGACATGATTTATGTATGCAGAAAAAAAGGCAAAATCTTTTTGGATTTGTGCTTCTACTATTGGATCACCTTCATAGTCATGATCAATGGCAATTGAATAAGCAATTATGTATCAATCAATAAGGTCATGGAAAGACAATTGTACTTAACTCAAAAACATGCATGAGTTGGGAGGACGGAGATGTCAAGAAGATCAAGAGTCTATCCAATCTAGATTACTAAGTCTTACAAACATGCAAGTAGGTCATAAGGGCTTGTGACATAAAAGGCTAAGAAACGTTTCAAGTGGGGAGGGGAATTTTCTAGGTATGTGATGCTAATCCGGGAATGGAACTAACTTCACTCCTTGTCCTCGATCAACTTCCCCCAAGTGCATATTTTTCCCTATCTTGCTTTCTTTTCTTTTTCTTTAACTCATTTTTTTTAGACAATGGAATTGATGTACAATAGCCGAAACCTCGGTGATTAGCCATCCTCGGGCTTTTTCTCTTTTTTCGAGGTGCATCCACACCGGGCACACATACCAAAGCTCGTTAGGGCTATTGGCTCATTTGATTTTGGCAAGGCACCAACACCCGATTATGTGAAGTGTACCGAGTTACTTATCATTTAAGCCAACGCCCCCAAACCTATTTTGGCTACACTTCCACAATAATTTCAACATTCCATTCACGACATTCTTTTCATTACATCTTCACCCCGCACTTGCTTTTTACACTTCAAACACACTAGCATGCTCCTATTCCCGGATGGGTTTAAAAGGAGGTCAAATTTTATATCAATTGAGGTGCTCAAGCAATCATGATCAAGATGAGAAGTAGAGAAAGATGAAATGCCTTATTCATTCCTAGATGGTGTGCAAGAACTATCATGTAATTTCGACTTTCAATACTCAATCCATTCTGGGCAATCACCATGATCTCAAGTCATTCATGGAATTTAAGAGAAGTAGTTCAAGTCCACATATGCATTTATCAATTCAACACATAAGGCCATTCATAGCCAATCACAAGACAAGTTTTTATCATTAGGATCATATCCAAGCCTAGAAAGCACAAAAATTTTTAAATTTTCTGATTTTTATGGGATTTTTGATTTAAGTATGTACAATGCAAGACATGTGCAAATATTAAACTATCCTAGATGCTCTTCATGCAAAGGATCATGCAAAACCCCACCCCATACTTAGAAACACATTGTCCCCAATGTGATATACAAGTAAAGAGAGTGAAAGAAGGTTCTCACAATGTAAAATGGTTTTCTTTGGTATTTGGGAATTCTCAAGAGGATTTATGTTGGATGATCCTTTCAACCATGGTAGGGAGCTCTAAACATCCTTCAAGCTTTGAAACCCGCGCTAGGCACCGCTAGCCGTCCAAGTTCCGCGTCTGCTCCACCCATAATTGGTGAGGGTTTCATCACCATCATTTCCAAGAAAGGCTTCCAATGCCACTAATGTTCTAGCATACACATGAAGTAGACAAAACACACAAAGCACACAAAAACAGAAAAAATCTAAGCAAAAATGAAGGAAAAATGTTACCAATGGGTTGCCTCCCACCAAGCGCTTCTTTAAGGTCATTAGCTTGACCAAACTCGGGAGTGTTTATGCAAGGTGAAGCGGGGCAATCATGTCTACCGGGGCTCCCGGAATATACTTCTTCAAGCGATGTCCGTTCACTTTGAAATCTCCACAATGCTCCCCTCCTATCTCAATAGCTCCATGGGGAAAAATCTTCTTCACCACATATGGCCCGGTCCATCTTGATTTGAGCTTTCCGGGGAAAAGTCTTAGTCTTGAGTTGAAGAGAAGGACAAGATCTCCTTCACTCAACTCCTTTGGAATGATCCTCTTATCATGCCACCTTTTGGTTCTCTCCTTGTTAATCCGGGCATTCTCATAAGCTTCCAACCGGAGCTCCTCAAGTGCATTGATATCAAGTAATCTCTTCTCTCCCGCCTCCTTGAGGTCAAAATTCAGCCACTTAATGGCCCAATAAGCTCTATGCTCCATTTCCACCGGAAGATGGCAAGACTTGCCATAGACCAACTTGTAGGGAGTGGTGCCAATAGGTGTCTTGAAGGCGGTTCTATATGCCCATAGTGCGTCATTGAGCTTCATGGCCCAATCCTTCCTTGTCCTAGACACCGTCTTCTCGAGGATGGCCTTGATCTCTCGGTTGGAGATCTCCACTTGGCCACTAGTTTGAGGGTGGTAGGGTGTTGCCACTTTGTGAGTCACCCCCATACTTGGCCAAAAGTGCTCCAAAGTTCCTATTTGTGAAGTGCTTCCCTCCATCACTAATGATCACCCTTGGTGTTCCAAACCTAGGGAAGATCACTCGGTTGAAGAACCGCACCACCACCTTGGCATCATTCGTAGGGGAGGCGATTGCCTCTACCCATCTTGACACATAGTCCACCGCCAATAGGATGAATAGATTGCCACATGAAGAAGGGAATGGTCCCATGAAGTCTACACCCCACACATCAAAAATCTCAACTTCTTGGATGTTGTTCAAGGGCATGTCATTCCTCCTTGAGATGTTCCCCGTTCTTTGGCAAGCATCACATGCCGCTACAAAACCTTGCACATCTCTAAACAAGTTAGGCCAATAAAAACCGGATTGCAATACCTTGGCACACGTCTTGTGTGAGCTAGCATGGCCTCCACATGGTAAGGAGTGACAATGCCGGATCACACTCTCCATTTCATCTTCGGGTATGCATCTCCTAAGCACCCCATCCGGGCCTCTCTTGAATAGAAGTGGCTCGCTCCAATAGTAATGCCTTACATCGTTGAAGAACTTCTTCCTTTGTGCATACGTTAGTCCGGGAGGCACCTCCTCACACACTAAGTAATTCACAATGTCGGCATACCACGGTTCACTTCCTCTAGCCACTTGGAATAAGCATTCTTCCACCAATTGCAATTGTTCGTCCCGGAATGAATCATCTATCGGGATGTTGTCTTTCCCAAGCTCCAATGGTGGGAGTCTACTAAGCCCACATGGACAGATTAAGCACCGTAGTACGCTCTTCTTTATTTTTCCTGGATGATGTGATCCGCCACCGAGTTCTCGGATCCCTTCTTATCTCTTATCTCCAAATCAAACTCTTGAAGAAGAAGGATCCACCGAATCAACCTTGGCTTGGCATCCTTCTTCGTAAGTAGATAACGGATCGCCGCATGATCCGTGTAAACTATGACCTTCGCTCCAACAAGGTACGAGCGGAACTTCTCAAATGCATACACTACCGCTAACAACTCCTTCTCGGTAGTAGCGTAATTGAGTTGGGCATCATCTAGCGTCTTGCTAGCATAGTAAATAGCATGAGTGCGCCCTTCTTTCCTTTGCCCCAAAACGGCCCCAACGGCCACATCACTTGCATCGCACATGATCTCAAACGGTAAACTCCAATCCGGAGGTTGCATGATGGGTACGGAGATCAAGGCGTTCTTCAACCTACAAAACGCTTCAAGACAATCCTTGGAGAAAACAAAATCAACATCTTTCATTAGTAGGTTAGTGAGAGGCTTAGAAATTTTAGAGAAATCTTGGATGAACCTCCGGTAGAAACCGGCATGCCCTAAGAAACTCCTTACCCCCTTCACCGAGGTAGGTGGTGGCAACTTCTCTATCGTTTCAATCTTAGCCCTATCAACCTCAATGCCACGGTTAGACACCAAGTGTCCTAACACAATTCCTTCACTTACCATGAAGTGGCATTTTTCCCAATTTAAGACAAGATTTGTCTCCTCACATCTTTGCAATACTAATGACAAGTTAGCCAAGCAATCATCAAAAGAAGAACCATAAACAGAGAAATCATCCATGAACACTTCCATGATATTTTCTATGTATTCCGAAAAGATGGCCATCATACACCTTTGGAAGGTGGCGGGTGCATTACACAACCCAAATGGCATTCTCCTATATGCAAATGTACCCCATGGACATGTAAAAGTTGTTTTCTCTTGGTCATCGGGGTGGATAGGGATTTGGAAAAATCCACTATACCCATCTAGATAGCAAAAGTGAGAGTGTTGAGCTAACATTTCTAGCATTTGGTCAATGAAGGGGAGGGGAAAATGATCTTTCCTAGAGGCCATGTTCAATTTCCAATAATCTATACACATTCTCCATCCCGTGACCGTCCTAGTTGGTATTAGTTCATTGTTCTCATTAGTTACTACCGTCATTCCACCCTTCTTAGGTACTACATGAACGGGGCTAACCCACTTACTATCCGAGATAGGGTAGATAATTCCCGCATCTAGCAACTTAATGATTTCCTTTTTGACCACCTCTTTCATTATAGGGTTCAATCTCCTTTGATGTTCAATAGAGGGTTTGTGGTTATCTTCCATCATTATCTTATGCATGCACAAAGATGGCTTAATGCCTACCAAATCATCAATAGTATATCCAATGGCTTTCCTATGCAATCTCAATTCATGTAGCAATTTAGAAAGTTCATCATCACTCAAGCATGCATTAACAATCACTGGATATGTAGAATTATCACCAAGGTATGCATACTTTAAATGAGAGGGGAGGGGTTTGAGTTCAAGTGAGGGAGGACCTTTTTCGGTTGAAGATGATCCAAATAAAGTTGGATGAGATGAATCCAAAGCAAATGAAGACTCCCCTTGGCTCCTAGAAGCTTGATCATTATTAAGAGCTGATTCAGGGGAAACCACGGTTGGAATCACGGTTAGCTCAACTTCCACGGCCGTGGTTCCTTCCAGGCTTGTTTCTCGGAGTTGTCCAGAGAGTTTGACGGCCGTGGTTTCTAAATCTCGACCGTGGAACTTGCAGCTGTTCACAATTTCTTCATGGCTCTCAAATCCAACTCTTGGCTCCTCTTCCAATGCCTTCAAGGCTTTGATCTCTTCATTGCAATTCTCCTCAATGTCTTCCTCCATCATACTCAAGGTAAGAACCTTTTCCAAGGGATCCTTGATTAAAATCGAGTTCACCATTTCTCTAGATTCTTCTTGCTCGACTATGTTGAAGATGTCCTCATCAAGGGTTGGCCCTTTCGGGTTTCGTGGACAGCTTGAACTTGATGTTCTCCTGTCCAATGTTGAAGGAGAGAGTCCCGTTCTTGCAATCCACTAAACATCCGGAGGTGGCTAGGAAAGGTCTTCCTAAGATGATGGGAACCAGGTAATCCGCCGGAATGTCCAACACTACAAAGTCGATAGGCACATAGAATCCTCCCAATTGCACCGGAATGTCTTCAAGAATCCCAACTGGATGAGTGATAGAACGGTCCGCCATATAGAGGGTCATCTTGACCGGCCTTGGCTCTCCTAACCCGACCTTGTTGCTAAGTGCAAGCGGTATGATGCTTACACTCGCCCCAAGATCACAAAGGGCCTCGTATTTCACATCTCCCACTCCAATTGGAACACAAAAAGAGCCCGGGTCTCTTAGCTTGGGAGGCATTGCTTCCTTCATTGTTTGGATTAACTCCGAGGATCTCTTGGCCATCCTAATCTCCCCATACTCCTCCAACTTCCTTTTGTTGGAGAGTATTTCCTTCAAGAACTTTCCGTATGCCGGCATTCCTAAAATGGCAACCATGAACGGAATGTTAATATGTAACTTGGACATTAGTTCAAGGAACTTACCAAAGTGATTGTCCAAACGAGCTCTTGCTCTTGATTGCGGGAACGGTAGTGGTGGCTTGTATGGAGGCGGTGCCACATAGGTCGGCTCTACATCCTTGCTCTTTCCCCCATCTTCTTGCTTTCTTCCCCCTTCTACCACTACTTGCTTCCCTTTAGCTTGGTCCTTGGGCAAAGGATCCTTCATACTCAACCCACTCCTTGTTGTGATAGCCAAAACTTGACCTCTTGGGTTGTCTTCGGTTCTTCCGGGAAGCTTTCCCGGATCTCTATGTGCTTCACCCGCCTTTTGAAAGACTTGTGCTTCCAAGACTTTTTGAGCCTTAGAAATTGAAGTGACGGTGCTCTCAAGTCCACTCAATCTTCCTAGCAATTGTTCAAACATGACTTCGGTCCTATCCTTTGAAGTTTGAGTAAAACCGGGTGGAGGTTCTTGTGAAGCTCTTTGTGGTGGAGTTGCACTTGTGGAGGCGGGAGGGTTCAAGGCTCCATCCGGATTTGAGTAAGAAAATCCGGGATGGTTATGGTTTGGCCGGTAATTGTTGAATTGCCGGTTGTTGTTGAAGTTCCTTGGGCCTTGGTAGTTGTTGAAGTTGCCCCTTCCCATGTAATTCACATCTTCCTCCTTGGAAGACAAGTTGGCTCGTGGAGGTGCTTGAGGAGTTGCTTGGCTCTTCAAGGTGGTAGTGCACAACTCTCTCAAGGACTTCAACTCATTGTTGATGGCGTCAAGCTTGAAATTGCTCATGGTGACTTTGCTCACCTCATATGCTCCCGCCTTTCTCCCTTCACTCTTCCTATGAGAGTACTTCTCAATCACTAGAGCTTGCTTCTCCACAAACTCCCAAGCATCATCCACATGTTTTTCCATAAATGTCCCACCGGAAAGTGATTGAAGCTTGAATTGGCTATCTTCATCAAGCCCCTTGAAGTAGATTTCCAATAGCTCAATCTTCGGTATGCCATGGTGCGGACAATCTAGAAGGAGATCTTTGAATCTCTCCCAAGACTTGAACAAACTCTCTCTATCCCTCACCACGAAGGCATTGATCTTTCCCCTTAACTCGGTGGTCTTGGAAGGTGGGAAGAACTTGGTCAAGAACTCGGTTGTCATCTCCTCCCAAGTACCAACTCGCCCTTGTGGAATAGATTGATACCAAGCCAAGGCCTTGTCCTTAAGAGAGAAGGAAAAGGCCCTTAGCTTATGGTTGTTGCTCTCCAATCTTGGTGGTCTAAGAGTCTCCATCAAGATCTCATAATTCATCAAGTGTTGATGAGGAGACTCTCCTTCCATCCCTCCAAATTGATTGTGCCGGATCATTTGTAGAACTTGAGGGCGGAGCTCATAGTTGTGGGTTGCGGGATCTCCTAGATTCACACCCGGTCGGTGTGCTCTTTGTGCCGGATCCATGCGTCTCCCTAGGGTTTGTGGCTCCTCAATAGCAATGGGAACAACCCTAACATTGGCCGCCGGCTGCGGTTGTGGTGGAGGTGGTGGAGGTTGTCGGCGATTAAGCTCTCCTTGGACAAGGGCTTGCCTAATCTCTTCAATCTCCCTCCTTGTTTCCTCTTGCCTCTCATTGGCAAGTCTCCTTTCTTCCTCCAAGAGTTCATCTCTAAGCCTTATTTGCTCTAAGGCTTCATCCAATTCAGCTTGAAGATTTCTACCGGCCATCTCTCTCTCTTTTCGGATGTTCTTAGATCTAGATCGAAGTGTTTTCTCCGGTTCGGGATCGAATGGAGCTAGATCCTTGCCACGAGATCTTCGCATACACCTAAAGAGAAATATATGCCCTGAAAAGCAAAGACACAAACCAAAAAGAGATCAAAAGAAACAAGAAAGGTCTACACTAGAATCAATCACAAAATAGACTCAACCTAGACCTAGTCCCCGGCAACGGCGCCAAAAACTTGTTACGCTAGAAAGTGTGCACGTAATAAGCCTTAAATTTATACTTGTTATAATTATCCTAATTCTTAGCGCACCCGCAGTGTACGGGACGTATGTAGAAAGATAAGTACTCCAAGGTCGAACACAAAGACTAAGGTGAAATCGAACTAAGTTGTGATTGAATTTAGCAAGGTCTAAGCCTAAAGAAAAGAGAAAACAAAGGAAGAAAATCTCAATTTAATTGGTTGGTTTTAGGTGATCACTTCAAAGATCAAATGCATGAAAACAATCAATCAAACTAAATCGGAAAATCGGCACAAATAAACAAATCGAACAAGATATTGATCAAGAGAAAAGGAAGACGGATTCTAGGGGTTGGAAATTCCGGTTATGGCATAAAACTCAAGTCATCTATTCATTCTTTGGATTGATTATGATGCGTTGGGATTAAGTGTTCCTAAAATGGGATCAATTACCGGGTAAGTCTCATGATCCAACTAATCCACACCCAAGGTCTCATTACCGGTTAAGTCTCTAAGAACCTAAGGATAGGAATTTAACACAAACCGGATTGTTTAATTAGGGATCTAACCTATCCTCACCGGGTAAGTCTCGGAAGGGAAGTCCTAATCAACTATCCTAGCACAATTAATCCAATGGCGGCTTATTAGGCTCACCATTACCTAAGGTTTTTCTATTCTAGATTCTAAGGGCAAGGATTACCGGGTAAGTCTCTCCTAACACTTAGTCGCTACACTAGGACACCCTAGGGTAGGTTAAACTCAGCAAAAACTTAGGGTTTCAACAACTTTATGAACCTAAGGTAAGATCCTTCGAACCAGGGAAAACCACGGTTCGTTCTAAAGAAACCACGGCCGTGGTTCTTCAAGAACTACCCGTGATTTCTAACAGTAGCTACGTTCATAAACAAGAATCATCCAAAGGTAAAATTAGGTCTGTCCTATCATAGTTCTAGCCACAACCATCCTTTCCTTACCCTAGAATCACATCAATCTAGCCTAGAACGTTCATAATAGAAATCAAAGCAAACAAACATAGATTCATAACCTCCATTGCAAGAAAATGAGAGAAAGAAGATGAACAAATGAACCTTAAACACAATCCAAATCTGAAGATGAAATTAGAACGACTTACAATCCTTCCAAAGGAAGGTTCAAGAGTTCAAAACTTCTAGAAACAAATCCGAAAATACAAGAGCTAAGTGTGTCTTCTCCTCTCCTCTTCAATGGCAATGGCTCCTTTCTTCTTCTTCTTGCACTTTCCTTCCTAGAAAAAATCCTTCTTCTTCTTGGAATATATTTTGTGAAAGAAAAATGGAGAATGTGTGAGCTGCTCTCAAACTACCCAAATCCCTGCTGCCTCTAACAACTATCAAGGACCACTTTTATAACCAATTTCTTCATGAGCTGGCCATGAGAGTCGTGGCACAGCTGTCACGAGAATCTGGCAAAATCCACGGTCAGAACCACGGCCGTGGTTCTTCAGGAAACCGTGATTCTGTGCAGAAACTTTGTTTTGGATCAATAGACTGTGGTTTGGTGCGTGGTCTGTGTTGGCAAGGTTCCTTGAGTTTCCTCAGCCCTTGGCTTGCGTTCCAATGAGTTTGGAAACGTGTCCTCTTAACGAGCGACCCTCAAACGCCTCGTTTTAGCTCGAAACTTCCCGAAATACCTACAAAACGCACACAAGTCCGTGTAGACGTCTATCTACACAAAATACATGTTTTGAGTGCAAAAACGCATTGGACTAGTGCTAGATAATGCATGATTGAGTGAGAATTCTACCTAAATGTGCACCTAAAATTATGCTATAAATCGTGTTATCAACAAACAACAACAAATATCCCTTAATCTGAACAAAAGCAAACCGAAATCGAACGAAAAAGGGTTTCGAACAAAATATCCAAATTTTTGCAGTGTGGAACGGTTTGGAGCGAGATTTGATGCTGGAGAATCGAATACCTTGCTTGCCTTGATGATTTAGAGCCAAAAATCGAGTAAAACGGTGAAGAATTGAGGATTTTGGTGGTTGAGGCGCCGATTCGGTCGAGGTGAGAGAGAGAAGGGTTAGGGTTTGAGGAGAGAGAAGTTCTTCCGCTTTTTATAACCCTCGCAAAATTTGATTTCATCTCGGTCGAGGTGGTTGCTGAACGAGGTGCCGAAACGAGGTGATTCCCAGTTAACATCATCCCGGTTGAGCGAACTCCATCTCGGTCGAGATGCTTTGACAGCATCCGAGATGTGTCTCAGTTTAACTCCGTTTTCTCAAATTCTCGAACATCGAACCATCCATGTGTAACTGAGTTGTTTTTCTTCTTCTTGGGTAACACCTAATTCCTGTCTAAGAGGGCACACAAACACGAAGCAAACTATCTAAACTAGTCTAGAAAAGGGAAAAGAAAGCAATATCTTGGGTTGCCTCCCAAGAAGCGCTTGGTTTAAGGTTGCTAGCTAGATCGTACGTTACTCTTAAGCAAGATGGAAAGGTGCAATCTCCTCATTTGGAAGTGCCGGTTGATACTTCTTCAACCTATGACCGTTGACCTTAAAGCTTCCACTAGTTTCACCCCATACTTCAACTACACCATGGGGAAAAACATTGTTCACAATGTAAGGTCCTGTCCATCTAGATTTTAACCTACCTGGAAAAAGGCGGAGGCAGGAGTTGAAGAGTAGAACAAGATCCCCTTCTTTGAGCTCCTTCGGGATGATGTGCTTGTCATGCCATTTCTTAGTTCTCTCTTTATAGATCTTGGCATTCTCATAGGCATTCAAGAGCAACTCTTCCAACTAATTGATATCCAAAAGCCTCTTCTCTCCAGCTTCCTTAAGGTCTAAATTAAGCCATTTGATCGCCCAATACGCCTTATGCTCCAACTCAACGGGAAGATGACAAGACTTCCCATATACCAAATTATAAGGGGTGGTACCTATGAGAGTCTTGAATGTGGTCATGTACGCCCAAAGAGCATCGTCCAACTTCATAGACCAATCTTTCCTTGTCCTTGAGACGGTCTTTTCTAAATTTGCCTTGATTTCTCTATTAGAGATCTCCACCTGCCCACTAGTTTGAGGATGATAAGGGGTTGCTACCTTGTGGGTTACCCCATACTTCGATAGAAGTTCCTTGAACTTTTGGGCTGTAAAATGTGTTCCTCTGTCACTGATGATGACTCGAGGTGTTCCAAAGTGTGAAAAGATAGTCCTATTGAAGAACTTCACAACCACCATGGTGTCATTAGTGGGGGAAGCAATGGCTTCTATCCATCTAGAGACGTAATCAACCGCCAAGAGAATGTAGAGATTTCCTGCAGGTGATTGGAAAGGTCCCATAAAATCAACTCCCCACACATCGAAGATCTCGACTTCATGAATATTATTAAGTGGCTTCTCGTTCCTCTTAGATATATTTCTTGTTCTTTGGCATGCATCACAAGAAGCAACAAACGTTTGCACATCCTTAAATAATGAAGGCCAAAAGAAACCAGAACGTAATACCTTAGCGCACGTTTTATGAGCGCTAGCATGTCCTCCACAAGGAAGTGAATGGCAATGTTGTATGACACATGTAGTCTCTTCCTCCGGAACGCACCGTCGAAGCATCCCATCCGGTCCTCTCTTGAAAAGTAGAGGCTCGTTCCAATAGAAATGACGTACATCTTTGAAGAACTTCTTCCTTTGGGCGTATGCCAATCTTGGATGTATTCTTGACAAATAGGATAATTAACAATATCAGCATACAAAGGGTCTTTACCATTAGAAATTTGGTGAAGTCAATGCTCCACCAAATGCAATTGCTCAATGGGAAATGAATCATCAATGGGGAGATCGTCCCTTTTGAGCGAGGTGGGTGGTATCCGGCTGAGGTAATCCTCTACAGAATTCTCGGATCCCTTCTTATTGCGGATCTTCAAGTCAAATTCTTGAAGCAAGAGAATCCAATGAATAAGACGCGGCTTTGCATCCTTCTTAACTAGAAAGTATCGAAGAGCTGCATGGTCAGTATAAACAATAATTTTCGCTCCCACCAAGTAAGAACAAAACTTTTCAAATGCAAAGACAACTGCCAAGAGCTCCTTTTCGGTGGTGGCGAAATTCAGCTAAGCCTCATCTAGCGTCTTGATAGCATAATAAATGGCGTTGGTCCGGCCATCTTTCTTTTTTCCAAGTACCGCTCCTACGGCCACATCGCTAGCATCACACATGATCTCAAAGAGCAAGGTCCAATCAGGAGGTTGAATGATGGAAGCGGAGATCAATGCTTCCTTTATCTTGTAAAAAGCATCAAGGCATTCCTGCGAGAACTCAAAAACAACATCCTTATTCAAAAGATTAGTAAGCGGTTTAGAGATCTTAGATAAATCCTTGATGAACTTCCTCTAGAAACCTGCATGCCCAAGGAAACTATGCATACCTTTTACAAAACAAGGTGGAGGAAGTTTTTCAATAGTCTCGATCTTAGCTCGATCGACCTCTATACCTCGGTTGGAAACGAGGTGCCCTAGAACAATTTCATCGCTAACCATGAAGTGACACTTCTCCCAATTCAAAATGAGATTAGTGTCTTCACAACGTTGCAACACTAAACAAAGGTTAGCCAAACAATTATCAAAAGAGGAACCATGTATAGAAAAATCATTCATGAATACCTCCATGATCTCCTCAATACACTCGGAAAAGATAGCCATCATACATCGATGAAAAGTGGTGGGTGCGTTACACAATACGAATGGCATCCTCCGATAAGCAAATGTCCCCCATGGACAAGTGAAAGTGGTCTTCTCCTAATCATCCGGATGGATAAGAATCTGAAAGAAGCCACTATAACCATCTAAGTAGCAAAAATGGGAGTGTTGTGCTAACCATTCAAGCATTTTATCAATGAATTAAAGAGGAAAATGGTCCTTTCTCGTTGCCAATTCAGTCTTCGATAGTCAATGCACATCCTTCAGCCAGTAACGGTCCTTGTGAGGATCAACTCGTTGTTCTTGTTGGTTACAACGGTCATCCCACCCTTCTTGGGAACTACATGCACCGGACTCACTCATTTGTTATCCGGTATGGGAAATATGATACTTGCATCAAGCACCTTAAGAATTTCTTTCTTCACAACCTCTTGCATGATCAGATTTAACCGTCTTTGAGGTTTTCGTGAAGGCTTATGATCATCATCCATTAGTATCTTATGCATGCAATTAAAGAGAAGGCTTAACACCAACAAGATCATCAATAGTATAACCCAAAGCCTTTCTATGTATTCTCAACTCATGCATCAACCTAGACAGTTCATCTTCAATAAGAGTAGCACTAACAATGACAGGATATGTAGAATCCGGACCAAGGAAAGCGTACCTTAAGTGAGTTGGAAGAGGTTTAAGCTCTAAGATAGGAGGTGCCTTAAGTGTTGGATTCGTACCTACCTCCTCTATGGAAAAGGATTTAGAAACTTCAGAAGAGATGGAAGAAACATTTGCATCATCTAATAAGAAAACGTCCTTTGAAGAAGTGGAGATGTCGTTTGCCTCAGGTGGAACTCGGTCGAGGCGTCTATGTTTAAACCGAGGTGGTGAACCGAAGTGATCTCCAGTTGAACTCATCTCGTTGGCTTCAAAAACTGTCTTGGTCAAGGACCGAGGTGATAACTAAGGTTATCTCCAATGAGCCTCATCTCGTTTGCTCTAGAAATCATCTCGGTCGAGGTACTGGGAGGTGGACCGAAACCTAATGTGCTTTTCGTCTTCTTGATGAGTTTTTCAAATCCAGCTCTTGGATCCTCTTCCAAGGCTTCCAAGCTTCGTAAATTTGCATCACATGAAACATCTACACCTTCCTCTATCATACTAAAACTCAAAACTTTCTCAAGAGGATCTTTAATTAAGATAGAGCTCACCAATTCTCGAGAATCTTCTTCATCATAGATGTTTAAGATGTTTTCTTCTAAGGGTTGTCCCTTCAATGTGGCCGAGAGTGAAAATTCGACATGATCTTCCCCAATATTGAATGACAATGTGGCGTTCTTACAATCAGCATTGCATCCCGATGTTACAAGGAATGGTCTTCCAAGAATGATGGGAATGGGATAATCTGTAGGAATGTCCAACACAACAAAGTCTATGGGTATGTAAAAATTACCTAGCTTGACGGGAATGTCATCCAAGATTCCAACAGGACGAGTAATGGAACGATCCATCATGTATAAAGTCATCTTCACGGACTTAGGCTCTCCAAGACCGATCTTTTCACAAAGTGCTAGAGGAATGATTCTCACGCTTTCTCCGAGATCACAAAGTGCATCGTAAGTCACATCCCAACTTCGATGGGAATGCAAAACGAACCGGGATCTCTTAGCTTTGGTGGCATATTTTCTTTCATGATTTGAATGAGCTCCGAAGATCTAGAGGTAATCCGCACTTCTCCAAAGTCTTCCAGCTTTCTTTTCTTTGGCAAGATCTCTTTTAGGAACTTCCCATAGGCGGGAATACCTAATATTGCATCAATGAAAGGTATGTTAATATGTAGCTTATTCATAAGGTCAAGAAACTTACCAAAGTGTTTGTCTAGACGCCCCCGCGCCCTAGACTGAGGGAATAGAAGTGGAGGTTTGTAAGCAGGTGGTGGAACATAGACATCGGATGTCTCTTTCGCTTTTTGGGGTTTCGTCTCGACCGAGGTGTTCTTCGACAGAACGTCATCCGACCGAGGTGCTGGATCAGTTGTCCTCAATCCACTTCGTGTGGTGATTGCCATGACTTGCCTTTTTAGGTTGTTCTTTGTCCTTCCTGGGAGTTTACCTAGATCTCTAGGTGCTTCATTAGCCTTGTTGAAAACTTGATGTTCTAGGGCTTTTTGTGCATTCGAAAATGTATTCATAGAACTTTCCATAGCATTGAGCTTGGTCATTATTGCTACTAACACAACATCTGTTTTTTCTTTAGGCTGTTGGGATGAGCTTGAAGCCGGCTCTTGACTCTTCAATGGAATAGAAGAAGAAGATGGGGGAGTTAAAGCATTTTCAGCATGAGAATAAAGGTTATCGGAATTGTTTTGATTTGATGTCATATTATTGAAATTCATGTTGTTGTTGTTGTTGAAATTGTTATTCGTTGGCCCTTGATAGTTTCCTCGCCCCAAATATCCAACATCTTGCTCTTTGGATGTTCCTTTAGCTTGAGATAATAAAAGTTCTTTCAAATCCTTGACTTCGTTGTTGAGGGTAGTAAGTTGAGCAACGCTCGAAGTGGTGAGATTCAGCTCCAGAGATCCAACTCGCTTTCCTCCATCTTCAACCCTTCGATGGGAATATTTCTCCATATGTAGAGCTTGCTTTTCAAAAAACTCTCAAGCTTCATTAGTTGGTGTAACCATAAAAGTGCCCGCAGAAAGTGATTGGAGTTTGAATTGAGTTTCCTCATCCAAATCCTTGAAGTAAATCTCTAGCAACTCAATATTCGGAATCCCATGGTGAGGGCAATCCAATAAAAGGTCCTTGAACCTTTTTCCATGACTTGAACAAGCTTTCTCTATCCTTCATGACAAAAGCATTAATCTTACCCCTCAACTTCGCAGTTTTGGATGGTGGGAAGAATTTAGTGAGAAATTCCATAGTCATCTCTTCCCATGTGTTAACTCTTCCGGATGGGAGAGATTGATACCAAGCAAGCGCCTTATCTTTCAAGGAGAAGTAGAAAGGCCTTAACTTGTAGTTGTTGTTCTTCACCCTTGAAGGTCTCAAAGTCTCCATAAGAATCTCATAGTGTTGCAAGTGTTGATGTGGAGATTCTCTTTCTAATCCTCCAAATTGACATTGTAGAATTATTGAGACGACTTGAGGTCGAAACTCGTAGTCATGCTCAGCCGGATCTCCTAGGATAACGCCCGGACGCTGCACTTGTTGATTTGGGTCCATCCTTTGACCTAGGGTTTGTGGTTCACCTATGAACGGGTTGACTTGGTTAACCCTAGCTGGCAACCGAGGTGCTGGAGGTGGTATCTCGGCCGGTGCAGGTGGATTAGGGCTACCCCTCGGTTCGACGACCGCATCGGGTCGAGGTCGTATGTGAGCCTGCGATTCGGCCATATCAGCTCGGATATCTTCTGTTCTTGCACGAGCTTCCTCTCTTTCCCTTTGTAAAGCTTCATTACTTAGCCGAAGGTTTTCTAGTGTGTCTTCCAATTCAGCTTCAAGATCTCGATTGTCTTGTGCTGCCATCTTAGCTTCTTTCAATCTTCTTTTGTAGGTCTTTTCTGGTTCGGGATCCTAAGGAACGATTTCTTTCCCAACACGAGTTCTTCGCATAAACCTAAAGAAAGATCCTTTGAAATC
This sequence comes from Fagopyrum esculentum, assembly GCA_033239045.1. Lineage (NCBI taxonomy): Eukaryota > Viridiplantae > Streptophyta > Magnoliopsida > Caryophyllales > Polygonaceae > Fagopyrum > Fagopyrum esculentum. Next base: position 49,509,819 of record BSUD01000006.1, on the reverse strand, counting down.
ACTAAAGTAAAGCAATTAGTAGCAACAAAGGCAGCAGCCCTAAATGGCAACCAAATACCGAACTTGGTCTTGACCAAGTCCCCGGCAACGGCGCCGAAAACTTGTTCACTCTCAAACGTGCATGAATAATGAATGAAATAGCCTTAAATTTATAACATAAAATATAAGCTTGAACAAAATGCAAACCCGCAGTGTACGGATCAATCGCAGTATGGAAAATACTCCTGGGTCGAACACAAGTACTATGGTGAAACAAGCACGATAAATATTAGGTTGTCAATCAAGAATAAAACAACAAAGCAAAGATGATGTATAAATCAGATAAAGGAATGCTGATTCTAGAGGTCAAAGCATCTAGTCGTGGTTTCGACTCAAGATTTCTAAGGATAATGCGAACAAAGTTGAGGTTTGCAAGGGAAGGTATTTCTAAGGTGGGAATAGATCACCAGGTAAGTCTCACTACTCACTATCCCAAACCAAATATCCTATCACCGGGTAAGTCTCAAGGAACTAAGGAAAGAAATTATAATCTCAAACCAACACACCACCTAAGGGAATAGAACTAACCTTTACCGGGTAAGTCTCAGGTTAACTCTCAAAGGTAGGATGAAGACACACTCAAACCCTAATAAAGGATAAACCTTTATTACCTAAAACTCGTCATCATAGGTATACAAGCAAAGGAATCACTGGGTAAGTCTCATCCTAGGCTTGCGTATAAACCAGGAAAGGTGCAACAAGGATAGCATTTGGAAAACTAAAACCTAAACTCAAGATTGGTCGAATCAGGTCACACGTCTCGCTCAATTCTTCTTGATCTCGGTCGAGATGCTCCACGAACTGACCGAGGCAAGGTGCAGTTTGATTTTGGCTCGAGCTTTCAAGGTCCACTAAGGTAAAGGTTTACTCTTTCATCGTCTATACCACAGCCTTCAGCTAATCCCCCCAGAATCGCAAGGGAGTTTAGCCAACAATCATCATAATAATAACAATCAAGTATATAATAAAAGAAGTAATAAGAAAATAAGAAAACCTTAACAAAAAGGTCTCAATAATCAAACAATCCAAACAAGCAGCAAACTGTTTTCCTCAAAGATAGAATCAAAAGACAACAATCAAGGTTCCCTAAGAAAACCTTACAACTTTCCTTCAAAGCCTTCAACTTTTGCTCCAAGCAATTTTTCTTCAATTTCCTTCTATTTCTTGGAATATCTTCAATTCCAAAGATAATCAGCTGTCCAAGCACAACTTCCATCCAAAAAATTATCTTCAATCTTATAGGAAAATTGTAGGCCAAAAATAGAAGATATCATGGGTTGTGGGCCTGCCGTCTCGATCTAGGCCCAGTAAGCCATCTCGGCCGAGGTGCTAATGTAGTCAACCAAGGTGGTCGAGCTGTTACGTGCAAATCTCCATAACTGGTCCTATATCTCGTTTCTGTCCAACTTCCACATTTCTTATGCCTTCCTTGTAGCTCCTTGATGCTCCATAATGCAGCTCCAATGACTCCTTAGATCCTTTGGCTCCATATCGATCCATTACATGCCATTTTCCCTACAATTACAACAAAACTAGATGTAGACCTCGATTCTTGCAAAGGTAAACAAAATGACATAATCATCGAGAATATATATAGTCATGCATACGTTTTCTTCACCCTCAAGAGTTGCAGCCTTGCTTTATGTGATCTTGATGAACGTGTAAGTTCATCTTCCTTTGTTTCTTCCTCACGTTCATGTGTTAATGCATGATGTTCCCTTCTGTTTTGTTTCCTTCTATCGTTCTTCCCTCTCTTCTTCTCCGAGAATTTACTTTGAGCCTTGATTCTTGTGGAGCATTCCGTTGTTGATACATTGATGTTCACAGGCTCCCTTGGTTGAGTCTTGACGAGTATGGATCTAAGGATCGAGCTTTGGATCCCTTGTTGTGAGTTTCTGTCAAGAGAAACCCCGATAGTTGACGTTGTCATGTTGCCGCCCCCGTGCCTTTGTCGTGCCGCCCCGCGGATCTTGCCCAACGCCGCCCCTGCGGTCCTTTTTGCCGCCCCTGCGGTTTTCCTTCTATTGCTCCCGTCTTTGGTCAGTTGCTTCCTTCCTTGCTTTCCTTGTTCCTTTCCTTAGTTGTTGTCGATGTTGTTACCCCTTGAGAGTGTTGTAAGACTAAGGTTGACACCTTAGCTTGTGGAGATCTCTTAGAGATCATTGAGACTAGAATTTATAGACTTCAAGCAACCGTTTTGTTCCTGAATCGTGATGCCTTGTGTGAATAGGCTTTCCTTGCTCCTTTCGTGAGAGAAACTGAGTTGTTTATTGACCCTTGAGTTACATTTGAGTGAGGTAAGTCCCCTGGACTTACTTAGCTTCATTCTGTATATTGGTTTGAGTATATTGGCTTGTTGTGTTATTATTTACTGTTAACGGATAGCCGGACTAGGATTGACCTCTATAACCGTAATTGGCCCAAGTGTATGATAACTGGGCGGTGAACACTTGTCTAGTTCTATAGGAGACTAGGAGGTGCTCTTGCAACCCAGGCCTGCAGCTACCGGATAGTATTGATCTATTCCTATTGGTAGACGGAAGCGGAGGCGAGTTTCGGGAGATTCTTGTGTGACAAAAGAAGTTGAATTAGTAATGGATGACCTAATGAAAGATAATAACCGGTTTAGTGTAAGCATGCTATATGTTTACTTTATCTTTATTTGTGTTTGTGCCCTTACGTTCTTTCTGATATCTAGAATGTTAGCTAACGGTTTATACCAATGTTGTAGATGCCTTGCAGGATATAGGTGTTGCTGAGTGATCCGGACGGTGTGGTCATCCGGGGTTCCCGTAGATTATAGGACGGGATCGGGTTTATATTTTTGTTGTTGCTTTCCCTTTTGTTTTGAACTCGGCTATGAGTCTTTTACACTTCCCTTTGTTAACCTTTGGTTTTACATTGAGTTTTGGTTTTCATTTATTTGTGTCTTGTTGTAAGATTCGTTGTGTCGTTGCTACTCTGATTGTCGGGACCCATTGTGAGGTCCTAGCTCGGAACGCTTCAAGTTCCCGTAACTTGGGGTGTTACAATATGGTATCAGAGCTCTAGGTTGGTAACAATGGCACTCAAAATCTTCTAAAAGTCGGATAGATAAATAAAAAGAACCCGCAAGGGGTCTATGTTTTTAAAAGGGGATTTTGATTTTAAACTTGTCGGTTTGGGATCGATGTACGGGTGACCACCACTACCTCCGCAGATCTCAGTAGTGTAGTTTCTTTTATGTTGGTCTTTATGTGCTTTTCCCGGATTTCTGTTTTAGCTATAGCGTGGCCTTTTATATCTATATATCCCTATCACATATGACACGTACTAGAGCTTCATCTGCTATGGGGCAAGGAAGGGGTCGACCACCTCTTCCACCTGCCGTCCGTGGACGAGGACATGCAGGGAGACCTCCACTAGCTAGAAGTCAGGGCCAAGCCCCAATTGTTGATCCGCCTATCGCTGAGGCGTTCGCTGAAGAAATTGTTGAGAGCGTTATTCCCGAGACTGGGAATGGGACCGCTGTTAGATCTAGAGCACAACGAGCACAGTCGACCGAGTCCCGTCGAGTATCCATTGTAGCTTCTACATATCGCGATTATGTGTAGAGAGTTGAGAAGGCTATCAAGACTGGAGGACCTACACCAATACCACTAGCTCCCGTGAGATCAACTGAAGTTTCGTAGAGAGTTACGCAGGTTGTTGTTGCACCTGCTAGAGTTGTTGAGGCTGTTAGAGCACCAGATGAGGCGAGAGAGCCGATACCCGATTATTGGTGAAGGCTTTCAACCATTTGAAGATTTGTTCTTTCATGGGAAAGACTGGATTGGAGGTGGAGTTGTGGCTGGTAGTTGGATTCTGCTATGGAGGTGGAGTTGTGGCTGGTAGTTGGATTCTTCTATGGAGGCGATCGGTTTCCTAGAGGGACGTCGAGCCAACATAGCACAAACATTGCTGAAGGTTCATGCTTATTCTTGGTGGAGGACCATGTGCAGTAAGGTCACCAACTATGAGTAGATGAAGATAGTGATTAGGGATCGCTATTGCCCTGCAGCTATGAGGAGAGATCGACTTTAGGATTTCCTCGAGGTTGGATTTGAGGATCTTCCTATTGCTGAGATTGTTAGCAAGTTTCAAGAGGGGTTTTCTTTGTTGGGTATATCTGCACCACATGAGGATCAGCATGTTTATCTTTTCTCTCGGAGGTTGAGAGAGTCTACACGCTCTTATCTTGCTGGATTCCATTGTGATTCCTTGACGGACTATCAGGATAGAGCATCTGCTTATGAGAGAGACCGACCGGGTCAGAGGAGAGCTACTCAGACATGAGGTCCTAAGAAAGCGACAAAGGACTGGACCAACCAGTACTGGAGCTGGTGCTTTCGGTTTTGGGAACAGTCAGACGCCGGGACGCTGTGGTTTCCAGCAGAATTCTGACAAAGGACGGCAGTGTCATAACTGCGGAGATGCACGACATATTAGAGTTGATTGCAAGAAGGTTGTAGTGGCTTGCTTTTCCTGTGGCAAGCCATGACATAGGGCTGCGTTTTTTCGTCATGGCAAGGTGCTATCTCAACAGGGATCTTCACCTACTAGTGTTGCAAGAGGTGGACAAAGACCTCAGTATCAACAGTATCAGCAACAGAGAGTTCTTGGTTCTACCACTCCTCAAGGTTCCACTCCGGGTCAGGGTAGAGGACGAGGAGGTGGTACTTCAGACACCAGAGGTGCCTCAGCTAGAGTCTATGAGCTTAGGAGTGTAGTGGAGCCGACCGCTCCAACAACCACAAGTACCATTCATATTAATGGTTTTCTTGTCGGAGTTTTTTTGATACCGGTGCTACGCATTCTATTATATCTGATGCATGTGTAGATAGATTGGCCTTAGTTACCGTAGAAGGTAGACCCTACTTTATAGGATTATCCGATGGGATAAGATTAGAGGTAAACGATAGGTTCACAATTGCCCTATTAGAGTGGGAGGTCGCGATTGGCCAGCTGACTTCTTCGTCATGTACTTAGTACATGAAGAAGTTATTCTGGGCATGGGTTGGATGGATCGACATCAAGAAGTTCTTGACATCGGCAAGAGGAAGGTGACGGTAACTATGGAGTCAGGCCATGTGGAGATTTTCCGAGGATGGGATCTCAGAAATACCAGTACAGTCATCACTGCAGTCCGAGCTGTGAGACTTATGGCTCAGGGTTGCGAGGCTTTTTGGTGCTATGCCATGAAGGATAATACGAGTCCATCTTTGGAGGAGATTCCGGTAGCTTGCGAGTATACCGACATTTTTGGAGAGCCATCAAGTTTACCTCCACAAAGGAGTATATACTTTAGCATTGATCTTGAGCCCGGGACGAGACCGGTCTTGAAGGCTCCTTGTCGTATGGCGCCTATCGAGATGCTTGAGCTCAAGAAGCCGCTCGAGAAGTTAGCTGAGAAAGGCTTCATTTGCCCTAGTGTATCTCCTTGGGGCGCATTAGTACTCTTCGTCAGGAAGAAAGACGGGTGGATGAGGTTATGTATTGACTACCGAGAGCTTAACAAGGTGACAATCAAGAACAAGTACCCATTGCCTCGGATCGGTGATATGTTGGATAAGATATATGGAGCTTCAATGTTTTCTCGGATCTATCTGAGATACGGATATCACTAGTTGAGGGTGAGAGAGCAGGACATAGCCAAGACGGCATTTCGGACCAGGTATAGCCACTACGAGTTTGTAGTGATGTCATTCGGGTTCACGAATGCGCCCGCAGTGTTCATGGAGTTGATGAACAACATCTTCATCGACTTCCTAGACCACTTTGTAGTTGTCTTCATTGATGACATTCTAGTATACTCTCGTAGCAGATAGGAGCATGCAGGACACTTGAGGATTGTACTCCAAGTTCTACATGATAGTGAGCTTTACGCCAAGCTCTCTAAGTGTGAGTTTTGGATGTCCGAGGTAGCATTCCTTGGTCACATCGTTTCAACTGAAGATATCAAGGTATATTTGGAAAATATTGAGTTAGTAGCATCATGGTTGCCTCCTAAGAACGTCAAGGAGGTACGCATCTTTTTAGGATTGGTGGGCTATTACCGGCGTTTTGTGGAGGGCTTTTCAGTTATCGCCCGACCAGTCACTTCTCTATTGAGGAAGTATACGAGATGCATGGGGTTCGAGCCGTGCATGCATATCTTTGAGGAGCTGAAAAAGAGGTTGACCTCTGCTCCTATCCTAACTCGATCAGAGGGCATTGGGGACTTTGTGGTTTGCAGCGATACATCCAAACTTGGCTTGGGATGTATTCTGATGCAGAGGGGTAAGATGATTGCTTACGCGTCGAGACAACTGAAGATGTATAAGGAGAATTACCCTACCCATGATCTTGATTGGCTGGTGTTGTTCATGCTTTGAAGATCTGGAGGCATTATCTGTACGGAGCTACGTGTTAGATTTTCACAGACAATAAGAGTTTGAAGTACATATTCACTCAGCGGTAGTTGAATAACCGCCAAAGGAGATGGCTGGAGTTGATCAAGGACTTTGATCTGAAGATCTTATACCACCCAGGGAAGGCAAATGAGGTAACTGATGCCCTTAGTAGGAAGACTCCCCGGGAGATGGCGATCGCTCGACTGACAGCTCAACCACAATTACAACGAGACGTGGCATGGATAGAGATGGATATCCACTTCCCGGATTCTGACAACCATTTGTCCACCATGGAGATGTTACTTGATCTGTTGGTAGAGATCCGACAAAAGCAGGAGAGTTGCCTAGCTTTGGCAAAAATCCGAGACCGGATGTCTCGATGAGAGGCGCCACAATTTGCAGTTGGTGCTGATGGATTTTTGAGACGCCAGGAGCGTGTATGCTTGCCTTCCGATCGAGAGTTGAGATAGAGGATCCTACAGGAGGCTCACTCTTCACCTTACTCAGTGCACCCCGGTGCAAGTAAGATGTATCAAGATATCAGACGCTCTTTTTGGTGGGGAGGTCTGAAGCTAGACGTGACGAGATATGTAGCTCAGTGTGCGACCTCTCAGCTGGTCAAGATCGAGCATCACCGATCAGGTGAAGAGCTACACCCACTTCTTGTCCCTCAGTAGAAATGGAAGGACATCTCTACGAATTTTGTGACCGGCTCGAGACCAAGTCAAGGTTTTGATGCTATCTGTGTTATAGTAGATCGACTGATGAAGACCACACGTTTCATTCCGATCAAGGAAACGTGGCCGGTAAGTCGTTTGGAAGAAGATTTCACGAGGCACATAGTGAGACTTCATGGAGTACCCAGGACTATAGTCTTTGACAGAGACGGACGGTTCACTTCGAGGGTTTGACAACAAGTGCATGCCGCCCTAGGTATGAGTCTATAGTTCACGACTGCTTATCATCCTCATACCGATGGTCAGTCGGAGCGGACCATCCAGACTCTGGAGGATATGTTGAGCGCCTGCATGGTTGACTGGGGGACAGGTGTGGCTAGATCACCTTCCCTTAGTGGAGTTATCGTATAACAACAGTTGGCACGCATCGATCAGGATGGCTCTTTATGAGGCTTTACACGGATAGAGATGTCATACCCCGTTGTGTTGGGATGAGCCGAGTAGTGCTAGCGGAGTAGTACCTGAGTAGATACAGGATTATATGGCTCGAGTAGCGGTGATCCGTGAGCGGATGTTAGCAGCACAGACTCGACAGAAGTCTTATGCAGATAAGAGGCGCATACCTCTAGATTTCAGAGTTAGAGCTCAGGTTTGGTTGAGGGTATCCACGACACGAGGTGTCAGAATCTTCGGCGTCAAGGGGAAGTTGAGTCCTAGATATGTCGAACCTTTTGAGATTCTTGAGCGAGTTGGAGAGGTAGCATACACACTTGCTTTTCACCGAGGCTTGAGGGTGTTCACCTAGTCTTCCATGTGTCTCAATTATGGGAGTACGTACCAGACCCGAGGCACTTTGTCAGTCACGAGGATCTAGTGGTCGAGCCAGGTCACATGTTCGTAGAGCATCCGGTAGCTGTCTTCGAGCGTAGTACGAGACACTTGTGTTCAAAGGACATACCGATGATGAAGATTTAGTGGTCAATGCGAGGAGATGATGAAGTGATTTGGGAGATAAAGGATAGTATCCATAGGAACTATCCAAAGTTTTACTTTCGGTTGGATGCACCTTTAGCGTAGTTCTTGTGTTTCGGTTTTCCTTTGTTGAGTTTTGCGTACGCTTTTGTAACATTTTGAGTTATGTGCCCCGAGTAGGAATATATTAGTTGATTTTTGTGTTTCAGCGTTGTTGTTGTGTTATCTTGCGGGTTGTTACAAGTTTTGGGATGAAACTTCTTTTTAGGGGAATATGATGTAAGATCCTGTTTTTGGCCTTCTCCGCCCCTACAACTGACTACAAATTGCGCCCGATCTGATTTTTCTTTCCGTTTTATCTCCTTCCATAGATAGAAGATCCGATCTTCTATCTTATGGGCCGGCTGTCCTATCTTGTTCTTAACTCTAGAGCATCCTTCCTTCTATCCTTTCACCCTTTTCCTATAAATTCACTCGTTCTTTTCTTTTTCGCTTTCCTTGCATACATTTTCTTCACCCTCGAGAGTTGCAACCTTGCATCTTGTGATCTTGCTGAACGTGTAAGTTCATCTTCCTTTTTTTCTTCCTCATGTTCATGTGTTGTTGCATGCCGTTCCTTCTATTTTGTTTCCTTCTATCGTTCTTCCCTCTTCTTCTTCTCCAAGAATTTACCTCGAGCCTTGATTCTTGTGGAGCGTTCCGTTGTTGATATGTTGATGTTCACAAGATCCCTTGGTTGAGTCTTCACGAGTGTGGATCAAAGGATCGAGCTTTGGATCCCTTGCTGTTAGTTTATGCTGAGAGAAACCCTGACCGTCGACGTTGTCACGCCGCCACCTCTGCATCTTTGTTGTGCCGCCCCCGCGAACCTTGCTTAGCGCCACCCTTGCGGTGTTGTTTGTTGCCCTTGTGGTTTTCCCTTTGTTGCTCTTGTCTTTGGTGAGCTGCTTCCTTCCTTGCTTTCCTTCTTCCTTTTCTTAGTTGTTGTTGATGTTGTTAACCCTTGAGAGTGTTGTAAGACTAAGGTTGAGACCTTAGCTTGTGGAGATCTTTTAAAGATCATTGAGACTAGAAGTTATAGACTTCTAGCAACCGTTTCGTTCCTAATCCATGATGCCTTGTGTGAATAGGCTTTCCTTGCTCCTTTCTTGAGGGAAACTGAGTTGTTTGTTGACCCTTGAGTTACCTTTGAGTGATGTAAGTCCCCTGGAATTACTTAGCTTCATTCCTTATATTGGTTTGAGTGTATTGGCTTGTTGTGTTGTTATTTATTTTTAACGGATAACCGGAATATGATTGACCTTTATAACCGTCATTGGCCCAAGTGTATGATAATCTGGCGGTGACCACTTAACTAGTTCTACAGGAGACTAGGAGGTGCTCTTGCAACCCAGGCCTGTAGGTAACGGATAGTACTGATCTATTCTTGTTGGTAGACGGAAGAGGAGACGAGTTTCGGGAGATTCTCGTGTGACAAAAGAAGTTGAATTAGTAATGGATAACCCAATGAAAGATAATAACTAGTTGAGTGCGAGCATGCTATATGTTTACTTTATCTTTATGTGTGTTTGTGCCCTTACGTTCTTTATGTTATCTATAATGTTAGCTAACGGTTTATACCGATATTGTAGATGCCTTGCAGGATATAGGTGCTGCTGAGTGATCCGGATGGTGTGGTCAGCCGGGGTTCCCGTATATTATAGGACGGGATCAGGTTTATATTTATGTTGTTGCTTTCCCTTTTGTTTTGAACTCGGCTGCGAGTCTTTTACGCTTCCCTTTGCTAACTTTGGTTTTACATTGAGTTTTGGTTTTCATTTATTTGTGCCTTGCTGTAAGATTCGTTGTGTCGTTGGTACTCTGAGGGTCCGAACCCATTGTGAGGTCTCAGCCCGTAACGCTTCGAGTTCCCATAACTTGGGGTGTTACACGAGCAACGTTTAAGTATGAAGTATTTTGATGAGTTCTAAATGTAACATCATATAGCCTTTAGAATCATGCATTTCATACATCATATGCTATCTTCTATCTCACTAATAGTATAGAAAGCTTTTGCTTTCCATATTTTGGTATCTATCTTGACCTTTTTGTGTTTCAACCATTTCCGACATCACTCTACGGGCTATACGTTCCTCCTTGAAGTCAGAGCCACAATGAACACCATACATGATTGCGGAATCAATAACACAAAGCCCCTAAAGAAGCCTAGAATGCAAGATTAAAGATCGAAGCAAGATTGCAAGCTATACGACTTGTGAGACGGTGTGTTATGACGTCTTTATGCCGTCTTGAGCCTAGATACCACACATTGTATGATGCGCCCTTAACCCCTATGTCCCAAGATGAGGAAGACGAGGCTTTCCGGGTTCGTTCCGATGGACCGCTCACATGTTCCCGTGCTAAGACAATCGTCCAAGCTACCGGCTCCATCATTGCCCGCACCGTTGCTTGTCACGGGTCCATTGGCTGCAAACCGTGCCTCTACGCCACCATGGCATGAATCTTGATAAGCCGGCACCGTTCCGGCGCATTTTCCGCATTTTCCATATTTTAGCGTTTTGTAATAATAAGTCTTTTAATTTCCGGAATATTAATTTCCGGGACTTTATTTTTGGGTATTAATTTTCCGAATTTAAGATTAGACTTTAGGTTTTGGAATTTAATTCGAAAACTTAATTCCGAACTTAAATTCTCAACCTTTCATATTTTTAGGCTTTTCATTTTCGGAACTTTAATTCCGACTTTATTTCCGTCATTTAAGTTCCGACCCTTTGTATGGCCTTCATCCACTATATAAGGGGATGCTTGGCTCATTTGTAAAGCATGTTCAATTTGATTAAGTATATGAGAAGTATTTTCCTCCTACTTACTTGAGCATCAATCTCTCTTCCATCCTCTCAAAGTTCTTCTTTCGGATCTTCGATCCAAATTCATCCATCTTCGAGAATTCTTCAAGAATCAACCCAACCGATCCACTTTAAGGCTTGATCGATCAATCTAGATTGACTCAACCATTCAACTTCCGCCTCCATCTCTAAGCTTCCGCAATCCACCTTCAAACGCATCCGCACTTCAACTAAGGAGTAGCTGAGCTTTTGCTTGATCTAGATCCGGAATCTTTCATTGACGTGTCCAAGGACGCATCAAATTAGTATCAAAGCAAAGGGATCAAAGCTAAGTTATATTTACTCTTGTTTTTGTGCGTTATCACATTAATTATTTTGTCTTTTGTTCATCATCATCTTCATCTCTTTCTTCGCATCTTCATCCACGTTCTTGAAAAAATAAATTTCTCGATCCATTTTGCAAACCAAATTTAGGAGATTTTTGGTTTGCCATCAAACCATTAATAAAAAAAAACAAATTTCCTTACCCAATCCAACAACTTTGTTAATCGATTTCACCAATCTCTTGGGATTTTTCTGTTAACAAAATCGGATATCGCAACTTTTGATATTCCAAAAACCAAAAACAAGCAAAAACTCTTCAAAAAACGGATTTGTTTCGAAAGAAAAAGTGGATTCATCTCTTGCATTCAAAAGGTTGCATTCAAAAGTTTCAAAAAGAAACAATTCCACAAAAACAAAGTTAAAAGACGTTCGGCAAACCGGTCCATCCGAAAAATCGGATTTTTCAAAAAGGTCAAAGACCAAAGCAAGTAAAACTTGCCGTTAAACAATCCATTCATTTCTTATCCATCCATTTTCTTACACATTGTAAATTATCTCTTGATTTTGTGTGCATTTTGGTTCAAATTTGTTGGATTTGCCTTCCTTGCCTAACCGCCACACGGCCTTCCCAAAGGTAGAACCCTAACGCACTTGAACTTGGGCAACGTTGACTTAACTTGTCACCTTGCTCATTTGATTGCTTTCAATTTTGTGTCTAAATTTGGAGTTATGACTAACGCCGAAATGGAAAATTCTCAAGACTCTCGTGAAAGGCAAGAGCTCACTACTTTGACCGAAGAAAATGCCTCTCTTAGGCAAGAACTTGAAGCTTTGAGGGCACAAATACTTACCTTTACAACCGCTCCACCGAATCCAACTAGAACCTTGGTCGATGCTTCCACGTCCGATGGACGTCGCAAAGGCAAAGGTATCTTGGGAGCCGAACCATCTAACGATCAACGGCTTGCCTCCGTCATTGAAAATCAAAGGCCCTTACAAGATGACGGTCATGAGTCCCACAATGAAGGTGACATGAACCTTGACCCTTCTTCAAATGATTTGCTATATGTTGACACAGAGAATAGGCACAATCGTGATGAGCACAACCGACTTAGGTATGGCACTTCCCCTCCTCCATCTAGTGCCCAACGTACCAACCGTCCCTACCAGCTTGAGGACCAGTACCCGCATCAAACAAACGATTGCTCTCAACGTCCCAAGAATGATCGGTCCGGATACCGCCGCCAACAGCATATCCGGCAACCGATATACCATGATTATGAAGAGTATGACGAGAGAGATGACTTTGACGAGTTCTCTGACGATGATTCGGACTTGGACCGGGTGGCACATGTCCATCCATGGCACTCACCCATCCGAGAGCCTTTTGAGAACCAAGATCGAGGAGAAGAATGGTATCCTCCTCCTAACCCACCAAGGCGTGCACAACCTAATCATGGGCACCAACGGAATAACAATGGCCACCGGCGAACCCATCACGAAGAGGCCTACATGGCACCACCCCGACCGGATCCCTACCGAGCTCGTAGGGAAGGTAAGGTTAAATTTCCTATTTTTTATGGTGAATATGACCCTTGTGCATTTCTTGATTGGGCACAGGATATGAAAAGAGCTCTAAAGCATTGCCATTATGAGTACGAGAAAATCGAAGCGGCAACCCTTTACTTTGAAGGTGATGCCAAATCTTGGTGGAACCGGTACGAGACCAACCGTGAGAACCGAGGATGGGCACAGGTTGCGACATTTGATCAATTGATCTATGTCATGACCAAGAAGTACGTGCACGACGACTTCAAAAACGACATGTGGTTGCAAATTGCCGAATTCCAACAAGGAAGTCTTCCTCCGGTGGCTTACTTAGCCAAACTTGAGGACATGCATATGAAGGCCGGCATCTCGGCCTCCGCCTCTGCCCTTCGAACCAAATTCATGAGCGGCCTTAGTCCGTCAATCCGGCGCCCCCTGGAGATAGTCCCATACAAGGATTTGGGAGCCTTATGTCACGCCGCAATGAAACTTCACAAGCAACAACTCGAAACGCCGTGATATTCAAGGTCTAATTCTTCCACTAGTCAATATTCTTATACCACTAATTAACGTTCTCGATATGCTTCTAGTCCCCAAGATTCCGAAGCCACTAAAGTATCAACGCGGATGGGTCAACCAACCCGGCAAGCGGCTACCAAGAAGGCACCATAGTGTGGCCCCGTTGCTCCAACACAAACGCCTTCGGGCCGAACCCAACAAGGATCTCAAACGGTGGCCCACCCAAGAGAACCCGTGTGTTTCAAATGTAGCGGGTTTGGTCATGTCCAACGTGATTGCCCGAACACCAAGCGGGTGATATTTGCTAACCCATCATATGACGATGGCGAAGATGAATATAATGGTGATATCCTCTTGGAAGATGACCAAGATGTTGACCCCTACTATGGCATGAAGCCTTGCGATGACCAACTTGCTTGCGGTCCGGCACAACCAGGTAAGTTTGCTCTTGTCTCTCGTCGTATTTTGGCTATAAAAGAGCATCTCCCTATTGACCAACGCGAGAATCTCTTCCACTCTCGTTGCTTGGTCAATAACACTAGTTTCTCTCTTATCATCGATGGGGTTCGTGTTGTAATATTGTCAACAAAAAAGTGGTGAAACACTTAAGTTTCCTACAACCCCCCACCCACAACCTTACGGACTCCAATGGATTTCCGTTTAGGCAAGTGGCATCATCACACAACAAGCGTGGGTGACGTTTTCTATTGGCACCTATGTTGATAAGGTCCTTTGTGATGTTATCAAAATGGACGCCACACATGTATTGTTGAGACGACCATGACAATTTGACCGTAAAACTTATCATAATGGTTATTTCAATCGGTACATATTCTAATATAATGGAAAACGGATCACACTTTTGCTATGACTCCACAAGAAATTTTAGTTTACTATGCAGAACGAAAGAGGCAACAAGTTATCTATGACACAACTACAACGCCGACAACATCGGACCCTCCTCACATTTCTCCCGATGTTGTGGATGCTCATAATTCCGGTTCCCGTAATTCCGGCCCTAAGACTCATGATACCGAAGCAAGAGGTAGTAAGAGTGTTGTCCCTGCAAATGCACCTCCGACTCCTACCATTCAAGGGCAATGTGAGCCACGAATCCTATTGGCTCGACGACATGATTTGACACCGGTCATGGAAGGTAAGTTTCCTTGTTTCTTACTTGTCCCTTTTTGCTTATCTATTTCCCATTACCCAAGTAACGTGTCACACGAGGTGTCCTTGTTGTTGTCCGAATTTCAAGATATTTTGACAGACAAACCACCACCCGGCTTGCCACCAATTCGAGGAATTGAGCACCAAATCGACTTGGTGCCCGGCGCGTCTTTGCCCAACCGTGCCGCATATCGTGCAAGTCCGGAAGAGACCAAGGAGCTACAACGCCAAGTCCAAGAGCTCCTAGACCGGAGATATGTCCGTGAGTCCTTATCTCCATGTGGTGTACCGGTCATACTTGTGCCCAAGAAAGACAGATCTTGGCGGATGTGCGTAGATTGCCGAGCCATCAATCAAATAACCGTCAAGTACCGTCATCCAATCCCACGCCTCGATGACATGTTTGACGAGCTCCATGGCACCACCATCTTGTCAAAGATCAATATCCGGAGCGGATACCATCAAATCCGCTTGGCCGAAGGTGATGAATGGAAGACGGCTTTCAAGATGAAGCATGGCCTCTACGAGTGGCTTGTCATGCCATTTGGTCTCTCCAACGCCCGTCCACATTCATGAGCCTCATGAACCGTGTCTTGCGCCGATTTTTGGGTATTTTCGTAGAAGTTTACTTTGACGATATCCTTGTTTTTAGTAAGTCTTTGGATGAACACATTGGGCACCTTCGCCAACTGCTCGAGTGCCTTAGACTAGAGCAATTGTATGTCAATATGGAGAAATGTGTCTTTTGCTCAAACACCACAATTTTTATTGGCTATGTCGTGTCTAAGGACGGACTACGAGTGGACGAATCAAAAGTTCACGTCTGTTACGCTCAGGATGTGATACGCAATGGGTTTTAAATTTATATTCTCGTTATATTTATCCTAACTCCTAGCGAACCCGCAGTGTACGGGACGTTTGTAGTAGGGATAGTGATCCGAGGTCGAACACAAAGACTAAGGTGAGATTGATTCGATTTATGATTAAGTCTAGTGAAGATCTAGGATAAGAAAGGAGAAAGAAATAAAGAAATGAAAATCTCAATGTTTTTGGTTGGTTTTTGGGTGATCAATCAAAGATCACAAATCATGCGAAATATAATAATCAACTAAGCTAACAAATCAACGCAAACAAACAAGCTAAACACAAGATATAGATCAAAGATAGAAAAGAGGATTCTAGGGGTTGGAAGTTCCGGTTATGGCATAAGACTCAAGCTATCTAATCATTCCTTGGATTTACTATGATATGTTGGGAATAAGTGTTTCTAGATTGGGATCAATCACCGGGTAGGTCTCATGGTCCACTAATCCGTTCCTAAGGTCTCATCACCGGGTAAGTCTCTAAGAACCTAAGGATAGGAATTCTACACAAACCGGATTGTTACCTAGAGATCTAACCTATCTTTACCGGGTAAGTCTCGGAAAGGGGAGTTCTAAGCAACTATCCTAGCACACTTAGTCCAATGGAGGCTTATAAGGCTCACCACTACCTAAGGTTTGTCATCTTTGAAATCTAAGAGTAAGGATTACCGGGTAAGTCTCTCCTAACACTTAGTTGCTAACACTAGGTCACCCTAGGATAGTTTTAACTCAACAAACACTTAGGATTTCAACACTCTAACTAACTAAAGCTAGATCCATCGAACCAGGGAAGATCACGGGTTGTTCTACCAAGTCCACGGCCGTGGTTTGGCACGAACAAACCGTGGATCCTAACAGAGGCTACGTTCAAGCACACAAGTCATCCAAGGGTTGATCTAAGTCCATCCTATCATAGTCCTAGCCATAACCATTCCTTCCTTACCCTATAATCACATCTATTTAGCCTACAACATTCATCATATCAATCAACAAACATAAAATCATATCTTCCATTTGCAAGATAGTGAAGATAAAGAGATGAACAAGTGAAGTAAACAAAACCAAGCTGAAAATGGAATTAGAATGACTCACAACCTTTCTTAAAGAAGGTTCAAATGGTTCATACAACTCTAGAAACCGATTCCGAAATTCTTCACTACAAAGCTATCAAAATCTATCAATGGTGTGTTCTTCTTCTTCTCAAATGAAGCTCCTCTCCAATGGTAGCTTCCTTCTACCTCCTTCTTACCAAAGAATCTTCTTGTTGAGAGAATATTTTGATTGGGTGATAGTGGATAATGGAGAGCTGCTCCAAGATGCTCCTCCCAGCCAATGCAGGACCACTTTTATACTACAACTTTGCAAGAGCTGGCCAAGAGATCGTGGCACAGCTGTCACGAAAATCTGGCAAAATCCACGGGCATTTCCACGGCCGTGGAGTGTCAGTGAACCGTGATTTTTGTGCTTCAGCTTGCCTTTGATCATTAAGCTTCGATTTGGTGCATGGCTTGTGTTGGCAAGGTTCCATGAGTCCTCCCTAGCCTTTAGCTTGCATCCTAATGAGTCCGAGGGTGTGTCATCTTGATGAATGATCCTCAAACGTGTCGTTTAGCTCCTAAATCTCCCAAAATACCTACAAAGCAATGCACAAGTCCGTGTAGACGTCTATCTCGGCAAAATACGTGAATTGAGTGCAAACGTCGTGAACTAGTGCTAAACCATGCACGAATGAGTGAGAAATCTATCTAAATGATTACCTAAACCTAAGTCATAAATCCTGTTATCAGCGTCATTCGGGGGTGTCCTACTCCTACTACGGCCACCTTTGTTCGAGCCTTTCTCGGCTTAGTGGGCTTCTATCGACGCTTTGTCAAGGACTTTAGCTCGATAGTGGCACCATTGCATGAGCTTACTAATAAAGGTGTCACATTTGAGTGGCGTGACACCCATGCTCGAGCGTTTGAGTCGCTCAAAGACCGTCTTTGTAATGCGCGACTACTTCAACTCCCAAACTTCTCGAAAACCTTCGAGGTGGAGTATGACGCATCTAATGTGGGCATTGGGGGGGTTCTCCTACAAGAGAATCGGCTCATTTCTTACTTTAGCGAAAAACTTTCCGAACCCTCACTCAACTATCCAACTTACGACAAGGAACTCTATGCTTTAGTTCGTTATCTAAAAAGATGGCAACATTACTTATGGCCGAAGGAGAACGTGATTCATTCAGATCATGCGGCTCTTTCGTATCTCAAGGGTCAAACTACTTTGAGTCGGCGCCATGCAAGTTGTGTAGAATTTCTTGAAACCTTTCCTTGTGTCATTCAACATAAGAAAGATAAGGAGAATGTGGTAGCCGATGCCCTTTCTCGATGATATATCCTTCTTGTGCATATGGACGCCAAGATCCATGGCTTTGCTCTTATCAAAGAGTTATATGCCACGGATCTTGACTTTAAGGATATATTCGCTCAATTCCTTGACCTCCAAGAGCATGAGTCTTTCTTTATTAACGATGGCTTCTTATTCCGTACGGGCAACCTTTGTATCCCGCGCTCGAGTATTCTTCGTTTATTGATAAAGGAGGCCCGTGAGGGTCGTGTTTCGGTGCTACCAAGACTCTCGCCGCTCTACAAGAGCACTTCTTTTGGCCCTGAATGCGCAAGCATGTGACACGGTTTTGCACAAGTTGCATCACATGTCATCATGCAAAATCGCGCCAAGGTCCGGATGGATTATATTCTCCTTTGCCTATACCAATGGTTCCTTGGGAGGATCTTTCTATGGACTTTGTGGTTGGCCTACCAATGTCAAAATGAGGCAAAGACTCCATTTTCGTGGTAGTCTACCATTTCTAAAAAATGGCCCATTTTATCGCATGTAAGAGCACACAAAATGCTAGTGAAGTCGCTACACTTTTCTTTGACAACGTTGTGCGCTTACATGGGATACCACGTTCCATCCTTAGTGATCGGGATGTGAAGTTAGTGAGTCATTTTTGGCGAACTTTGTGGGGAAAACTTGGAACCAACTTGTTGTTTTCAAGTACCTATCATCCCCAAACTGATGGTCAAACGGAGGTGACCAATCGAACTCTCGGCGCTCTACTTAGAGCGAGTTTTCTTATAACAGGTCTCGACACTCGGCAACAAAGCTTTCACCTTTTGAAGTTGTCTACGGCCTTAATCCACACACCCCGATGGACGTCACTCCGCACCCACTCAAAGACGGAGAACACATCACTGGAGCAAGTCGTGCCGCTCACATCATTGAGCTTCATGAGTGGACTAGGACACAACTCCAACGGCGTGCCGATCAACTTGCCTCACAATGCAACAAAGGCCGCCGTCCAATCTCATTCGAGCCCGGTGATCTTGTTTGGCTCCGCTTAAGGAAGAAGCGTTTCCCATCTCGCCGCAAAGGCAAGCTCTCGGACCGCGGTGATGGACCATTCCGCATCTTATCCCGCCATGGCCCGAATGCCTACAAGTAGGAGCTTCCGGACGACTATGGCGTGCACCCGATGTTCAATGTCAAGGATCTTGCACCATACATTGAGCCCCTATTTGACGAAGGTGAAACGGGGACGTTTCACATCCAAGATGGGGGGGATTGATGGGCCCTTGACCCCTATGTCCCAAGATGAGGAAGACGAGGCTTTTCGGGTTCGCTCCGATCGACCGCTCACCCGTTCCCGTGCTAAGGCAATCGCCCAAGCTACCAGCTCCATCATTGCCCGCACCGTTGCTTGTCACAGGCCCATTGGTTGCAAACCGTGCCTCTATGCCACCATGGCATAAAGTTTGTCAAGCCGGCACCTAGACCTGTACAAATCCGGGCGCGGGCCGGGTTCGGGCCGGGTCATAGCTAAAAACTCTACCCGTAAGGTGCGGGTCGGGCCAGCCCGGCCCGGCTTGTCCGGGCCACAAACGCTACCCATGTCCACCCATGTAAAAAGCGGGCGGGCTACCGGGCCGGCCCCGATGGCCCGTATGTACTTGTTTGTGCGTTTTTTCCTAGTATTTATCGGTCAAAACAAGTATTATAATGAATTTAATACCACTTTTAATCCAATTATACTTGTATAGTGCACTACCAACAAGTTCAATAACAATCGACACACAAAAATGAACAACCCCAAATACCTAAAAAATAATAAGTATCATTACAGTCAAGTTAGTCCTACAACCTTGTGTTACAGACGAATATAACTCGTCAAAATACTCCAAATAAACTAAATGAACAATCAAAATATGTAACACTCAAAACAATACAAATTATATACACATATAGATATAAAATATTATATGTATAAAACTATATACGGGCCGGGCCGGGTTAGCCCGCGGGCAAAACTGTTTACCCGTGTCCGTCCCATCAAAATGCGGGCCGGGCCAAGCCCGAACTTGTTGTCCATACCCATGTTTTTTCCCGGGCGGGCGGGCGGGCTGGACGGGCCGGCCCGGTTTTGTACAGTTCTACCGGCACCGTTCCGGCGCATTTTCCGTATTTTCCATATTTTAGCGTTTTGTAATAATTAGTCTTTTTATTTTCGGAATATTAATTTCCGGGACTTTATTTCCCGGTATTAATTTACCCAATTTAAGATTATACTTTTGGTTTCAAAATTTAATTCGGAAACTTAATTCCGAACTTTAATTCCCAACCTTTCATATTGTAAGAGCCTAGTTGTTGAGTGTTGAGAGAGGGAGCAGAGGGGCCATGTTTATGCCTGAGCCGCCCCTGCGTGACCGAGGAGGCGCCCCTGCGCCTAGCCTGGTCTGCCCCTGCAGCTCACAGGGTCCGCCCCTGCGGCTCACAAGGTCCGCCCCTACGGCTCTGTGTGCTGCAACCGTCTTCTTTGACTCCTTTGACCCGTGCTTTACCTTTTCCCCTGTATATATATCTTCTTCCTTACCCTGATGAGGGTTTACCTTTCTCAAATCTCTTTCTCTCTCTCTTTACGTACATGTTCTTCTCTCTTTTCCTTGGATCAACCTTGCTTGATCTTCCTTGTTTTTGTGTGTGAGCTAGAGAGCTTTTGCTTGGCTTGGTGATGTTTATGGTTGCTGAGCTTTGTGAGCCAGCTTGAGGACGTTTTGGTTAGGGTGTGAGCTTCTGGATCTTCATCTTGGTAAGCATTCATGGCTTCCATCTCCTTCCTCTTCTTCCCTTGCATCTTCTTGTCTCTTTTCTTTCCTTTCCATAGTCTAGCATAGACTCCTTAGGATTGGATCTTGTTTTAGCCAAGTTTGGCTTATGTTGATGTATATATGTGTATGTTCTGTATATATGTTGTTGTTGGAGTGAAGAAGGGTAGATAATCGGAGGAAGAAGTGAAGAAAGAGTTGAAGAGTGTCTTCTGCACACCAGCCGTCCCTGTGCCACCCTACAGCCGCCCCTGTGCCGGCCAGTGCACCGCCCCTGCGTCACCAGTGAGCCGCCCCGGCGCCCACTGTTCGCTCCAAACGGTGTGTGCAAGCTTTAAATTTATAACCCTAGACGTAAGCTTAAAACAAGGATGCAAACCCGCAGTGTACGGGTCAATCGTAGTAAAAAGCAAGGAATTCCAGGGGTCGATCACAGGGACTTAGTGAAACAAAGTCCAATTACGGTATGCTTATGTAAATACTAACCACAAGAGGTGATCAAAACAATCAAAGATGATATAGAAGTCAATAAAGCAAATATGCAATTCTAGGGATTAAAGCATCTAGTTGTGGTTCCAACTCAAGATCTAAAGATAAGCGGACAAAGCTGAGATTTTTGCATGGGGAAGGTGTTACTTAAGTGGAATAGATCACCGGGTAAGTCTCACTACTCACTAATCCAAAACCGTAACTCCTATTACCGGGTAAGTCTCAAGGAATCAAGATAAAGAACTATAACCTCAAACTAACACACCATCTAAGGGAATAGAATCAACCTTTACCGGGTAAGTCTCAGGCTAACTCACAAAGATGGGATGAAAGCACACTCAAACCCCAATAAAGGACAAACCTTTATTACCTACACTTATGATCTTAGGTAAACAAACTAAGGAATTACCGGGTAAGTCTCATCCTAGGCTTGCATTGAACCAGGAAAGGTGTAATAAGAATAGGATTTGGCAAACTCTAACACTTAACCCTCAGTTTAGGATCAGATAAGTCACCTCGGTCAACCAAATTCCACCCCGGCCGAGATGTTCATCGACAGAGCGAGATGCTTAGGGTTAAGGTTAAAGACTCGAACTTTCAGGGTCCTACTGTGATTAAGATTATTCTATCATTGTTTTTCCCACAACCTTCAGTCAATCACCCTAGAATCACACAAGGAAATTAGCCACTCATCATCATGAAAGCAATAATCAAATATATGGGATGAAGGTGAATATTTGAACAAGAAGAATTTAATGAAAAAACTTCAATAACTGAATCAAATATCACAACAAAGCGTTCCTTGGATAGAAATCTAACAAGGCAAGACAACAAGGAAGGGAATCTAAGATAATCTTACAAAACCCTTCAAAAGCTATAAAAGCTATAATCTTCAATCTACCTTCAACCTTCAAAAAGGTTCTTCAAATCTCCCAACTGGAGTATGGCTCCTGCGTGTGGTAGGTGTAAAACAAGGTGATAGCGGGCTCCGGTGTAAGAGGGGTACTCAACCGTAAGCAGGGTATTAGCGGATGTCGGATTTGTGGGAAATCTGACCCTTTTTATAGGAAAATTACTCTCCAAAGATAAGATATCTTAGAAAGATCTCTTCCCATAAAAATAGGTAAAATATATGATCTAGCATATCTTCTTCCTTCCAGGAGCCAAGCCCAAAAATATAAGATCTCTTTCCAAAGATAAAAGATCTCAGCCAAGAATAAAATATTCTCGCCGCGTCCCAGGTGTTCGCCTCGGTCGAGTCGGCTCCTCTGGATCACCTCGGTCGAGGTGAATCTGTGGTCAACCGAGGTGAGTCACAACTGAATGTGAAATCTCTCAAATCTGGTCCAAAGTGAATCTTAAATCCATGGTTATGCTTCCTGGATGGTTCCTTATGTTCCTGAATGTAGCTCCAATGACTCCATGGCTCCTTTTTGATGCAAAACGTGTCATTTTACCTACGATTACAACAAAACTAGGTGTAGACCTCGATTCTTGCAAAGGTAGATGAAATGGTAATATAATCACATAATATACATACAAACATGCAGATTATTGAAGATAAAACGTCCAAACAAACCCCAAAATATATACTATAATTCATGCTATCAAAATACCCCATACTTAGCCCTTGCTTGTCCCCAAGCAAGTTCCGCATATAAAAGACAAGATAGAATGGATTAATAGTCAAGAAAATCAATGAAAAGTCTTTCAAAACATTTTTATGGTGTGCTATAATCATAGATCACTCTAAGAGAATACTTCATGGGATTTAAAACAAAATATGATCAAAACATTTTATAAATATAAGAAAGTTGTTCAACTTTGCATAAAATCATAGAATGCATAATAAGTCATAATTATCGAAATTAATCATGCATAATCCAGTTTAAACCGCTAAGTCAATCAACAAGCTCGAGGTCTCAAGGGCTTCCCAAAAGAAAGGTCAAGAAACGTGTAGGGTAGGGATGTATGTAAGGTAATGTGGTGCTAGAATCCGGGAAAAGGATATACTTCACTTTCACTTTGACTTGCAACATCTTCCACCAATAAGCTTTGCTTATTTCACACTTTTTCTTTTTACTTTACTTTTTGGGATGCATGGACAGAGGTGCACAATAACCGAAGCCTAGGAAATCAGCAATCATCAATTTTTTGAGATGCATCAAACCCTTGATGCACATACCATGACCCGTTAGGAATATCGCTCAATCCGACTTTGGCAAGACACAAACACCCGGGTATGTGAATGGTGCCGAGTTACTCATCTTCATGATTGACTTCCCCAAACCTATTATTACTTTCTAACACTTTCACTTCCAGCCTACTTCTCATCTTTAACTTCACTTGCTTTCACCACTTCGCTTGCTTCCAAATTCCCGGATAGGTAAAGGGAGGCAAAATGTATATGAGGGGCTAAGCATGATCAAGAAGAAGAAGAGAGAAGAATGAATTGCCTTGGTCTTTCCAGGAAGAAAGTGAGAGAACTTATCTTGCGGTGTCAACCTTCAAATTCAACATAATTTGGATAAAAACAAAGTATTAAACATGCCAATAATTTCAAATAAAGCATTTAGCAACTTAAACATATTATAAAACCTTTCAAACACATAAGGATTTCAAAACCAGTCAGTAAGCAAGATCTTCACTAAGATCATATCCAGATAAGAAGCACAAAAATCGTTTTGAAAACTCTCAGTTAACCCACCTCGGTCGAGGTGTTCTTAGGTCAACCGAGGTGAAACACCTCGTTCGGCCAGAACTCCACCGGTCGAGGTCCAAAAAAAAATTTTTTAAATACCAGTTTTCTTTCAGTTTCGACGCTTTTCTCAATCAAATAACCTGTAAGTATGCATGTAGTCTCAGATAAACACATAGATGCAAAAGTGAAGTATAAATATAGATATCCGGTCAACTAGAGTCATACATCGAATAAATGTCAAATACATCAAATAAACACCCCATACTTGGGACACACTGTCGCAATGGGTCAAAATAAGTCTGAGAAATAAAGTACTCACCGGATAAATAGCTGAACTGCATAAAAATAAGAAAGAAAATCCTGCAGCTCTCAGTAGTCACGATCCGGTGGTGGTGGTGGTGGTGGAACATACGGATACTGGGACGGGTCGAACGGATAGCCCATGACGTGCTCAAACTGAATCTGGGCCATCATGTGTTGGTAATGCTGCCGCTCCTGCATCTCGCGGATATCCAGTGACAAAGCAGCATAGGAATCAATAACCTGATCCGTCAGATCATCGATCCGTCTGTGAGCCTCTGAATCTCTGTGTCGGCGCGCCCTACGCCTAGCAGGTCTCACTGGAGAAGTAGCAGGTGCAAGCTCAGTGTCCTCATCATCCAGATCTATAATTGGTGCGCTCGTCCCTGCAGTATTTGTCCTTGTATCCATCGGGACTCCACCCTCTCTATCATCAGCCGTCTCCTCATCATCTGTCTCCTCCTCAGCTGGGGCAGCTGCTGCCTCTTTGTAATCCTCCATCAGTGGAGCCCAAGCGGTCTGCCAATAATGAGGGTCAAAAACAATAAATTGGGCAGACCACCTGATCCCTTGTGGTGCAGTCAGCTCCCACGGCATAGCCACGTACGGTGTAGTCAGACCTCGGGGAACCAGAATCCGCCAAGTGATCATCTCCTGTAGTCCAAGCGGCTTGGGAGCCGCCACCATCGTGCAGGCGCTGAGATCCATGTCCTGATAACTAGCGATGTGGGTGACAAGCCCTCCGCAGCAGATGTCTCCCTTCGCCTTGGCCTTGATCTTGTGCAGATCCTCTGCCAACATCAAGCCAAAGTCCGGGATACCCCCAGTAACCATGTAGTATAAACTGAAAAGCTCTCCCGTCGGATCTTCTGGGGCGTCTCAGTACGCGCCATAAGTGTCTCACTGAAGATCCGGTGGGCTAACCTAAAGGCTAAGTGGAAGATGACCTTCTCCCTGGAATCTCCAGGGCGCCATTTGTCTGCATGCTCAGTAATGTGGGCAATCTGTCCCCAAAACTCCCTAGCTACAGATCGGGAAGGGAAGTCAACAGCAGTGGGCTCAGGAAAGCCAAAAATCTCTCTCCAGTACTCTAGTGGCACTAAGAAGTTCCGGTTCATCAACCGGTACTTCACAGATCTCTCTGTGGGGAGGTAGGTGAAGGAGCTAATGAACTCTAAGGTGGGCTCCAAATAGGCTGGGCCTCGGATCTCAATAAACTGATCCAGCCCTACTGTAGAAATCATCCTCCTAAGGTCTCCGTCTACCTGGAGGCAATCAAAAGCAGACACGTCCAGGAAGCGTGGTGCAATCACTGGACGGCCAGAAATACGCTCATAATCCACCCGGTGTCGCTCATGGATCACCGGGCGGTAAGGTCGGGAAGAAGAGGAAGAAGGGGAAGGTGAGGATCTATCCCTGAGGGCAAGGCGTCGGTCAGAACTCATTTTCAATTCGGTCACTGTCAGGTCACCTCGGTCAACTGACAACACTCAAGAATCACCTCGGCCGAGGCACAACTCGACTGGACCGAGGCGAAAAACTGGATCTTAATTTCTTCAGAAAATTCAGTTCTTTTCCCCCAAAATCACTACAACTGCTTCCTAAGGGGTACTTAAGCCTTTTCTCAGCAAATGCAAGGGCAACCAAAGCCCAAATCGAAGCAAAATCGGAGAGGTAGGGTTTCGGTTTTGTTTTACCTCGTTCGGCCTAATCAGTTCGATTTTCTTGCAGATCGATGATGCACTGGGATCCTCTAAGCCTTAATCGCAGTTTGGAAGCGAAAATCTTCGAAAACGAGCAAGAATCGAAGGAGGCGAGGTGAAACTGTCGCCGCGGTCAAGGAAGGGTGAGATGGAAGAGAGAGAAAATAAATCCCCCTTTTATACCCTTTCTGGAACTGCTGTCACCTCGGTCGAGATGGTCTCGACTGGACCGAGGTGGTACGGACCGAGGTGGTTCTTCAGAAAACCCTAGTCGCCTCGGTTGCTCAAGAATCATCTCGGTCGAGGTGCTCTGACAGCAACCGAGATGCCTCAATCAAACTTCGTTTTCTCAAATTCTCAATCTTCTGTCCTTCAAGTTATGCTCCTTCCTTAAATGTCACCTGTTATCTGTCTAGAACGCCTAAAACAAAGCAAAGCAAAAGCAAAACTATCTAAACTAGACTAGAAAGCGGGAAAGGAAAGCAATACCTTGGGTTGCCTCCCAAGAAGCGCTTGGTTTAAGGTCGCTAGCTGGACCATGATGCGTCTCTCAAATGTGATGGGAGGTGCCCTCACCCCATACTTCACCTCCATCGTGGGGTGAAGTAAGTAAGTCGATCAAATGCTCCAACAAGTGTAAATGCTCATCGGGGAATGAATCGTCTATGGGTGGGTCGTTCTTCTCGCGTGAAGATGCAGGTAGCCGGCTGAGGTGATCCGCAACAGAATTTTCGGATCCCTTCTTATCGCGGATCTCTAGATCAAACTCTTGAAGTAAGAGGGTCCATCGAATGAGGCGCGGCTTGGCATCTTTCTTAGCCAACAAGTAACGGATGGCTGCATGGTCGGTGTAGACAATGACTTTCGCCCCTACTAAATAGGAACGAAACTTCTCGAAAGCATATACAACCGCCAATAATTCTTTCTCGGTTGTAGCGTAGTTGCGTTGTGCTACATCTAGCATCTTGCTAGCATAGTAAATGGCGGTGGTCCGGCCATCCTTCTTCTGTCCAAGCACCGCTCCTACGGCTACATCACTAGCATCGCATATGATCTCAAAGGGCAAGGTCCAATCCGGAGGTTGGATAATGGGAGCGGAGATCAACGCTCCCTTAATCCTGTAAAAAGCATCAAGACACTCCTGCGAAAACTCAAAAACAACATCTTTATTCAAGAGGTTAGTTAGAGGTTTAGAAATCTTAGAAAAGTCCTTGATGAATCTCCTGTAGAAACCTGCATGCCCGAAAAAACTCCTCACACCTTTAACAGAACAAGGGGGAGGGAGTTTCTCAATAGTCTCGATCTTAGCGCGATCGACCTCAATGCATCGATTAGAAACGAGGTGTCCTAGCACAATGCCTTCATTAACCATAAAATGGCACTTCTCCCAATTCAAAACAAGATTAGTGTCTTCACATCTTTTAAGTACTAGAGAAAGGTTAGATAGGCAATCGTCAAAAGATGAACCATATACAGAAAAATCATCCATAAATACCTCCATGATCTCCTCTATGTACTCGGAAAAGATAGCCATCATGCATCGCTGGAAGGTAGCGGGTGCATTGCACAATCCAAATGGCATCCTCCTATAAGCAAATGTCCCCCATGGACAAGTGAAAGTGGTCTTCTCCTGATCATCCGGATGGATAGGAATCTGGAAGAATCCACTATAGCCGTCTAAGTATCAAAAGTGTGAATGCTGGGCCAACCGCTCGAGCATTTGATCAATGAAGGGAAGTGGAAAATGGTCCTTCCGTGTGGCCTTGTTCAACTTCCTATAATCGATGCAAACCCCCCATCCCGTAACGGTCCTAGTTGGGATCAACTTGTTGTTCTTATTCATCACAACGGTCATCCCTCCTTTCTTCGGAACTACATGCACCGGGCTAACCCACTTGCTGTCCGAGATAGGGTATATGATACCTGCATCCAACAACTTAAGAATTTCTTTCTTCACAACCTCTTTCATGATCGGATTTAACCGTCTTTGAGGTTCCCGTGAAGTCTTATGATCATCCTCCATTAGAATTCTATGCATGCAGAAAGAGGGCTTAATACCAATAAGATCATCTATAGTATAACCCAAAGCCTTTTGATGCTTTCTCAGGACATGCGTTAGTTTAGATAATTCAGTTTCGGAAAGGGAAGCACTAACAATAACGGGATAAGTGGAATCCGGTCCAAGAAAGACATACCTCAAGTGATTTGGGAGTTTTTTAAGCTCCACAACTGGGGGTGCTTTATGAGGGGGATCCTTGCTTCCTCCTTCCAGTGGAGTAGATCCATAAACTGGACTTTCGGAAGTCTCAATTGAAGTCGTCTCACCATCGACCTCGGTCGAGGCGCAAAGGCGTTGACCGAGATGTTCTTCAGTCGCCTCGCTCAGTCCAGAAAGTGCCTCGGTCGAGGTACTGCAACTGGAACTGAAACTGGAGATCTTCGTCTCCTGGATCAGCTTCTCCGTTTTAGCTCCTGGATCCTCTTCCAGTGCTTTTAAGCTCCGTATGTCTGCATCACAAGAAGCATCTATACCTTCCTCCATTAAACTGAAGCTAATAACTCTTTCGAGTGGATCGTTAGTAAGGATAGAGCTCACCAATTCTCTTGATTCTTCTTCATCGTAGATGTTGAAGATATCATCAGTTAGCTGCTCCCTGTTACGCTAAAAAGTATGCACGCAATAAGCCTTAAATTTATACTCGTTATAATTATCCTAACTTCTAGCGCACCCGCAGTGTACGGGACGTTTGTAGTATGGATAGTACTCCGAGGTCGAACACAAAGACTAAGGTGAAATCGATTCAAGTTGTGATTGAGTTTAGCAAAGATCTAAGCCTAAGGAAAAGAAAGGAATAAAGAAAGGAAAATTTCAATTGTTTTTGGGTTGGTTTTTGGTGATCAATCGAAGATCTTAATTCATGCAAAGTAAACAATCAAACTAACTAAAAATAAACACAAATGGACAATTCAAACAAGGTAATGATCAAGGAAAGAAAAGACGGATTCTAGGGGTTGGAAGTTCCGGTTATGGCATAGAACTCAAGTTATCTATTTATTCTTTGGATTAACTATGATATGTTGGGATTAGGTGTATCTAATATGGGATCAATACCGGGTAGGTCTCATGATCCAACTAATCCACTCCTAAGATCTCATTACCGGGTAAGTCTCTAAGATCCTAAGGATGGGAATTCTACACAAACCGGATTGTAAATTAGGGATCTAACCTATCCTTACCGGGTAAGTCTCGGAAAAGGGAAGTCCTAAGTAACTATCCTAGCACATCTAGTCCAATGGCGGCTTATTAGGCTCACCACTACCTAAGGTTTGCTATTTTAGATTCTAAGGGCAAGGATTACCGGGTAAGTCTTTCCTAACTCTTAGTCACTACACTAAGTCACCCTAGGGTAGGTTAAACTTCAACAAACACTAAGGATTTCAACATTTTATAGGTCTAAGGCAAAAATCCTTCGAACCAGGGAAAATCACGGTTTGTTCTTCCGAATCCACGGCCGTGGTTCTTCAAGAACTACCCGTGATTTCTAGCAGCTGCTACGTTCATAAGCAAAAGTCATCCAAAGGTGATTCTAAGTCTGTCCTATCATAGTTCTAGCCATAGCCATCCTTTCCTTACCCTAGAACCGCATCAATTTAGCCTACAACATTTATAATGGAAATCAAAGCAAACAAACATAAAATCATAACATCCATTGCAAGATAATGAAAGAAAGGAGATGAACAAGTGAACTTCAAAAAAACAAACCAATCTGAAAATGGAATTAGAACAACTTACAACCCTTCCAAAAGAAGGTTCAAGGGTTCACAAATCTCTAGAAATAAAATCCAAAATACAAGAGGCTATGGTGTGTGATCTTCTCTCCTCTTCAATGGAACCTTTCTTCTTCTCTTTGGCACTTTCCTTCCTAGAAAAAATCTTCTTCTCTTGAGAATATATTTGTTAGAGAGAAATGGGTAATGGATGAGCTGCTCCCAAACTACCCCAGCTGCTTCAAACAACCCATGATGGACCACTTTTATAACAAATCTTTCATGAGCTGGCCATGAGAGTCGTGGCACAGCTGTCACGAGAATCTGGCAAAATCCACGGTCATTTCCACGGCCGTGGTTCTTCAGAGAACCGTGATTCTATGCAGAAACTTCGCCTTGGATCATTGAGTTGTGGTTTGGTGCATGGCTAGTGTTGGCAAGGTTCCATGAGTCCTCCTTAGCCCTTTGCTTGTGTCCTAATGAGTCCGAGGACGTGTCATCTAAATGAACGATCCTTAAACGCATCGTTTTAGCTCTAAACTTCCCGAAATACCTACAAAACGCACACAAGTCCGTGTAGACGTCTATCTCGACAAAATACATGTTTTGAGTGCAAAACGTCTTGGACTAGTGCTAGATCATGCATGATTGAGCGAGAATCCTATCTAAATGTACACCTAAAACTATGTTATAAATCGTGTTATCAAAATACCCCATACTTAAGGTTTGCTTGTCCCCGGGCAAATTCCCAACTATAGACTAAGAGATGACATGATTTATGTATGCAGAAAAATGGAAAAAATCTTTTTGGGTTTTGTGCTTCTACTATTGGATCACCTTCATAGTCATGATCAATGGTAACTTGATAAGCAATTATGTATCAAACAATAAGGGCATGGAAAGACAATTGTACTTAACTCAAAAGCATGCATGAGATATGAGAATGAAGAGGTCAAGAATATCAAGAGTCTATCCAATCTAGATTACTGAGCCTTACAAACATGCAAGTAGGTCATAAGGGCTTATGACATAAAAGGCCAAGAAACGTTGCAATCGGGCGGGGGATTCTCTAGGTTATGTGATGCTAATCCGGGAATAGAACTAACTTCACTTCCTTGTCCTCGATCAACTTCCCCCAAGTGTATATTTTTCCCTATCTTGCTTTCTTTTCTTTTTCTTTAACTCGTTTTTGAGACAATGGCATTGGTGTACAATAGCCGAAACATCGGTGATTAGCCATCCTCGGGCTTTTTCTCTTTTTCGAGGTGCATCCACACCGGGCACACATACCAAAGCTCGTTAGGGCTATTGGTTCATTTGACTTTGGCAAGGTACCAACACCCGATTATGTGAAGTGTACCGAGTTACTTGTCATTTAAACCAACGCCCCCAAACCTATATTTTGGCTACACTTCCTCAATAACTTCAGCATTTCATTCACGACATTCTTTTCATTACATCTTTACCCCACACTTGCTTTTCACACACTTCAACACACTAGCATGCTCCTATTCCCGGATGGGTTAAAAGAGGTCAATTTTATATCAATTGAGGTGCTTAAGCAATCATGATCAAGATGAGAAGTAGAGAAAGATGAAATGCCTCATTCATTCCTAGATGGTATGCAAGAACTATCATGTAATTTTGATTTTCAATACTCCATCCGTTCTAGGCAAACATCATAATCACAAATCATTCATAGAATTCAAGAGAAGTAGTTCAAGTCCACATATGCATTTATCAATTCAACACATAAGGCCATCCATAGCCAATCACAAGACAAGTTTCATCATTAGGATCATATCCAAGCCTAGAAAGCACAAAAAAATTTTAAATTTTCTGATTTTTATGGGATTTTCGGTTTAAGTATGTACAATGCAAGACATGTGCAAGTATTAACCTATCCTAGATGCTCATCATGCAAAGGATCATGCAAACCCCACCCCATACTTAGAAACACATTGTCCCCAATGTGGTATACACGTAAAGAGAGTGAAAGAAGGTTCTCACAATGTAAAAGTGTTTGCTATGGTATTCGGGATTGTTCGAGTGAATTGATGTTGGATGATCCTATCAACCATGGTAGAGAGCTCTAAGCATCCTTCAAAGCTTCGGAACCCGCGCTAGGCACCGCTAGCCGTCCAAGTTCCGCGTCCGCTCCACCCATAATTGGTGAGGGGTTCATCATCATCATTCATATGTGAAGAAAAGCTTCCAAAGCCACTAATGCTTCTAGCATCCACACGAAGTAGACAAAGCACACACAAAGCACACGAAAACAGAAAAAATCTAAGCAAAAATGGAAAATGAAAAGGAAAAAATGTTACCAATGGGTTGCCTCCCACCAAGCGCTTCTTTAAGGTCATTAGCTTGACCAAACTCGGGAGCGTCTATTCGAGGTGAAGCGGGGCAATCATGTCTACCGGGGCTCCCGGAATATACTTCTTCAAGCGATGCCCATTCACTTTGAAATTTCCACAATGCTCCCCTCCTATCTCAATAGCTCCATGGGGAAAGATCTTCTTCACCACATATGGCCCGGTCCATCTTGATTTGAGCTTTCCGGGAAAAAGCCTTAGCCTTGAGTTGAAGAGAAGGACAAGATCTCCTTCACTCAACTCTTTTGGAATGATCCTCTTGTCATGCCACCTTTTGGTTCTCTCCTTGTAGATCCGGGCATTCTCATAAGCTTCCAACCGGAGCTCCTCAAGGGCATTGATATCGAGCAACCTCTTCTCTCCCGCTTCCTTGAGGTCAAAATTTAGCCACTTAATGGCCCAATAAGCTCTATGCTCCATTTCCACCGGAAGATGGCAAGACTTGCCATAGACCAACTTGTAGGGAGTGGTTCCAATTGGTGTCTTGAAGGCGGTTCTATATGCCCATAGTGCGTCATTGAGCTTCATAGCCCAATCCTTCCTTGTCCTAGACACCGTCTTCTCGAGGATAGCCTTGATCTCTCGGTTGGAGATCTCCACTTGGCCACTAGTTTGGGGATGGTAAGGTGTTGCCACCTTATGAGTCACCCCATACTTGGCCAAAAGTGCCCCAAAGTTCCTATTTGTGAAGTGCTTCCCTCCATCACTAATGATTACCCTTGGTGTTCCAAACCTAGGGAAGATCACCCGGTTGAAGAACCGCACCACCACCTTGGCATCATTTGTAGGAGAGGCGATTGCCTCCACCCATCTTGACACATAGTCCACCGCCAATAGGATGTAGAGATTGCCACATGAAGAAGGGAATGGTCCCATGAAGTCTACACCCCACACATCAAAATTTTCAACTTCTTGGATGTTGTTCAAGGGCATTTCATTCCTCCTTGAGATGTTCTCCGTCCTTTGGCAAGCATCACATGCCGCTACAAAACCTTGCACATCTCTAAACAAGTTAGGCCAATAAAAACCGGATTGCAATACCTTTGCACATGTTTTGTGTGAGCTAGCATGGCCTCCACATGGTAAGGAGTGACAATGCCGGATCACACTCTCCATTTCATCTTCCGGTATGCATCTTCTAAGCACCCCATCCGGGCCTCTCTTGAATAGAAGTGGCTCACTCCAATAGTAATGCCTTACATCGTTGAAGAACTTCTTCCTTTGTGCATATGTAAGTCCGGGAGGCACTTCCTCACACACCAAGTAGTTCACGATGTCGGCGTACCATGGCTCACTTCCTCTAGCCACTTGGAACAAGCATTCCTTCACCATTTGCAATTGTTCATCCCGGAATGAATCATCTATCGGGATGTTGTCTTTCCCAAGCTCTAATGGTGGGAGTCTACTAAGGTGATCCGCCACGGAGTTCTCGGATCCCTTCTTATCTCGTATCTCCAAATCAAACTCTTGAAGAAGAAGGATCCACCGAATCAACCTTGGTTTGGCATCCTTCTTTGTAAGTAGATAACGGATCGCCGCATGATCCGTATAAACTATGACCTTTGCTCCAACAAGGTATGAGCGGAACTTTTCGAATGCATACACCACCGCCAACAACTCCTTCTCGGTGGTAGCATAGTTGAGTTGGGCATCATCTAGCGTCTTGCTAGCATAGTAAATAGCATGAGTGCGCCCTTCTTTCCTTTGCCCTAAAACGGCCCCAACGGCCACATCACTTGCATCGCACATGATTTCAAATGGTAGACTCCAATCCGGAGGTTGCATGATAGGTGCGGAGATCAAGGCGTTCTTCAACCTACAAAACGCTTCAAGACAATCTTTGGAAAAGACAAAATCAACATCTTTCATTAGTAGGTTAGTGAGAGGCTTAGAAATTTTAGAGAAATCTTGAATGAACCTCCGGTAAAAACCGGCATGCCCTAAGAAACTCCTTACCCCCTTCACTGAGGTAGGTGGTGGCAACTTCTCTATCGTTTCAATCTTAGCTCTATCAACCTCAATGCCACGGTTAGACACCAAGTGTCCTAACACAATTCCTTCACTTACCATGAAGTGGCATTTTTCCCAATTTAAGACAAGATTTGTCTCTTCACATCTTTGCAACACTAATGACAAGTTAGCCAAGCAATCATCGAAAGAAGAACCATAAACAGAGAAATCATCCATGAACACTTCCATGATATTTTCTATGTATTCCGAAAAGATAGCCATCATACACCTTTGGAAGGTGGCGGGTGCATTACACAAACCAAATGGCATTCTCCTATATGCAAAGGTACCCCATGGACATGTAAAGGTTGTTTTCTCTTGGTCATCGGGGTGGATAGGGATTTGGAAGAATCCACTATATCCATCTAGATAGCAAAAGTGAGAGTGTTGAGCTAACCTTTCTAGCAC
Organism: Fagopyrum esculentum; assembly: GCA_033239045.1. Taxonomy (NCBI): domain Eukaryota; kingdom Viridiplantae; phylum Streptophyta; class Magnoliopsida; order Caryophyllales; family Polygonaceae; genus Fagopyrum; species Fagopyrum esculentum. The sequence goes on along the minus strand of BSUD01000006.1, from coordinate 49,475,547 downwards.
TTGGTCAATGAAGGGGAGGGGGAAGTGATCTTTCCTAGAGGCCATGTTCAATTTCCTATAATCAATGCACATCCTCCATCCCGTAACCGTCCTAGTCGGTATTAGTTCATTGTTCTCATTAGTTACTACCGTCATTCCACCCTTCTTAGGCACAACATGAACGGGGCTAACCCACTTACTATCCGAGATAGGGTAGATAATTCCCGCATCTAGCAACTTAATGATTTCCTTTTTGACCACCTCTTTCATTATAGGATTCAATCTCCTTTGATGTTCAATAGAGGGTTTGTGGTTATCTTCCATCATTATCTTATGCATGCACAAAGATGGCTTAATGCCAACCAAATCATCAATAGTATAACCAATGGCTTTCCTATGCAATCTTAGTTCATGCAGCAATCTAGTAAGTTCATCATCACTCAAACATGCATTAACAATCACAGGATATGTAGAATTTTCACCAAGAAATGCATACTTCAAATGAGAGGGGAGGGGTTTAAGTTCAAGTGAGGGAGGACCTTTATCGGTTGAAGACGATCCAAATAAGGTTGGATGAGATGAATCCAAAGCAAATGAAGACTCCCCATGGCTCCTAGAAGCTTGATCATCATCAAGAGCTGATTCAGGGAAAACCACGGTTGGAAACACGGGTTGCTCATTTTCCACGACCGTGGTTTTTGCCAAGTTTGCTTCTCGGAGTTGTCCAGAAAGTTTGACGGCCGTGGAACTTAAATCTCGACCGTGGAACTTGCAGCTGTTCAATACTTCTTCGTGGCTCTCAAATCCAACTCTAGGCTCCTCTTCCAATGCATCCAAGGCTTTGATCTCTTCATTGCAAGCCTCCTCATCATCTTCTTCCATCATGCTTAGGGTAAGAACCTTTTCCAAAGGATCCTCGATCAAGATCGAGCTCACAACTTCTCTAGATTCTTCTTGCTCGATTATGCTGAAAATATCTTCATCAAGGGTTGGCCCTTTCATCATGGTGGACAACTTGAACTTGATGTTCTCTTCTCCAATGTTGAAGGAGAGAGTCCCGTTCTTGCAATCCACTAAGCATCCGGAAGTGGCTAGGAAAGGTCTTCCTAAGATGATAGGAACCGGATAATCCGCCGGAATGTCCAACACTACAAAATCAATAGGCACGTAGAATCCTCCTAGCTGCACCGGAATGTCCTCTAGAATTCCAACCGGATGAGTGATAGAGCGGTCCGCCATATAAAGGGTCATCTTGACCGGCTTTGGCTCTCCTAGCCCGACCTTGTTGCTAAGTGCAAGCGGTATGATGCTTACACTTGCCCCAAGATCACAAAGGGCTTCGTACTTCACGTCTCCTACTCCAATTGGAACGCAAAAAGAGCCCGGATCTCTTAGCTTGGGAGGCATTTCTTCCTTCATCGTTTGGATCAACTCCGAGGATCTCTTGGTCATCCTTATCTCCTCATACTCCTCCAACTTCCTTTTGTTGGAGAGTATTTCTTTCAAAAACTTGCCATACGCCGGCATTCCTAAGATGGCATCCATGAACGGAATGTTAATATGTAACTTGGACATTAGTTCAAGGAACTTACCAAAGTGATTGTCCAAACGAGCTCTCGCTCTTGATTGTGGGAACGGTAGTGGTGGCTTGTATGGAGGCGGTGCTACATAAGTTGGCTCTACATCCTTGCTCTTGCCTTCATCCTTTTGCTTCCTTCCCTCTTCTACCACTACTTGTTTCCCATTAGCTTGGTCCTTGGGCAAAGGATCCTTCATACTCAACCCACTCCTTGTTGTGATAGCCAACACTTGGCCTCTTGGGTTGTCTTCGGTTCTTCCGGGAAGCTTCCTCGGATCTCTATGTGCTTCACCCGCCTTTTGAAAGACTTGTGCTTCCAAGACCTTTTGAGCCTTAGAGATTGAAGTCACGGTGCTCTCAAGTCCACTCAATCTTCCTAGCAATTGTTCAAACATGACTTCGGTCCTATCCTTTGAAGGTTGAGTAAAACCGGGTGGAGGTTCTTGTGAAGCTCTTTGTGGTGAGGTTGTGCTTGTGGAGGCGGGGGGGTTCAAGGCTCCATCCGGGTTAGAGTAAGAAAATCCGGGATGGTTGTGGTTTGGCCGGTAATTGTTGAATTGCCGGTTGTTGTTGAAATTTCTTGGGCCTTGGTAATTGTTGAAGTTGCCTCTTCCCATATAATTCACATCTTCCTCCTTGGAAGACAAGTTAGCTTGTGGAAGCACTTGAGGAGTTGCTTGGCTCTTCAAGGTGGTAGTACACAACTCTCTCAAGGACTTCAACTCGTTGTTGATGGCGTCAAGCTTGAAATTGCTCATGGTGACTTCGCTCACCTCATATGCTCCCGCCTTTCTTCCTTCACTCTTCCTATGAGAGTACTTCTCAATCACTAGAGCTTGCTTCTCCACAAACTCCCAAGCATCATCTACATTTTTCTCCATAAATGTCCCACCGGAAAGAGATTGAAGCTTGAATTGGCTATCTTCATCAAGCCCCTTGAAATAGATCTCCAATAGCTCAATCTTCGGTATGCCATGGTGTGGACAATCTAGGAGAAGGTCTTTAAATCTCTCCCAAGATTTGAACAAACTTTCTCTATCCCTCATCACGAAGGCATTGATCTTCCCTCTTAATTCGGTGGTCTTGGAAGGTGGGAAGAACTTGGTCAAGAACTCGGTTGTCATCTCCTCCCAAGTACCAACTCGCCCTTGTGGAATAGATTGATACCAAGCCAAGGCTTTGTCCTTAAGAGAGAAGGAAAAGGCCCTTAGCTTATGGTTGTTGCTCTCCAATCTTGGTGGTCTAAGAGTCTCCATCAAAATCTCATAGTTCATCAAATGTTGGTGAGGAGACTCTCCTTCCATCCCTCCAAATTGATTATGCCGGATCATTTGAAGAACTTGAGGGCGGAGCTCATAGTTGTGGGTTGCGGGATCTCCTAGATTCACACCCGGTCGGTGTGCTCTTTGTGCCGGATCCATACGTCTCCCTAGGGTTTGTGGCTCCTCAATAGCAATGGGAACGACCCTAACATTGGCCGCCGGCTGCGGTTGTGGTGGGGGAGGTGGAGGTTGTCGGCGATTAAGCTCTCCTTGAACAAGGGCTTGCCTAATCTCCTCAATCTCCCTCCTTGTTTCCTCTTGCCTCTCATTGGCAAGTCTCCTTTCTTCCTCCAAGAGCTCATCTCTTAGCCTTATTTGCTCTAAGGCTTCATCCAACTCAGCTTGAAGATTTCTACCGGCCATCTCTTTCTCCTTTCGGATGTTCTTGGATCTAGATCGAAGGGTTTTCTCCGGTTCGGGATCGAATGGAGCTAAATCCTTGCCACGAGATCTTCGCATACACCTAAAGAGAAATAGATGTCCTGAAAAGCAAAGACACAAACAAAAAGAGATCAAAAGCAACAAGAAAGATCTACACTAGAAACATTCACAAAATAGACTCAATCTAGACCTAGTCCCCGGCAACGGCGCCAAAAACTTGTTACGCTAAAAAGTATGCACGCAATAAGCCTTAAATTTATACTCGTTATAATTATCCTAACTTCTAGCGCACCCGCAGTGTACGGGACATTTGTAGTATGGATAGTACTCCGAGGTCGAACACAAAGACTAAGGTGAAATCGATTCAAGTTGTGATTGAGTTTAGCAAAGATCTAAGCCTAATGAAAAGAAAGGAATAAAGAAAGGAAAATTTCAATTGTTTTTGGGTTGGTTTTTGGTGATCAATCGAAGATCTTAATTCATGCAAAGTAAACAATCAAACTAACTAAAAATAAACACAAATGGACAATTCAAACAAGGTAATGATCAAGGAAAGAAAAGACGGATTCTAGGGGTTGGAAGTTCCGGTTATGGCATAGAACTCAAGTTATCTATTCATTCTTTGGATTAACTATGATATGTTGGGATTAGGTGTATCTAATATGGGATCAATTACCGGGTAGGTCTCATGATCCAACTAATCCACTCCTAAGATCTCATTACCGGGTAAGTCTCTAAGATCCTAAGGATGGGAATTCTACACAAACCGGATTGTAAATTAGGGATCTAACCTATCCTTACCGGGTAAGTCTCGGAAAAGGGAAGTCCTAAGTAACTATCCTAGCACATCTAGTCCAATGGCGGCTTATTAGGCTCACCACTACCTAAGGTTTGCTATTTTAGATTCTAAGGGCAAGGATTACCGGGTAAGTCTTTCCTAACTCTTAGTCACTACACTAAGTCACCCTAGGGTAGGTTAAACTTCAACAAACACTAAGGATTTCAACATTTTATAGGTCTAAGGCAAAAATCCTTCGAACTAGGGAAAATCACGGTTTGTTCTTCCGAATCCACGGCCGTGGTTCTTCAAGAACTACCCGTGATTTCTAGCAGCTGCTACGTTCATAAGCAAAAGTCATCCAAAGGTGATTCTAAGTCTGTCCTATCATAGTTCTAGCCATAGCCATCCTTTCCTTACCCTAGAACCGCATCAATTTAGCCTACAACATTTATAATGGAAATCAAAGCAAACAAACATAAAATCATAACATCCATTGCAAGATAATGAAAGAAAGGAGATGAACAAGTGAACTTCAAAAAAACAAACCAATCTGAAAATGGAATTAGAACAACTTACAACCCTTCCAAAAGAAGGTTCAAGGGTTCACAAATCTCTAGAAATAAAATCCGAAATACAAGAGGCTATGGTGTGTGATCTTCTCTCCTCTTCAATGGAACCTTTCTTCTTCTCTTTGGCACTTTCCTTCCTAGAAAAAATCTTCTTCTCTTGAGAATATATTTGTTAGAGAGAAATGGGTAATGGATGAGCTGCTCCCAAACTACCCCAGCTGCTTCAAACAACCCATGATGGACCACTTTTATAACAAATCTTTCATGAGCTGGCCATGAGAGTCGTGGCACAGCTGTCACGAGAATCTGGCAAAATCCACGGTCATTTCCACGGCCGTGGTTCTTCAGAGAACCGTGATTCTATGCAGAAACTTCGCCTTGGATCATTGAGCTGTGGTTTGGTGCATGGCTGGTGTTGGCAAGGTTCCATGAGTCCTCCTTAGCCCTTTGCTTGTGTCCTAATGAGTCCGAGGACGTGTCATCTAAATGAACGATCCTTAAACGCATCGTTTTAGCTCTAAACTTCCCGAAATACCTACAAAACGCACACAAGTCCGTGTAGACGTCTATCTCGACAAAATACATGTTTTGAGTGCAAAACGTCTTGGACTAGTGCTAGATCATGCATGATTGAGCGAGAATCCTATCTAAATGTACACCTAAAAGTATGTTATAAATCGTGTTATTACTCCCCTTTCATGGCTGCAAGTAATGCGAACTCCACCTCATCGCCGCCAATGTTGAATTTCAGCTTGGCGTTCTTGTAATCCACGTTGCAACCCGAAGTTGCTAGAAATGGCCTCCCGAGAATAATAGGAACAGGATAATCTGCGGGAATGTCAAGTACAACAAAATCTATTGGTAAATAGAAGTTACCTAACTTGACCGGAACGTCCTCCAAGATGCCCACGGGATGGGTGATGGAGCGATCCGCCATATAAAGTCGAATCTTGACCGGCTTGGGCTCTCCAAGTCCGATCTTCGCACATAGCTCCAGCAGGATGATGCTCACGCTGGCTCCTAGATCACAAAGGGCTTCACATGTAACATCCCCAACTTGAATGGGAATGCAAAATGAGCCGGGATCTCTTAATTTAGGTGGCATCTTCTCCTTCGTGATTTGAATGAGCTCCGAGGATTTAGATGTCATCCTAACTTCACCAAAATCTTCCAGTTTCCTCTTCCTTGATAGGATCTCCTTCAAGAACTTCCCATAGGCGGGCATTCCTAGAATAGCATCAAGGAAAGGAATGTTAATATGTAGTTTATTCATCAAGTTAAGGAACTTACCAAAGTGCTTGTCTAGATGTGCTCTGGCCCTTGACTGGGGGAATGGAAGTGGTGGTTTGTATGCAGGAGGTGGAACATAAACTTCAGTTTTCCCCTCCGCTTTCTGTGGCTCCACCTCGGTTGGCATCTTGGTCGAGGTGTTCTTCGACTGTACCTGGACCGAGGTGGTCTTTGTCGGTTCTGGCACCGACCGAGGCACTGGATCTGCAGTTTTCAGTCCACTCCTCGTAGTTATGGCCATGATCTAGCCCTTAGGGTTGCTTTCCGTCTTTGCTGGGAGCTTCCCTGGATCTCTTGGCGCTTCATTCGCCCTACTTGCAAGTTGTTGTTCAAAGGCTTTTTGGGCCTTTGAAAATGAAATCATAGAAGTCTCCATAGCGTTGAGCTTGATCAAGATAGCCTCTAGAACTGCGTCTTTCTTTTCTGGCTGAGACGAACTTGATCCTTGCCCCTGGCTCTTTAATGGAGTAGAAGAAGAAGAAGAAGGGGAAGAGAGGAAAGGGTTAGAGGAATCGTTAGAGTTGGAGTTTGAATTATTGTTATCAGAATTTTGGTTGTTCGCCCTCCAGTTATTGCTATTGGATCCTCTATTGTTGTTGTTGTAATTGTTGTTACGGGAACCGTTGTTGTTGTTACGGTATCCGTTGTTGTTGTTCCTTTGCCCTTGCTCTTCCTTCTTGGTTTGAGCAACCAAGAGTTCCTTCAATTGCTTCACGTCATTCTTCAAAGACGTGAGTTGATTGTTGTTGGGCTTAGTTTCCTGGAAGTTAACTCTTTTAACTCCACCTTCAGCTCCTTGGTGCGTGTACTTCTCCATATGCAAAGCTTGCTTCTCAATGAAGTCCCAAGCTTCGTCAATCGCCATGTCCATAAAGGTACCGGCGGAGAGTAGTTGGAGATTGAACTGGGTGCTTCCGTACAGTCCCTTGAAGTATATCTCCAATAACTCTAACTTTGGAATCCCATGATGTGGGCAATCCAAAAGAATGTCCTTGAACCTCTCCCATGACTTGGACAAGCTCTCCTTGTCCTTCATAATGAAAGCGTTGATCTTCCCTCTCATTTCGGCTGTCTTTGAGGGGGGAAATAATTTGGTCAAGAATTCCGTTGTCATCTCCTCCCACGTGCTAATTTTTCCTGGAGGAAGAGATTGATACCAAGTAAGAGCTCTATCTTTTAAAGAAAAGTAAAAAGGTCGTAGCTTGTAGTTGTTATTTTCAGTCCTCGGAGGTCTCAAGGTTTCCATCAAGATCTCATAGTTTTGAAGATGTTGATGTGGTGATTCCTTCTCCAGCCATCCGAATTGGCATTAGCGAATCATGGATAGAACTTGCGGTCGAAGTTCATAGTCATGGTCCGCTGGATCTCCTAGGTTAACTCCTGGACACCTCAGTTGTTGATTGGGGTCCATCCTTTGACCTAGGGTTTGTGGGATTCCTGCAAGAAGAACGTCTCGGACTGGCACCCGAGGTGGAAGTACATCGGCCGGGGCGTCAGGTACTGGGACCTGCCTCGGTCGAGGGTCAGCAACTGGGACCTGCATCAGTCGAGGATCAGCAACTGGATCTTCCCTCGGTCGAAGTAGAATCTGGTCTCGTATGGCTGCCATCTCTGCTTCGATTGCTTCAGTCTTGGTGCGAGTTTCTTCCTTCTCTTGCCTTAGTTCTTCCCTGCTGAGGCGTAGCAGCTCTAACGCCTCTTTCAACTCGGCCTCAAGATCGCGGTTGTCTTGTTGGGCCATCTTCGCTTCTCTTAAGCGTCGCTTGTATGTCTTTTTTGGTTCGGGATCGTAAGGAACGATTTCCTTCCCAGTGCGGGTTCTTCGCATATACCTAAGAAAGAACCTGCAAAAGTCACTCAAGTAGAGTGGTTAGTAGACACGGGGGCAAGTGCCCCAAGAGTAAACTGTAACCGGCTCGGTCTAGACCAAGTCCCCGGCAACGGCGCCAAAAAACTTGTTCGCTCCAAACGGTGTGTGCAAGCTTTAAATTTATAACCCTAGACGTAAGCTTAAAACAAGGATGCGAACCCGCAGTGTACGGGTCAATCGTAGTAAAAAGCAAGGAATTTCAGGGGTCGATCACAGGGACTTAGTGAAACAAAGTCCAATTACGGTATGCTTATGTAAATACTAACCACAAGAGGTGATCAAAACAATCAAAGATGATATAGAAGTCAATAAAGCAAATATGCAATTCTAGGGATTAAAGCATCTAGTTGTGGTTCCAACTCAAGATCTAAAGATAAGCGGACAAAGCTGAGATTTTTGCATGGGGAAGGTGTTACTTAAGTGGAATAGATCACCGAGTAAGTCTCACTACTCACTAATCCAAAACCGTAACTCCTATTACCGGGTAAGTCTCAAGGAATCAAGATAAAGAACTATAACCTCAAACTAACACACCATCTAAGGGAATAGAATCAACCTTTACCGGGTAAGTCTCAGGCTAACTCACAAAGATGGGATGAAAGCACACTCAAACCCCAATAAAGGACAAACCTTTATTACCTACACTTATGATCTTAGGTAAACAAACTAAGGAATTACCGGGTAAGTCTCATCCTAGGCTTGCATTAAACCAGGAAAGGTGTAATAAGAATAGGATTTGGCAAACTCTAACACTTAACCCTCAGTTTAGGATCAGATAAGTCACCTCGGTCAACCAAATTCCACCCCGGCCGAGATGTTCATCGACTGAGCGAGATGCTTAGGGTTAAGGTTAAAGACTCGAACTTTCAGGGTCCTACTGTGATTAAGATTATTCTATCATTGTTTTTCCCACAACCTTCAGCCAATCACCCTAGAATCACACAAGGAAATTAGCCACTCATCATCATGAAAGCAATAATCAAATATATGGGAAGAAGGTGAATATTTGAACAAGAAGAATTTAATGAAAAGACTTCAATAACTGAATCAAATATCACAACAAAGCGTTCCTTGGATAGAAATCTAACAAGGCAAGATAACAAGGAAGGGAATCTAAGATAATCTTACAAAACCTTTCAAAAGCTATAAAAGCTATAATCTTCAATCTTCCTTCAACCTTCAAAAAGGTTCTTCAAATCTCCCAACTGGAGTATGGTTGCTGCGTGTGGTAGGTGTAAAACAAGGTGATAGCGGGTTCCGGTGTAAGCGGGGTACTCAGCCGTAAGCAGGGTATTAGCGGATGTCGGATTTGTGGGAAATCCGACCCTTTTTATAGGAAAATTACTCTCCAAAGATAAGATATCTTAGAAAGATCTCTTCCCATAAAAATAGGTAAAATATATGATCTAGCATATCTTCTTCCTTCCAGGAGCCAAGCCCAAAAATATAAGATCTCTTTCCAAAGATAAAAGTTCTCAGCCAAGAATAAAATATTCTCGCCGCGTCCCAGGTGTTCGCCTCGGTCGAGTCGGCTCCTTTGGATCACCTCGGTCGAGGTGAATCTGTGGTCAACCGAGGTGAGTCACAACTGAATGTGAAATCTCTCAAATCTGGTCCAAAGTGAATCTTAAATCCATGGCTATGCTTCCTGGATGGTTCCTTATGTTCTTGAATGTAGCTCCAATGACTCCATGGCTCCTTTTTGATGTAAAACGTGCCATTTTACCTACGATTACAACAAAACTAGGTGTAGACCTCGATTCTTGCAAAGGTAGATGAAATGGTAATATAATCACATAATATACATACAAACATGCAGATTATTGAAGATAAAACGTCCAAACAAACCCCAAAATATAGACTATAGTTCATGATATCACCCACCTGCACCAGCTTGGTGTTTCCTTTGGTTCTGCAGGTGTGTGTTGCTTCTAGACCTTCCTTAGGGTGCCTTTGTTCCCTCCTTTCCTAGTATGAGTGCTTAGGATCTTGCTAGATGTGTGAGGTTGAGTTTTGATGATGTTTATGATCGGTTTATGCCTTGTATGGCTTTTGAGGTTCGTTAGGTTGTGAGTGAGGTTGAGGTTTATCCTTTGGATCCCTTTGGGTCTAGGTGTGACCCTTATGTAGTTAGGAGTCTGATATATCTCCTTATGCCTTGTTTATAGGCTGTGTTGTCCCTCCAGTGTAGAGGTGATCGTGGTTGAGTTGTGATCGAGGTTGAGGTAAGTCCGTAGGACTTACTTAGCTTCCATCCTTATATTGGGTGTTTGCATGAGTGGTGTGTGCTTTGTATATTTGTTATGATAGCATGTGATGTCGTATATACCGACCTATGTTGTATTGATTGCCCCGTATGCGTGAATGTGATAACCTTTCCCTTTCACCCTGCCGTGGAGTCTGGGAGGTTCTCTTGGGTCAGGTCAGACCGGTTTACTGGAAGGGCATAATCCACTCCTATAGGGTACACGGATTGTGTGACCGATACTAGTACGGCTGGCTAGCACGCTCAGAGGCGAGGATGTATCGGTCCTCGTGTCACATAGTTTCATATATCTTATATATACGTTTGGAGTGAATGACCATTATATTGTTGAATAAATGGGTAAAATGAGTGGAAGCATGTTGATGTGTTTATCTTTCCTTATTTGTGATTGTGCTTATGCATTACTCTATATATGTATATGGATAGTTAATGGTTTATTACCATGTTGTAGATGCCCCACAGGATAGGCATGTTGCTCGGTGATCTAGCAGAGTGGCATGCTGAGGACGTCTCGTACATAGGTTGTGTGGGCTTTTGGGTCTGTTATCTTCCATCCTGCGTGAGGATGGTCTTTTGTTACCTCTTGTGTGAGGGTGTTATGTTTCGTACTCGGCTATGTTGTCTTACCTTTTGGGTTGTACAGTTTTATACAGTTTTATGTATTTGTTTTCATGTCTGTCAATGCCATGTTGTAAGGTCCAGTGAACTTGTTGTCAAGCTAGGGTCACGATCCATTGTGAGATCCTAGCCCAATGTAGCACTCCAAGTCCCGCAGATTCGGAGTGTTACACATATTTTTAGGCTTTTTATTTTAGGAACTTTAATTCCGACTTTATTTCCGCCATTTAAGTTCCGACCCTTTGTATGGCCTTCATCCACTATATAAGGGGATGCTTGGCTCATTTGTAAAGCATGGTCAATTTGATTAAGTATATGAGAAGTATTTTCCTCCTACTTACTTGAGCATCAATCTCTCTTCCATCCTCTCAAAGTTCTTCTTTTGGATCTTCGATCTAAACTCATCCATCTTCAAGATTCTTCAAGAATAAACCCAACCAATCCACTTCAAGGCTTGATCGATCAATCTAGATCGACTCAACCATTCAACGTCCGCCTCCATCTCTAAGCTTCCGCAACCCACCTTCAAACGCATCCGCACTTCAACTAAGGAGTAGTTGAGCTTCAGTTTGATCTAGATCCAGAATCTTTCATTGACGTGTCCAAGGATGCATCATTGTAGCCCTGTGTTCGCTCCAAACGGTGTGTGCAAGCTTTAAATTTATAACCCTAGACTTAAGCTTAAAACAAGGATGCGAACCCGCAGTGTACGGGTCAATCGTAGTAAAAGCAAGAAAATTCCAGGGGTCGATCACAGGGACTTGGTGAAACAAAGTCCAGTACAGTATGCTAATGTCAATGCTTAACCACAAGAGCAAGTAATACAATCAAAGATGAATAAGATGTCAAATAAAGCAAACATGCAATTCTAGGGATTAAAGCATCTAGTTGTGGTTCCAACTCAAGATCTATAGATAAGCGGACAAAGCTGAGATTTTTGCGTGGGGAGGGCGTTTCTAAAGTGGAGTAGATCACCGGGTAAGTCTCACTACACACTAATCCTGAACCGTAACTCCTATTACCGGGTAAGTCTCAAGGAATTAAGATAAAGAACTATAACCTCAAACTAACACACCATCTAAGGGAATAGAATCAACCTTTACCGGGTAAGTCTCAGGCTAACTCACAAAGATGGGATGGAAGCACACTCAAACTCCAATAAAGGACAAGCCTTTATTACCTACACTTATGATCGTTGGTACACAAACTAAGGAATTACCGGGTAAGTCTCATCCTAAGCTTGCTTTGAACTAGAAGGGTGTAATAAGAATAGGATTTGGCAAACTCTAACACTTAACTCTCAGTTTAGGGTCGGATAAGTCACCTCGGTCAGAAGAATTCCATCCCGGCCGAGATGTTCATCAACCGAACGAGGTGCTTAGGGTTAAGGTTAAAGACTCGAACTTTCAGGATCCTACTGGAATCTAAGATTATTCTATCATTGTTTTTCCCACAACCTTCAGCCAATCACCCTAGAATCACACAAGGAAATTTAGCCACTCATCATCATAATGAAAGTATTAAATATATGGAAGAAGGTGAATATTTGAACAAAGAAGAATTTAATGAAAACACTTCAATAACTGAATCAAATATCACACAAAATCGTTCCTTGGATAATAATCCAACAAGACACGACAACAAGGAAAGGAATTGAAGACAATCTTACAAAACCCTCCAAAAAGCTATAAAGCTATAGTCTTCAATCTTCCTTCAACCTTCAAAAAAAGGTTCTTCAAATCTCTCCCAAATTGGAGTAGGATGCGGCTGCTGCGCTTGTATGCGAGATGCAATCGATGTATGCAGCCTCCTTTTTGGTGTAAGCGGGCTTATCGAATTGTGGAAATCCAACCCTTTTTATAGGAAAAATAAACCTCCAAAGATAATAAATCTTAAGAAGATATATTCCCATAAAAATAGGTAAAATATATGATTCTGCATATCTCCTTCCTTCCAGAAGCTCAGCCCAAAAATATAAGATCACTTTCCAAAATTAAAAGATCTCTTCCAAGAATAAAATATTCTCGCCGCGTCCTAGGTGTTTGCCTCGGTCGAGTCGGCGTCTCTGGATCGCCTCGGTCGAGATGAATCTCTGGTCAACCGAGGTGACTCATAACTGAATGTAGAATCTCTCAAAACTGGTCCAAAGTAAATCTTTAATCCATGGTTGTGCTTCCTGAATGTAGCTCCAAATGACTCTTGACTCCTTTTGATCCTTTTTGATGCAAAACGTACCACATTACCTGCAATTACAACGAAACTAGGTGTAGACCTCGATTCTCGCAAAGGTAGATGAAATGGTAGTAAAATCACATAATGTACATACAAACATGCAGATCATGAAAGATAAAACGTCCAAACAAACCCCCAAATATAGACTATAATTCATGCTATCAAAATACCCCATACTTAGCCCTTGCTTGTCCCTAAGCAAGTTCCTCATATAGAAATCAAGATAGAATGGATTATAAGTCAAGAAAATCAGTGAAAAGTCTTTCAAAAACATTTTATGGTGTGAAACTATCATAGATCACTCTAAGGGAATACTTCTTGGAATTAAAAACTTAACATGATCAAAACATTTTATAAATATAAGAAAGTTGTTCATCTTTGCATAAAATCATAGAATGCATAATAAATCATAATTATCAAAATTAATTATGCATAATCCGATTTAAACCACTAAGTCAATCAACAAGCTCAAGGTCTCAAGGGCTTCCCAAAAGAAAAGGTCAAGAAACGTGTAGGGTAGGGATGTATGTAAGGTAATGTGGTGCTAGAATCCGGGAAAAGGATGAACTTCACTTTCACTTCAACTTGCAACATCTTCCACCAATAAGCTTTGCTTATCTCACATTTTTTTTTCTTTTTACTTTACTTTTTGGGATGCATGGACAGAGGTGCACAATAACCGAAGCCTAGGAAATCTGCAATCATCAATTTCTCGAGATGCATCAAACCCTTGATGCACATACCATGACCCGTTAGGAATATCGCTCAATCCGACTTTGGCAAGACACAAACACCCGGCTATGTGAATGGTGCCGAGTTACTCATCTTCATGATTGACTTCCCCAAACCTAAAATTACTTTCTAGCACTTCACATCCATCTCACTTCTCAATTTTAACTTGCTTTCACCACTTCGCTTGCTTCCAAATTCCCGGATAGGTAAGGGAGGCAAAATGTATATGAGGGGCTAAGCATGATCAAGAAGAAGAAGAAGAAGAGAATGAATTGCCTTGGTCTTTCCAAGATGAATGTGAGAGAACTTATGCTGCGGTGTCAACCTTCAAATTCAACATAATTTGGATAAAAACAAAATATTAAACATGCCAATAATTTCAAACAAAGCATTTAGCAACTTAAACATATCATAAAACATTTCAAACACATAAAGAATTTAAAACCAGTCAGTAAACAAGATCTTCACTGAGATCATATCCAGATAAGTAACACAAAAATCGTTTTCGAAAACTCTCAGTTAACCCACCTCGGTCGAGATGTTATTGGTTCAACCGAGGTGAAACACCTCGTTTTGCCTGAACTGTCCCGGTCGAGGTCGAAAATTTTTTTTTTTAAAACCATTTTTTTTCGGTTTCGACGTTTTTCTCAATCAAATAACCTGTAAGTATGCATGAAATCTCAGATAAACATATAAATGCGGAATGAAGCATAAATATGAAAATATCCGAAATAATAAAATACATCATAAGTCAAATAATACATCGAAGTCAAATAAGTCAAGTAATACATCAACTACCCCATACTTGAGACACACTGTCCCAGTGGGTATAATAAAAGTCTGAATAAAAGAGGACTCACCGGATAAAGAGCCGAACTGCATAAAAATAAATAAATAAAGCCTGCAGCTCCTCAGAAGTCCTGATCCGGTGGTGGTGGTGGAATGTAGGGGAACTGAGCAGGATCATAGGGATAGCCCATGACATGCTGGAACTGTAGCTGAGCCATCATGTGCTGATGATGCTGCCGCTCCTGCATCTCCCGGATATCCAATGAAAGTGCAGCATAAGTGTCGATAACCTGATCCGTCAGGTCGTCGATCCGTCGGTGTGCTGCTCTGTCCCTGACTCTCTGCCTCCTGCGCCTAGCGGGCCTGACTGGAGAAGTCTCAGCTGGCGCCGGCTCAGTATCCTCCTTATCCTCATCAAGATCAATAATGGGAGGCGCGCTCATCCCAGCAGTATCTGTCCCTGTGTCCATCGGGACGCCGCCTCCTCTCTCGTCAACTGTCTCGTCATCATCATCCTCATCCTCAGCCTCCTCTGCAGCAACAGCTGCTCCCTCTCTGTAATCCTCCATAAGCGGAGCCCATGCTGTCTGCCAAAAATGTGGGTCGTAGACAGAGAACTGTGCAGACCATCTGATGCCCTGAGGTGCAGTCCGCTCCCATGGCATGGCGACGTATGGAGTGGTCAACCCACGGGGAACCAGAATCCTCCGCGTAATCATCTCCTGCAGACCCAGCGGCTTCGGAGCCGCCGCCAATGTGCACACGCTGAGGTCCATCCCATGGTAAGTGGCGATGTGGGTGACTAGACCTCCACAGCAAATATCCCCCTTCGACTTGGCCTTGATCTTGTGCAGATCCTCTGCCAAGAGCAAGCCAAAGTCGGGGAAACCTCCTGTGACCATGCAGTATAAAGAGAAGAGCTCCCCCTGTCTGATCTTCTGGGGCGTCTCAGTACGCGCCAGAAGCATCTCACTGAATATCCGGTGGGCGAGTCTGAAGGCTGGGTGAAAGATGACTTTCTCCCTGGAATCTCCAGGGCGCCATCTGTCTGCGTGAGTAGTGATGTGGGCTATCTGTCCCCAAAACTCCCTAGCTACTGATCGGGAGGGAAAGTCTACAGCGGTAGGGGCAGGAAAGCTAAAGATCTCTCTCCATATCTCTAATGGAACTATGAAGTTCCGGCTCATCAGCCGGTACTTCACAGATCCCTCTGTGGGTAGGTAGGAGAAGGAGCTGACAAACTCGAGTGTCGGCTCTATGTAGGCTGGGGCTCGGATCTCAGAAAACTGATCCAGCCCGACTGTGGCGATCATCCTCCTAAGGTCAGCCTCTAACCCTAGGCAGTCAAAAGCGGATACCTCCAGAAATCGTGGTGCGATAACTGGACGGCCCGCTATCCTCTCATAGTCTACCCGGCATCTCTCGTGGATGACCGGGCGGTAGGGACGGGAAGAAGAAGGGGAAGGGGAAGGTGAGGATCTATCTCTAAGGGCCAGTAATCTGTCTGAACTCATCTTCTCAAAACAGCACTGTCAGACCACCTCGGTTGCTGACAAGTCTCAGAAATCACCTCGGTCGAGGTGCAGACCGACTGGACCGAGGCGTAGCAGTTTCGATTTCAATTCTCAGAAATTCAGTTCTTTTCCCCCTAAAATCACTACAATTGCTTCCTAAGGGGTACTTATGGGTTTCCTCAGCAAAATCAAGGGCAACCAAAGCCCAAAAAGCAGTAAACGAGTCGGTTAGGGTTTTCGAACTTTGTTTACCTCGTTTCGGTCGAAACACTCAATCTTTCTGCAGATCTGTAGTTGCAATCGATTCTTCTTCCCCTCAATTGCAGTTTTGAAGCAGAAATCGTCGAAAAAGAGTGAGAAACGAGGGAGAACGAGGTGCGCTGTCGCCGCGGTCGAAATGGGTGAAAAATAAAAAGTGAAAAGTAATTTTCCCTTTTTATACCGTCACGAGATCTGCTGTCACCTCGGTCGAGATGGTCTCGACTGGACCGAGGTGGTACGGACCGAGGCGGTTCTGCAGAAACCCTAGTCGCCTCGGTTGCTTCAAGAATCAACTCGGTCGAGGTGTTCTGACAGTGACCGAGGTGCCTCTTTCTTCTCAGAATCTCGAACTTCTCTCTTTCCAGGAGTGCTCCTTCCTGTTGTCTGTCCAAAACGCCAAAAACAAAGCAAAGCAAAGCAAAAACAAAAACTATCTAAACTAGACTAGAAAACGGGAAAGAAAGCAATACCTTGGGTTGCCTCCCAAGAAGCGCTTGATTTAAGGTCGCTAGCTGGACCATGATGCGTCTCAAACGAGGTAGATCGGCGCGACCTCCTCAACCGGCGTTTCCGGTTGGTACTTCTTAAGTCTATGACCGTTGACCTTGAAGCTTCCGCTAGTTTCGCCCCATATCTCAACTGCACCATGAGGGAAAACATGTTTCACAATGTAAGGTCCGGTCCATCTAGATTTCAACTTACCTGGAAAAAGACGGAGGCGGGAGTTGAAGAGTAGAACTAAATCTCCTTCGTTAAGCTCCTTTGGAACGATACGCTTGTCATGCCATCTCTTCGTCCTTTCCTTGTAGATCTTGGCATTCTCATAGGCGTTCAAACGCAGCTCTTCCAGCTCGTTAAGTTCCAATAGTCGCTTCTCACCAGCCTCCTTAATGTCAAAGTTCAACCATTTGATAGCCCAATACGCTTTGTGCTCCAACTCAACGGGCAAATGGCAAGATTTCCCATACACCAAGTTATAAGGGGTGGTGCCTATGGGAGTCTTGAATGCGGTCCTGTATGCCCAAAGAGCATCGTCTAATTTCATGGACCAATCCTTCCTCGTCCAAAAACTTGTTCGCTCCAAACGGTGTGTGCAAGCTTTAAATTTATAACCCTAGACTTAAGCTTAAAACAAGGATGCGAACCCGCAGTGTACGGGTCAATCGTAGTAAAAGCAAGAAAATTCCAGGGGTCGATCACAGGGACCTGGTGAAACAAAGTCGAAACGGTATGCTAATGTCTAACCACAAGAGCAATTAACACAATCAAAGATGAATAAGATGTCAAATAAAGCAAACATGCAATTCTAGGGATTAAAGCGTCTAGTTGTGGTTCCAACTCAAGATCTATAGATAAGCGGACAAAGCTGAGATTTTTGCATGGGGAAGGTGTTTCTAAAGTGGAGTAGATCACCGGGTAAGTCTCACTACACACTAATCCTAAACCGTAACTCCTATTACCGGGTAAGTCTCAAGGAATTAAGATAAAGAACTATAACCTCAATCTAACACACCATCTAAGGGAATAGACTATAATTCATGCTATCAAAATACCCCATACTTAGTCCTTGCTTGTCCCCAAGCAAGTTCTTTATATAAAAGACAAGATAGAATGGATTATAAGTCAAGAAAATCAATGAAAAGTCTTTCAAAAACATTTTATGGTGTGCAACCATCTTAGATCACTCTAAGAGAATACTTCCTGGAATTAAAAACTCAATATGATCAAAACATTTTATAAATATAGAAAAGTTGTTCATCTTTGCATAAAACCATAGAATGCATAATAAATCATAATTATCAAAATTAATCATGTATAATCCAGTTTAAACCGCTAAGTCAATCAACAAGCTCAAGGTCTCAAGGGCTTCCCAAAAGAAAAGGTCAAGAAACGTGTAGGGTAGGGATGTATGTAAGGTAATGTGGTGCTAGAATCCGGGAAAAGGATGAACTTCACTTTCACTTTGACTTGCAACATCTTCCACCAATAAGCTTTGCTTATCTCACACTTTTTCTTTTTTTACTTTACTTTTTGGGATGCATGGACAGAGGTGCACAATAACCGAAGCCTAGGAAATCTGCAATCATCAATTTCTCGAGATGCATCAAACCCTTGATGCACATACCATGACCCGTTAGGAATATCGCTCAATCCGACTTTGGCAAGACACAAACACCCGGCTATGTGAATGGTGCCGAGTTACTCATCTTCATGATTGACTTCCCCAAACCTAGAATTGCATTCTAACACTTTCACTTTCAGCCATCTTCAACTTTAATTTGCTTTCACCACTTCGCTTGCTTCCAAATTCCCGGATAGGTAAAGGAGGCAAAATGTATATGAGGGGCTAAGCATGATCAAGAAGAAGAAGAAGAAGAGAATGAATTGCCTTGGTCTTTCCAAGATGAATGTGAGAGAACTTATGCTGCGGTGTCAACCTTCAAATTCAACATAATTTGGATAAAAACAAAATATTAAACATGCCAATAATTTCAAACAAAGCATTTAGCAACTTAAACATATTATAAAACCTTTCAAACATATAAAGAATTTAAAACCAGTCAGTAAACAAGATCTTCACTGAGGTCATATCCAGATAAGTAACACAAAAATCGTTTTCGAAAACTCTCAGTTAACCCACCTCGGTCGAGATGTTCTTGGTTCAACCGAGGTGAAACACCTCGTTTTGCCAGAACTGTCCCGGTCGAGGTCGAAAAAATGGTTTTTTTAAAAACCATTTTTTTTTCGGTTTCGACGTTTTTCTCAATCAAATAACCTGTAAGTATGCATGAAATCTCAGATAAACATATAAATGCGGAATGAAGCATAAATATGAAAATATCCGAAATAATAAAATACATCATAAGTCAAATAATACATCGAAGTCAAATAAGTCAAGTAATACATCAACTACCCCATACTTGAGACACACTGTCCCAGTGGGTATAATAAAAGTCTGAATAAAAGAGGACTCACCGGATAAAGAGCCGAACTGCATAAAAATAAATAAATAAAGCCTGCAGCTCCTCAGAAGTCCTGATCCGGTGGTGGTGGTGGAATGTAGGGGAACTGAGCAGGATCATAGGGATAGCCCATGACATGCTGGAACTGTAGCTGAGCCATCATGTGCTGATGATGCTGCCGCTCCTGCATCTCCCGGATATCCAATGAAAGTGCAGCATAAGTGTCGATAACCTGATCCGTCAGGTCGTCGATCCGTCGGTGTGCTGCTCTGTCCCTGACTCTCTGCCTCCTGCGCCTAGCGGGCCTGACTGGAGAAGTCTCAGCTGGCGCTGGCTCAGTATCCTCCTCATCCTCATCAAGATCAATAATGGGAGGCGCGCTCATCCCAGCAGTATCTGTCCCTGTGTCCATCGGGACGCCGCCTCCT
Organism: Fagopyrum esculentum; assembly: GCA_033239045.1. Classification (NCBI taxonomy): domain Eukaryota; kingdom Viridiplantae; phylum Streptophyta; class Magnoliopsida; order Caryophyllales; family Polygonaceae; genus Fagopyrum; species Fagopyrum esculentum. The sequence continues at coordinate 49,455,973 of BSUD01000006.1, read as the reverse complement.
CTCTCATCGACAGTCTCGTCGTCGTCATCCTCATCGACCTCCTCAGCCTCCTCAGCAGCCTCAGCAGCAGCAGCTGCTCCCTCTCTGTAATCCTCCATAAGCGGAGCCCATGCTGTCTGCCAAAAATGTGGGTCGTAAACAGAGAACTGTGCAGACCATCTGATGCCCTGAGGTGCAGTCCGCTCCCAAGGCATGGCAACGTACGGAGTGGTCAACCCACGGGGAACCAGAATCCGCCGCGTAATCATCTCCTGCAGACCCAGCGGCTTCGGAGCCGCCGCCAACGTGCAAACACTGAGGTCCATCCCGTGGTATGTGGCGATGTGGGTGACTAGACCTCCACAGCAAATATCCCCCTTCGACTTGGCTTTGATCTTGTGCAGATCCTCTGCCAAGAGCAAGCCAAAGTCGGGGAAACCTCCTGTGACCATGAAGTATAAAGAGAAGAGCTCCCCCTGTCTGATCTTCTGGGGCGTCTCAGTACGCGCCAGAAGCATCTCACTGAATATCCGGTGGGCGAGTCTGAAGGCTGGGTGAAAGATGACTTTCTCCCTGGAATCTCCAGGGCGCCATCTGTCTGCGTGAGTAGTGATGTGGGCTATCTGTCCCCAAAACTCCCTAGCTACTGATCGGGAGGGAAAGTCTACAGCGGTAGGGGCAGGAAAGCTAAAGATCTCTCTCCATATCTCTAATGGAACTATGAAGTTCCGGCTCATCAGCCGGTACTTCACAGATCCCTCTGTGGGTAGGTAGGAGAAGGAGCTGACAAACTCGAGTGTCGGCTCTATGTAGGCTGGGGCTCGGATCTCAGAAAACTGATCCAGCCCGACTGTGGCGATCATCCTCCTAAGGTCAGCCTCTAACCCTAGGCAGTCAAAAGCGGATACCTCCAGAAATCGTGGTGCGATAACTGGACGGCCCGCTATCCTCTCATAGTCTACCCGGCATCTCTCGTGGATGACCGGGCGGTAGGGACGGGAAGAAGAAGGGGAAGGGGAAGGTGAGGATCTATCTCTAAGGGCCAATAATCTGTCTGAACTCATCTTCTCAAAACAGCACTGTCAGACCACCTCGGTTGCTGACAAGTCTCAGAAATCACCTCGGTCGAGGTGCAGACCGACTGGACCGAGGCGTAGCAGTTTCGATTTCAATTCTCAGAAATTCAGTTCTTTTCCCCCTAAAATCACTACAATTGCTTCCTAAGGGGTACTTATGGGTTTCCTCAGCAAAATCAAGGGCAACCAAAGCCCAAAAAACAGTAAACGAGTCGGTTAGGGTTTTCGAACTTTGTTTACCTCGTTTCGGTCGAAACACTCAATCTTTCTGCAGATCTGTAGTTGCAATCGATTCTTCTTCCCCTCAATTGCAGTTTTGAAGCAGAAATCGTCGAAAAAGAGTGAGAAACGAGGGAGAACGAGGTGCGCTGTCGCCGCGGTCGAAATGGGTGAAAAATAAAAAGTGAAAAGTAATTTTCCCTTTTTATACCGTCACGAGATCTGCTGTCACCTCGGTCGAGATGGTCTCGACTGGACCGAGGTGGTACGGACCGAGGCGGTTCTGCAGAAACCCTAGTCGCCTCGGTTGCTTCAAGAATCAACTCGGTCGAGGTGTTCTGACAGTGACCGAGGTGCCTCTTTCTTCTCAGAATCTCGAACTTCTCTCTTTCCAGGAGTGCTCCTTCCTGTTGTCTGTCCAAAACGCCAAAAACAAAGCAAAGCAAAGCAAAAACAAAAACTATCTAAACTAGACTAGAAAACGGGAAAGAAAGCAATACCTTGGGTTGCCTCCCAAGAAGCGCTTGATTTAAGGTCGCTAGCTGGACCATGATGCGTCTCAAACGAGGTAGGAGGTTCCCTCACCCCATACTTCACCTCCATCGTGGGGTGAAGTAAGTAGATCCATCAAACGCTCCAAGACATGCAAGTGCTCATCGGGGAATGAATCGTCTATGGGCGGGTGATCCGTCTCGCGGGAGGATTCCGGTAGCCGGCTGAGGTGATCCGCAACTGAATTCTCGGATCCCTTCTTATCGCGGATCTCAAGGTCAAACTCTTGAAGCAAGAGAATCCATCGAATAAGACGCGGCTTAGCATCTTTCTTAGCCATCAAGTAACGAATGGCTGCATGGTCGGTGTAGACAATGACTTTCGCCCCTACTAGATAGGAACGAAACTTCTCGAAAGCATATACAACCGCCAATAACTCCTTTTCTGTGGTAGCGTAGTGGCGTTGTGCTTCATCTAGCGTCTTGCTAGCATAGTAAATGGCGGTGGTCCGTCCATCCTTCTTTTGCCCAAGCACCGCTCCTACGGCTACATCGCTAGCATCACACATGACCTCAAAGGGCAAGGTCCAATCAGGAGGTTGGATAATGGGAGCGGAGATCAACGCTTCCTTAATCCTGTAAAAAGCATCAAGACACTCCTGCGAAAACTCAAAAACAACATCTTTATTCAAGAGGTTAGTTAGAGGTTTAGAAATCTTGGAGAAGTCCTTGATGAATCTCCTATAGAAACCTGCATGCCCGAGAAAACTCCTCACACCCTTAACAGAACAAGGAGGAGGGAGTTTCTCAATAGTCTCGATCTTAGCTCGATCGACCTCAATACCTCGATTAGAAACGAGGTGTCCTAGCACAATGCCTTCATTAACCATAAAATGACACTTCTCCCAATTCAAAACAAGGTTAGTGTCTTCACATCTTTTAAGCACTAGAGATAGGTTAGATAGGCAATCATCAAAAGAGGAACCATATACAGAAAAATCATCCATAAATACCTCCATGATTTCCTCTATGTACTCGGAAAAGATAGCCATCATGCACCGCTGGAAGGTAGCTGGTGCATTGCACAATCCGAATGGCATCCTCCGATAGGCAAACGTCCCCCAAGGACATGTGAAAGTGGTTTTCTCCTGATCATCCGGATGGATAGGAATCTGGAAGAATCCACTATAGCCGTCCAAGTAGCAAAAGTGTGAATGCTGGGCCAACCGTTCGAGCATTTGATCAATGAAGGGAAGCGGAAAATGATCCTTCCTAGTAGCCGTGTTCAGCTTCCTATAGTCGATGCAAACTCTCCAGCCCGTAACGGTTCTCGTTGGGATCAACTCGTTGTTCTTATTCGTCACAACGGTCATCCCTCCTTTCTTCGGAACGACATGCACCGGGCTAACCCACTTGCTGTCCGAGATAGGATAAATAATACCTGCATCCAACAACTTAAGAACTTCCTTCTTCACAACCTCTTTCATGATCGGATTTAACCGTCTTTGAGGTTCCCGTGAAGTCTTATGATTATCCTCCATTAGAATTCTATGCATGCAGAAAGAAGGTTTAATGCCAATGAGATCATCCGTGGTGTACCCTATGGCTTTTCGATGCTTTCTCAGGACATGCATTAGCTTAGTTAATTCAGAATCGGAAAGGGAAGCGCTAACAATAACGGGATAAGTAGAATCCGGCCCAAGAAAGATATACCTCAAGTGACTAGGGAGTTGTTTAAGCTCCACAACTGGGGGTGCTTTCTGGGAGGGATCTGTGCTTCCTCTTTCCAGTGGAGTGATGTCAGAAACTGGACTAGGTGCAGTCTCAGTTTGAATCGTTTCGTTGTCGACCTCGGTCGAGGCGCAAAGGTGTTGACCGAGGTGTTCTTCAGACGCCTCGCTCTGTCCAGAAAGTGCCTCGGTCGAGGTACTGCTACTGGATCCGAGGCTGGAAATCTTCGTTTCCTGGACTAGCTTCTCAGTTTTAGCTCCTGGATCCTCTTCCAGTGCTTTTAAGCTCCGTATATCTGCATCACAAGAAGCATCTATACCTTCCTCCATTAAACTGAAGCTTATAACTCTTTCGAGTGGATCATTAATAAGGATAGAGCTCACCAATTCTCTTGATTCTTCTTCATCGTAGATGTTGAAGATATCATCAGTTAGTTGCTCCCCTTTCATGGCTGCAAGTAGCGCGAACTCCACCTCATCGCCGCCAACGTTGAATTTCAACTTGGCGTTCTTGCAATCCACATTGCAACCCGAAGTTGCTAGAAATGGCCTCCCGAGAATGATAGGAACAGGATAATCTGCGGGAATGTCAAGTACGACAAAATCTATAGGTAGATAGAAGTTACCTAACTTGACCGGAACGTCCTCCAAAATGCCCACAGGATGGGTGATGGAGCGATCCGCCATGTAGAGTCGGAACTTAACCGGTTTGGGCTCTCCAAGACCGATCTTAATGCATAGCTCCAGCGGGATGATGCTCACGCTGGCTCCTAGATCGCAAAGGGCTTCACAAGTGACATCCCCAACTTGAATGGGAATGCAAAATGAGCCGGGATCTCTCAACTTAGGTGGCATCTTCTCCTTCATGATCTTTATAAGCTCCGAAGACTTAGATGTCATCCTAACTTCACCAACATCCTCCAGCTTCCTCTTCCTTGATAGGATCTCCTTTAAAAACTTCCCATAGGCGGGCATACCGTTGTTTTGGTTATTCGCCCTCCAATTGTTGCTATTGAATCCTCTATTGTTGTTGTAGTGGTTGTTTCGGGGTCCGTTGTTGTTGTTGCGGTACCCGTTATTGTTGTTGTTGTTGTTCCTTTGCACTTGCTCTTCCTTCTTAGTTTGAGCCATCAATAGCTCCTTCAATTGCTTCACGTCGTTCTTCAAGGACGTGAGTTGGTTGTTGTTGGGTTGAGTCTCTTGAAAGTTGACTCTTTTAACTCCACCTTCAGCTCCTTGGTGGGTGTACTTCTCCATGTGCAAGGCTTGCTTCTCAATGAAATCCCAAGCCTCGTCAACCGCCATATCCATAAATGTGCCGGCGGAGAGTAGTTGGAGATTAAACTGGGTGTTTCCGTCCAGCCCTTTGAAGTAGATCTCCAACAACTCGATCTTTGGAATCCCATGATGTGGGCAATCCAAAAGGATATCTTTGAACCGCTCCCATGATTTGGACAAACTCTCCTTGTCCTTCATGATGAAAGCATTGATCTTCCCTCTCATTTCAGCAGTCTTTGAGGGGGGAAAGAATTTGGTCAAGAATTCCGTAGTCATCTCTTCCCATGTGCTGATCTTTCCTGCAGGAAGAGATTGATACCAAGTAAGAGCTCTATCTTTAAGAGAAAAGTAGAAAGGTCTTAGCTTGTAGTTGTTATTTTCAATTCTGGGAGGTCGCAAGGTCTCCATCAAGATCTCGTAGTTTTGAAGATGTTGATGCGGCGACTCCTTCTCTAGCCCTCCGAATTGACATTGGCGAATCATGGCTAGAACTTGCGGTCGAAGTTCGTAGTCATGATCCGCTGGATCTCCTAGGTTCACTCCTGGACGCCTCAGCTGTTGATTAGGGTCCATCCTTTGACCTAGAGTTTGTGGAATTCCTGCAAGAAGAACATCTCGGACTGGCATCCGAAGTGGATGCACATCGGCCGGGGCGTCAGGAACTGGGACTTGCCTCGGTCGAGGATCAATTACTGGATCCTGCATCGGTCGAGGTTGAATCTGGTTCCGAATTGCTGCAATCTCAGCTTCGATTGCTGCATTCCTGGCCTGATTCTCTTCTTTTTCCTGCCTTAGTTCTTCTTTACTGAGACGTAGCTGCTCCTGCGTCTCTCTCAATTGGGCCAAAAGATCGTGATCGTCTTGTTGGGCCATCTTCGCTTCTCTTAAGCGTCGTTTGTATGTCTTTTCTGGTTCGGGATCGTAAGGAACGATTTCCTTCCCAGTGCGGGTTCTTCGCATATACCTAAGAAAGAACCTGCAAAAGTCACTCAAGTAGAGTGGTTAGATGACACGGGGGCAAGCGCCCCAAGAGCAACCCGTACCGGCTCGGTCTAGACCAAGTCCCCGGCAACGGCGCCAAAAACTTGTTCGCTCCAAAAGGTGTGTGCAAGCTTTAAATTTATAACCCTAGACTTAAGCTTAAAACAAGGATGCAAACCCGCAGTGTACGGGTCAATCGTAGTAAAAAGCAAGAAATTCTAGGGGTCGATCACAGGGACTCGGTGAAACAAAGTCGATAACGGTAAGCTTCGTAAAGAGAACCCATCGTGGGGTGAAGTAAGTAGATCCATCAAACGCTCCAAGACATGCAAGTGCTCATCGGGGAATGAATCGTCTATGGGCGGGTGATCCGTCTCGCGGGAGGATTCCGGTAGCCGGCTGAGGTGATCCGCAACTGAATTCTCGGATCCCTTCTTATCGCGGATCTCAAGGTCAAACTCTTGAAGCAAGAGAATCCATCGAATAAGACGCGGCTTAGCATCTTTCTTAGCCATCAAGTAACGAATGGCTGCATGGTCGGTGTAGACAATGACTTTCGCCCCTACTAGATAGGAACGAAACTTCTCGAAAGCATATACAACCGCCAATAACTCCTTTTCTGTGGTAGCGTAGTGGCGTTGTGCTTCATCTAGCGTCTTGCTAGCATAGTAAATGGCGGTGGTCCGTCCATCCTTCTTTTGCCCAAGCACCGCTCCTACGGCTACATCGCTAGCATCACACATGACCTCAAAGGGCAAGGTCCAATCAGGAGGTTGGATAATGGGAGCGGAGATCAACGCTTCCTTAATCCTGTAAAAAGCATCAAGACACTCCTGCGAAAACTCAAAAACAACATCTTTATTCAAGAGGTTAGTTAGAGGTTTAGAAATCTTGGAGAAGTCCTTGATGAATCTCCTATAGAAACCTGCATGCCCGAGAAAACTCCTCACACCCTTAACAGAACAAGGAGGAGGGAGTTTCTCAATAGTCTCGATCTTAGCTCGATCGACCTCAATACCTCGATTAGAAACGAGGTGTCCTAGCACAATGCCTTCATTAACCATAAAATGACACTTCTCCCAATTCAAAACAAGGTTAGTGTCTTCACATCTTTTAAGCACTAGAGATAGGTTAGATAGGCAATCATCAAAAGAGGAACCATATACAGAAAAATCATCCATAAATACCTCCATGATTTCCTCTATGTACTCGGAAAAGATAGCCATCATGCACCGCTGGAAGGTAGCTGGTGCATTGCACAATCCGAATGGCATCCTCCGATAGGCAAACGTCCCCCAAGGACATGTGAAAGTGGTCTTCTCCTGATCATCCGGATGGATAGGAATCTGGAAGAATCCACTATAGCCGTCCAAGTAGCAAAAGTGTGAATGCTGGGCCAACCGTTCGAGCATTTGATCAATGAAGGGAAGCGGAAAATGATCCTTCCTAGTAGCCGTGTTCAGCTTCCTATAGTCGATGCAAACTCTCCAGCCCGTAACGGTCCTCGTTGGGATCAACTCGTTGTTCTTATTCGTCACAACGGTCATCCCTCCTTTCTTCGGAACGACATGCACCGGGCTAACCCACTTGCTGTCCGAGATAGGATAAATAATACCTGCATCCAACAACTTAAGAACTTCCTTCTTCACAACCTCTTTCATGATCGGATTTAACCGTCTTTGAGGTTCCCGTGAAGTCTTATGATTATCCTCCATTAGAATTCTATGCATGCAGAAAGAAGGTTTAATGCCAATGAGATCATCCGTGGTGTACCCTATGGCTTTTCGATGCTTTCTCAGGACATGCATTAGCTTAGTTAATTCAGAATCGGAAAGGGAAGCGCTAACAATAACGGGATAAGTAGAATCCGGCCCAAGAAAGATATACCTCAAGTGACTAGGGAGTTGTTTAAGCTCCACAACTGGGGGTGCTTTCTGGGAGGGATCTGTGCTTCCTCTTTCCAGTGGAGTGGTGTCAGAAACTGGACTAGGTGCAGCCTCAGTTTGAATCGTCTCGCTGTCGACCTCGGTCGAGGCGCAAAGGCGTTGACCGAGGTGTTCTTCAGACGCCTCGCTCTGTCCAGAAAGTGCCTCGGTCGAGGTACTGCTACTGGATCCGAGGCTGGAAATCTTCGTTTCCTGGATCAGCTTCTCAGTTATGGCTCCTGGATCTTCTTCCAGTGCCTTTAAGCTCCGTATATCTGCATCACAAGAAGCATCTATACCTTCCTCCATTAAACTGAAGCTTATAACTCTTTCGAGTGGATCATTAATAAGGATAGAGCTCACCAATTCTCTTGATTCTTCTTCATCGTAGATGTTGAAGATATCATCAGTTAGTTGCTCCCCTTTCATGGCTGCAAGTAGCGCGAATTCCACCTCATCGCCGCCAACGTTGAATTTCAACTTGGCGTTCTTGCAATCCACATTGCAACCCGAAGTTGCTAGAAATGGTCTCCCGAGAATGATAGGAACAGGATAATCTGCGGGAATGTCAAGTACGACAAAATCTATGGGTAGATAGAAGTTACCTAACTTGACCGGAACGTCCTCCAAAATGCCCACGGGATGGGTGATGGAGCGATCCGCCATGTAGAGTCGGAACTTAACCGGTTTGGGCTCTCCAAGACCGATCTTAATGCATAGCTCCAGCGGGATGATGCTCACGCTGGCTCCTAGATCGCAAAGGGCTTCACAAGTGACATCCCCAACTTGAATGGGAATGCAAAATGAGCCGGGATCTCTTAATTTAGGTGGCATCTTCTCCTTCATGATCTTTATGAGTTCCGAAGACTTAGATGTCATCCTAACTTCACCAACATCCTCCAGCTTCCTCTTCCTTTATAGGATCTCCTTTAAGAACTTCCCATAGGCGGGCATACCTAAAATAGCATCAAGGAAAGGAATATTAATATGGAGCTTATTCATCAAGTCAAGGAACTTACCAAAGTGCTTGTCAAGATGTGCTCTGGCTCTGGTCTGGGGGAATGGCAGTGGTGGTTTATATGCAGGAGGTGGAACATAAACTTCTGTCGTTCCCCCTGCTTTCTGTTGCGCCGCCTCGGTTGGCATTTCGGTCGAGGTGTTCTTCGACTGGATCTGGACCGAGGTGGTCTGCGTCGAGCGAGGTACTGGATCTGTAGTTTTGAGTCCACTCCTCGTCGTGATGGCCATGCACTGGCCCTTAGGGTTAGTTTCCGTCTTTGCTGGAAGCTTCCCTGGATCTCTTGGCGCTTCATTTGCCCTATTAGCAAGTTGTTGTTCGAAGGACTTTTGGGCCCTCGAAAATGAAGTCATAGAGTTCTCCATAGCATTAAGCTTGATCAAGATTGCCTCCAGGACTGCGTCCTTCTTTTCCGGCTAAGACGAACTTGATCCTTGCCCTTGGCTCTTCAATGGAGTAGAAGAAGAAGAAGGAGAAGAGAGGAAAGGGTTAGAGGAATCGTTAGAGTTGGAGTTTGAATGGTTGTTACCGTTGTTTTGGTTATTCGCCCTCCAATTGTTGCTATTGGATCCTCTATTGTTGTTGTAGTTGTTGTTTCGGGGTCCGTTGTTGTTGTTACGGTACCCGTTATTGTTGTTGTTGTTGTTTCTTTGCCCTTGCTCTTCCTTCTTAGTTTGAGCCATCAATAGCTCCTTCAACTGCTTCACGTCGTTCTTCAAGGACGTGAGTTGGTTGTTGTTGGTTTGAGTCTCTTGAAAGTTGACTCTTTTAACTCCACCTTCAGCTCCTTGGTGGGTGTACTTCTCCATGTGCAAGGCTTGCTTCTCAATGAAGTCCCAAGCCTCATCAACCGCCATATCCATGAATGTACCGGCGGAGAGTAGTTGGAGATTGAACTGGGTGTTTCCGTCCAGCCCCTTGAAGTAGATCTCCAACAACTCGATCTTTGGAATCCCATGATGTGGGCAATCCAAAAGGATGTCCTTGAACCGCTCCCATGATTTGGACAAGCTCTCCTTGTCCTTCATGATGAAAGCATTGATCTTCCCTCTCATTTCAGCAGTCTTTGAGGGGGGAAAGAATTT
>BSUD01000006.1:49424381-49435306 GCA_033239045.1 Fagopyrum esculentum | reverse complement strand
AAAAAAAGGTGAGGGAAGGGTATTGTCCTTTTTTTTTTTTATTGAAGTAAACAAATGAACCACTTGAATAGATGAGATAATCAAATTGAAGTAAACAAGAACAACCATAATTCAACAAATTGCAAAGTAAGAAATTATTGATATCCGATATTTGAGTGTTTTAAAGATATATTCTGGTCATTTTTTGAAAACCAAATCACATAACTTGTATAGAAAAACAACGTAGCATGCAAAATTTTTGAGTTTGTAAATGTACATATTGACAATATGATACTACTTGAATCTAAAACGTAAGTACTAGGGTTAATCCTCCTATTGTCAATTGGTTTTAAGATGGAACCAAAGACTTGTATTTGTAGGTTCACTTTAACGTGCAAACCCTGCATGTGTTAGACCTGCCGGATATAAAAGATAAATTAACAGAAATAGCTCAAAATATTGTCCAGTGTATTCGAGTCCTCTCCCTAGGAGTGCGAAAAAATAAAACTCAACTAACTACCTTGATCAAATGCCCCAAAATTTGGGGAGCCAACTACTCCATATGATACCCACCCGAATAGAAAATTAGGTAATTAAGATCAACAATTAGCATACTCAAAGAGAGGAAGCACATAAAAAATTACATTTTCTATGTTTTGATTTAACCTAGACGGTTTCTGACAGATTAATTATTTTTTGATATCAGTTTGACGTGAAGATTATTTTTTCGACAGATGATATTAAACTTTGATATGGATGATGAAGATGGAGGGTTACTCATTTTCATATTGTTGATGTTAGTTAATGGAAATTCAACCAATTTTCTTTACTTTCTTAAAACTTTATTTAATTTTAATTAGTTTAAAAAGAGCTTTCACATGTCTTTTTTTTTTATTAATGTTTGTCATTGAGAAATTAGCAACTCATCCCGCCATCATAAAATGGTGGTGTAGTGTAGTCTCTCTCATTCTTTCACTTGACCGAAAGACACACATTCACCTCAACAACCAGGCAAGCGCAGCTAAACAAATCTAAAAGGCGCTTCCTTTTTCATTTTCTTCAATAAACTCCACTAATAAAAGTATAATTAAAAAATACTTCACTTCACAACCTCCAAGGCTATACAACTACACTGCAAAAACCTCTCCACCCAGTCTAACTTCCCTTCCTTCTTCCACACCCCACCAAAACCCATTCCATTACCGCTTCCTTCATCAAACACACTTCTCACGTGCCCATCCTCATTTTGTTTATCAACTGGGTTTCACTTTCTTACCCTTTTTGTCCTCTCAAATTAGTTTACCTTGGAGAAATGGAGACCATTTATGGTGGCAAATTAGTTTACCTTGTGCTAGGTGTGCTCTGTTTTGGGGCTCTCTTAACGTCTGTTTGTCAAGATGAAGATAGTGGAGTATATATTGTTACTTTGAAACAGCCTCCAACTAGTAGAAACCTCTACTTCTCTGATGAGTTGAGAAAAAGGACTAAACATGTTGCCCATGGATCTTCTTCTGGTAATGCAAACGAAACTTTTTACAAATCAAGGTAGAATATTTACTCTTTTCTCTCTTCCTAAGTTTTTGATATGAGTGCAATGTGTGTTACTGTTTAATTGTTGCTTACCCTTGAATTGAGGGCATCAAGTTCATGTATAAGACGATCTAACGTTCACATTTTTTGTCGTTTAATCCAACAAAATTATTCAAAGTTTTGTCCTTTTTACGGGGGTTTGGTTTAGTTGTATAATGTAGTGATTATTCTTTGTCTTTTTGTAAGGATTTATTGATGATTGATTTTCAGACGATGATTTTCTGAAAAAATCATGGATTAATGAATCTGTCAATTTCTGTTCTGTTTTTGGTGTTTATAGATTTATAAGGCTATTATTGTTTGTAAAAAAGGATTATCTTAGTATAAGCTTCATCTGAATTTTCTTTGCTAGCATTTTAATGTAAATTTGCAGTGATAATGTGAACTAGGATATTAATGTTTACAAAATTGCTGTTATGCTGCTGGTGCTGCAGTAATATTTCGAGGTCGAATCCTCATTACTTCTCCGGCATTTCTCGGGTCCATGACTCTCTACTGAGGAGGGTGCTGAAGGGGGAGAAGTATCTCAAATTGTATAGCTACCATTACTTGATCAATGGCTTTGCTGTTCTTGTTACGCCCGAGCAGGTACTTGTCATGACAATCTTGTGTTTAGAGCATCACATGCCATTATTACAGCCAATAATTTGAAAGTAAATTTCACTAACTTTTTGTACTCTGTGTATAGGCAGGTAAGCTATCAAGAAGAAGAGAAGTAGCAAATGTGGTACTAGATTTTTCTGTTAGAACCGCAACAACTCATACACCTAAGTTTCTTGGTCTGCCCAAGGGAGCATGGCCACTGGAAGGCGGTTTCAATTCTGCAGGAGAAGGGATTGTTATCGGGTTTATTGACACTGGAATTGATCCAAAACATCCTAGTTTCTCGGATAGGTTATCAGCAAAACGTTATCCGGTACCACGACACTTCTCCGGTAGTTGTGAGATCACACAAGATTTTCCTTCTGGGTCCTGCAACAGGAAGCTTGTTGGGGCCCGGCATTTTGCTGCATCTGCCATAACCAGAGGAGTATTCAATGCAAGCCAGGACTATGCTTCTCCATTTGATGGAGATGGGCACGGGACGTAAGTATTCTAGGAACTCATGCCACTTTTTGCATATATATAATTGCATAGTATATGCCCAAGGAAAATCTGTGATCTTATAGGCCACAGGCTTTAGCATATGTGATGAAGCTTTTGCATAATGCAGCCTAATTGGTCAATTTGTTTCAGGAATATCTTGAATTTCCTGTGAACATTAGGCTCATTTTCCAAGGGAAGATTTTTGGCATTGTTTAGCAACTTCAATTTATGAAAACAAACTAATAGTTTGAGCATCTAGATGCTTGTGTCAAAGGATCATACTTCTAATAGTGGTATCCTATAATCTAATCATCTTTTCCATCTCTACTTGGATTTCCGGGGTGAGATGGTTAAGAATACTGCAAAATTTGTCTAATCGAATCATATTTTCCATCTCTACTTGAATTCTTGCATAATATGTATTATCTGATTCGAGGATAGCTTTTTACAGGCACACTGCATCAATTGCCTCAGGAAACCACAGAGTTCGAGTTATTGTATCTGGGCACCACTTTGGCAGTGCGAGTGGAATGGCTCCTCGTTCACAGTAATATTTCCTCCTTTCTCTCCATAGCATGTTTTTCTTAATAAATACATTCCGGTATTACCCTCTATTAAAAGGATATTATTCGAATGCTTGGCACCTTAGTAGATTTATGACATGCTGTAAAGACTATGAACTTCTGTTTTTTATTGTTGAATAGCTGTACTCCGGTGAAGCTTGAGCACAATCTTTCTTCAACTTTGTATTGATCCAAGTTAGTATGTTTCAGTGTTGCTGTCTACAAGGCATTGTATAAGAGTTTTGGAGGCTTTGCTGCTGATGTAGTTGCAGCCATAGATCAGGTACTTAATATTTGTGTACCTTTTTGCCTCTGTTATTTGTGATGAGAGGGCTCCCTTCAAATTTGAAGTGTAGCATTTTCTTCATGTTAAATTTGATATGAACGAGAAAGATTGAAACATTCTAGTAGGACTTTTGTACTTTGCTCAGCTTAATGAATATCAGAGGACACATTTTACATGTAACTTATTCCAGGCAGCTCAAGATGGTGTTGACATTATAAGCTTGTCAATAACCCCAAACCGCCGACCACCTGGAATTGCTACATTTTTCAATCCCATCGATATGGCTTTATTATCTGCTGTGAAGATTGGGATTTTTGTCGTCCAAGCAGCTGGAAATACCGGTCCTGGCCCAAGAAGTGTTTCTTCCTTCAGTCCATGGATCTTCACAGTTGGTGCTGCTGCTCACGACCGGGAATATAGCAACTCCTTATTCCTTGGAAACAATGCAACTATTTTCGGCTCCGGATTTGCATGTAAGTACTTCTATTGAAATTTAGTTAAGATTGTGTGGCTTGACACTCTACTAGTCATTTACCTTACCTTTTAAGGTTATATTGAACTTTGATTATATACTTGCCTGTTGGCTATATTTCCCCTTTGCCACAGCGGGAACAGGAGATGATAATTACTACACTATGGTGTTGGCTACACATGCTTTGAGCAATGACACTGAAGGAACGAGTGATATGTATGTCGGTGAATGTCAAGACGCAAGCAATCTACGTCAAGAATTGATCGAGGGAAGACTCTTGATCTGTAGCTACACAGTGCGTTTTGTGCTAGGCACTTCAACTATCAAACAGGCTTTGCAAACAGCCAAGAATGTTAGTGCTGTTGGTGTAATTTTCTACATGGATCCTTTCGTTATCGGTTTTCAGCTGAACCCGACACCTATGGATATACCTGGGATCATAATTCCGTCTGCAGATGATTCCAAGGTACGTGATCGGGGTCAACAATTTCAAATTCTTTTACTTTTTCGTTCTTTCTTGCTGAAATGCTCTTAAATTTGGCAGATTCTACTTCAATACTACAATTCTTCCTTGGAAAGAGATGATACTACTGATCAAATCGTTAAATTCGGGGCTTCTGCTTGTATTTCGGGTGGCTTGAAGGCCAACTATAGTAATATTGCTCCAAAGGTGATGTACTATTCTGCTAGAGGACCTGATCCAGAAGACAATTCTTTTGAAAATGCAGACATATTGAAGCCAAACTTGGTTGCTCCCGGACATTCTGTCTGGGCCGCTTGGAGTTCACTCGGAAGTGATTCTCTTGAATTTGAAGGTGATTCACTTATCTTTAATGCTAGATATATTCAACTATGTATCAATGTGAAGAGCACATTACTATATACATTTGTGCACTTCCGCTCGTTTTTTTCATGTAAGAAATCTTTTCAACAGAACCAATCTGATGATAACATTGTATTGTATGTTGTGCTATTATCTTTGGTGAATTCTCAAGGCGAGAAGTTTGCTATGCTGTCCGGGACAAGCATGGCTGCTCCTCATGTAGCCGGCATTGCAGCGTTGATAAAGCAGAAGTTTCCCAAGTTCAGTCCTGCAGCTATTGCATCTTCCCTCTCTACATCAGCTTCTCTTCGTGATAAGAAAGGCGGACCGATAATGGCCCAACGTTCTTATGCAAACCCTGATGGAAATCAGTCTCCTGCCACACCTTTTGACATGGGCAGCGGGTTTGTAAATGCAACAGGAGCCATAGACCCGGGTCTCATTTTCGATTCAAGTAAGTGCCCTTACAACGTACCCGGGTCTTTAGGGGTGAGCAAAAAAACCCGATCCATGAATCCGAAGATCCAAAAATCCGATCTGGAAAATCCGAAAATATCCGATAGTTGATGATCCGAGTTCAATCCGGATTATTTTTTGGACATCGGACCGGATATATCCGACTAGTCTAGTAATAAATTCTCGGATCAGATTGGATATCCGATCCGGATAAAGGTGTCATATGTCCGGCTACTCTCTGATCGTCTTCGGATCGGATATCCGAGTTTTCGGATCGGATCAAATATCCGAAAATGCTCACCCTTACAGGTCTTCGTATTTTAGGTAGTTAGAGTCAATATCAATGCCTGTGTTTTCACATTGCAGGCTACAACGACTACATGACATACCTTTGCAGCATCAACGGTTCAGCTCCCGTGGTCTTGAACTACACCGGCCAGACCTGCGGCGTTTCTAGCCCAACCATGAGAGGCTCCGACTTAAACCTTCCTTCTATAACCATTGCTAAGCTTAACCAAACACGAGTCGTCCAGAGAACCGTTACAAATGTAGGTTTTGACGAAACATACACCGTAGGCTGGAGCTATCTTTATGGCATTTCCGTGAAGGTGTCTCCGACGCGGTTCTTTGTCAAGACAGGCCAACGCCAGGTACTAAATGTATCGCTAACAGCTGAGTTAAACAGCTCTGTGGCTAGTTTTGGTAGGATTGGTCTCTTTGGAGACCGAGGCCACACAGTCAATATCCCGTTGTCCGTCGTCGTCAAGGTGTTGTACAACGTAACGAGTTAATGTGGTTACACAATGCTTTGTAAAGTAGTTAACATCCTCTATCTCACTTCATGTACCATACTACCATTTCATGTGTCATTCACTTGTATTTCGTTGATAGGAAGTACTGAGCTCTGCGAACATGAATGACACTTGAAATGGTACATGGCGTGAGACGCCATGGATCTTGATTTCCTGTAAAGGCATCGTACAAGTTAGGTATTGGCGTTGCATGTGTTCCTCTTTTGTGGTGATGCCTTTACCCGAGTACATAGAATGATCTGAATATGCTGTCATTGAAACTTGTTAGGCATAGATTTTTGTGTTATCTAGTTTAAAATATGTAATTTATCTATTTATCCTATGTTTATGTTATATAATAGCTATTTATCCTATGTTTATGTTATATAATAGCTATCAAGTAAATAAAAAAAATCAAGTTTTTTCGGTTATTATTTCCTACATGGTATAACTTATTTCCTCAAACCAACGCTTTCGACTAAACCCTAAACTAGTGTAATTCCCGTGCACTGCACGGGTGATTTTTTTAAATTTTCTTTTTATAATAAATTATATTTTATCGACAATGTATAAAATAAATATAATATATTTATTTATACAAACAATAATTTTATATTAATTGTTAATTATAAATATATCAATAATCTTATATATTTTAATTTCATCAATTATTTTATCAAGAAATAAATATAAAAATAAAAGTTTAAAAATTATATTCATTAAGAACTTAATTTGTTTTTATATGTAAAATTTCAATAAATGTTAGAAGTTAATAAAAAAAAATTTTTTCCTACAATACTAAAATAGTTGACCCATATGATATAAAAAATAATCCATAAGCCCAAACATTTTTTAGGCCCAAATCCAAAAAAAAAAACCCTGCAAAAGTTATTACAACAATACGTTTTTTTTTTTTTTTTAAAGATTAGGTCAGTACAATAGACAAATGCATCCAGATACATTTACGAACCCCTAATTCGGCACACCTGCACATCCTTTATCCCTTATCCCCTTATCCCCAAATCGACGAACAGCTTGCACGACCTAAAATCTAAAGCGTGATAAGGCAATATCAATGTTCATTCAGGTAATTCTATTCCTCTCTTTTTTCGATTCTTAATTTATCCCCGAAATAGTGTAACCTTTAGATTCTCATATTACTTCAATCTGCGGACAGTCAATCGAATTCAACCTTGTTTGCATAGGGACTGAAATGGAAATTTGTCATCATCCGACGGTTCCAGATTCATTACATTATTAAGGAATCTAATATTTAGTTTCCATACCAATCTGATTTAGGTTTTCCAATTTCAATCGGAGAGTTGCAAGGAGAAAAGGGTCGATATATATTGTTATGAATTGTGTAGGTATCGTGTTGGTTTATGTCCCTTCTGCCAGGGGCGGCCGCAGGATTTTTCAAGGGGGGTCGAAAAAATATATTTTTTACTAGAAATAAAAGTTTCACTGCTGCAACATTAATCAATATTACAATAAAACAACGTTAAAAGTTAAGCATTTCAAAATAGTGTTCAATGCTACAAGATAACTCAAGTGGACGCCAAAGGAGGTAAACCCATCTTGCGGTTTGACATATTCTGATAATATTGAAGAATATCTTCATCATCAACGCTTTTGAAACTCTCTTTCTCAATGTAGCACACTAAAGAATCGGTGAGATTTTCATCCGACATCCTGTTACGCAATTGAGACTTCACAATTTTCATTGCAGAGAATGCTCTTTCAACAGTAGCAGTCGCAACTGGCAATACCAAAACCAACTCCAAAAGGCGATATACTAAAGGAAAAACAGTGTGAATACCTCTCTCAACCATCCTGCATGCCACCTCTCCTTTATTTGTCAACGAAGAACTCCTGTTATCTTCCTTTATGTCATAAATCCATGTTGCCAATTCATCTTCAAGTACACTTAGATCATAACCAGAAAAGTCTTGTGGATAATGTTGGGCAAGTCGAACTAGCTGAGACTTATTGAAATTGGAGAAGAAATCCTTTGGATGAAAACATCCCATACAAGCGAGTATTTCAGAGTTTGACTCACCGAAGCGACTTTCCATTTCTCGATCAAGTTGGTCAATGACCTACAAATGAACATAATGTAAAATATAATAGTAATATTCATTAAATAAAATAGTTATGAATTTATAAGAAAATGATAAATTACCTGACAAAATATTTCAACTCGAAAGTGGTGAAAGTTTGTGATAACACTTCCAACACGTCTTGCACTAAATCGACCCGGGACATTTTCATCCATTTTCAGAACGACAACATTATTCTTTTCACAGAAAACGTTGACAGATTCTAAAAGTTCATTCCACCCATCATTCCTCAAATCTTGAAATTGTCTCCTACAGGTTCGTACCAGATTAACGGCTTCTAAAATATCTTGATCTTTTTTCTGCAAAACTTGTGACAAATAGTTTGTTATGCCCAAAATTCGTTTCATCAAGTGGGCAATAAAAACAAACCGGTAACTCTCCATCTTCTCAACAAGGCCTTGAGCCATTCCCCGATTGGAATCCGGACCTCCATCTTCATGAATATTCTCAAGCACTTTGATAGTTGAGGACCACAAATGTAGAACACGGGCAATGGTCGTGTAGTGTGAACCCCAACGTGTAACTCCCGGCCGAGCCAAAGAAAGTTCTTGATGCTTTCCTCTCCCAGTTGAGATTTCTCCCGTTTCCAACATCTCCACCATCTTGTCATGTTGAGCTTGTCGGAACTCATCTTTTCTCTTACAAGAAGCTCCAACCATGTGTGTGATTTGTGATAAATACCCAAAGAACTCTTGTATTGGTTGAATATCATTTGAAATGGCAACAACAACCAACTGAATTTGATGAGCAAAACAATGAATATGCCTTGCAGAGGGGTTTTCATCTAATATTAGAGCCTTCAATCCATTAAATTCACCTCGCATATTAGAAGCTCCATCATATCCTTGACCTCTTAGCTTAGAGATACATAATCCATGCTCAGCAAAAAAGACATCAATCCCTTTTTTCAAAGAACGAGCTTTTGTGTCACCAACATGAACGACTCCAAGAAACCTCTCTATGATTGCGCCCTTGTTGTTCAAATATCTGATAACAATAGCCATTTGTTCCTTGATCGAACTATCACGAGCCTCATCAATCAATAACGAAAACACTTTGTCTCCAAGATCACTAATTATGGCTTTCCTTGTCATTGCCCCACACGCAATTTTGAGATCATCTTGAATGCGATGACTAGTGAGTTGAGCATTCTTAGGTGCATTCTCATTCACCACGTTTTCAACTTCAACAATCCGTTTACTAGACCAATTATGCATCTCCTTAAAATTCCCCATGTTGTCGGAGTCCATCGACTCTCTATGACCCCGAAATGGCAAACCCTGTAGAAGAAGAAATCTAACAATGTGCAGAGAAAATGTCAAACGAATACGATATTGAGCACCTTGAGTTGCACTTGCACCAGATACACATCTTGTCAAACTTTGTCTTTGATCTTTGAAATTGGCAAATAAGATTCGAGCTTCATGGTGAGGACTTCCGACTAATCCCACATGTTCTCTAAACTTCTCATAAGCCTTCTTCCAATTAGAAAATCCTATTTTCACAAATGCATCATTCAAGTTTTTGTATTTTGTCTCCCCTCTAAAGAGAAAACACCAAAAACAAAATGCCGTATCTTTAGAAACACTATATTCTAACCACTCGAAATCCTCAAACCACTTTGGCAAAAAACACCTCGACGTCTTCCCAAAGTTCTTCCGTGGAAATTCATGTGAGAGGGGTTGACAAGGACCTCTAACCACATACTCTCTCCTCACATCATCTCTAAGTGAAGGATCATACTCTTCCAAAGCTTTGCGCAATCCCGGATCACTAATAACTTCACTACTCATGTTTTCCATTCGAGGTTTTTTTTCTCCCCTATCAACGCTAGTGAAACCACCTCCACCATCAACATTATCATCCTCAACAGGTTCAACATTATCATCATCAACTCTAGCATTAGCAACACCATCAATAGTAACATCATCACTAGCAACATCATTCACATTTTGAGGTTTTGGGGGAATGGAAGACGATCCAATACTCAACAAGGGTCGCTTCTTTGTTCGAATAACAAATTTGTCCATTTCCTAAATAAATAACCAATTATCAAACCAATCATCAAATTTGAACAAGCCCTAACAATTACAAAGCCAAATATTAAGATTTAAGATCAAATTTCAACAAGCCATTGTTACTATTAGTAAATCACTAACAATTGCAAAGTCAATTTAATCAAATAATCAAAATTCCAAAGTCAATTTAATCAAATAATCAAAATTCCAAAAACCCCTAAATTGAAAAATCTAACTAATTTACTGTTATTAGGGTTAGGGTTTAGATTCAACACTTACGAGTAAAATCCGAGTTGGACGGAAATCAACACAGCAGCCACCAGGGGCACCGGACGGCCGACGGCGGACGGGCGGAGGCTGTTATTGGAGATTTGGACTTTGGAGGGAGAGACCGAGAGTCGAGAGTCGAGACTCGAGAGAGCTGTTGAATGGGCGGCGGGCGGACTGCGGAGGCTGTCAACACTGGAGTCGACTCCAGACCGTCGCAGGACCGCAGGGCGCAGGCGGAGCAGGGCTGCAGGGGCGCGGCGGCGGCTGTTTGCCTGGAGACTCCAGACCTTCGTTCTTCTACTGTTCTACAGGGGTTCAATGATTTCAATCGTTCTTCGTCATTCGTTTTTCAGCAAAGGAGAGAGGTTTTTTTTTTACGTTTACGTTTTCTACGTTTTTTTTTAGGGGGGGGGTCGACCGACCCTGCGCGCCCCCCCCCCCCCCCCCCCCCCCCCCCCCCCCCCCCCCCCC
>BSUD01000006.1:49344139-49408581 GCA_033239045.1 Fagopyrum esculentum | reverse complement strand
TATATAAAATAATTTTATACTATGTAAACTACTTTTTTTTTTAATTTCATAGTTTTGTGTTAATTATAAACATTTCATCTCATATATATTACTAATATTTATTCATAAACATTTTAATTAAAAAATAAATATATATAACTAAAAATAAATATAAATTTATGTTAAAACATCTCAAAAATAAAAATACATAAAAATACAATACAAAATAAACTAAAAATACTGAGTTAAAAAATCAAACAAAATAAAAGTTTAATGTCCAACATTAGCTTTTAAGTTTGAAACAAAACAAAACAAAATTGAAGTTAAAAACTTGAAGTGGGACCCAACATATTGTGATCTTCCAGAATCTGTCAGAATATGAGATTTTATTGGGTCTAACAAAATCACAAAATCTCTCTCCTAGTTGGCATTAAAATCAGTCCCAAAAATAACCGACGTGGATGCTCTTCCTAATATTATCCATCAGTAGACCACCGCGAGTTTGATACAAGATTTCTTTGGTATATCTCTTTGTTACTGTTAATAAATTTATTTCCATACACATCTTACGTGGCCTTCTCCTAATGGTCTCCTATATCCCTAGTCTAACCGCCTATGCCGTAGCCTACCATGTGGACCATCGTCCTACTCTTCTCTTGATCTTTTATCTCACAATATTTCCTATTGAGTTTCATATGACAATGTCAAATCTTCTTCTTCTTCTTCTTCTTCTTCTATCACTGAAGTATTGACATCGATCTTAATTTTATCTCCCAATGGTGACTCATAGTTACCTAAAGATGCATTTCCGCTAACCCTTCTATAGTTGGCCTTCGTTTAAAGTCTTTTATCATATGTAGGAAGTTGTCACACATCAGTGAAATACATGAGATCTCCTCATCAAATTATGGCTTGTTCGTGCAAATTTAACAATCCAGAGGCGTACTACAAACGTTTCGACAACTTCCATGCCAAATCTCTGTCGAATTCCCATCACCAACTCTTCAGGATTGCATGGTGAGTTACATTATACGTGTGTAAGAGCATCCATACGATCCTAGATTTTCTTTGTGGTTGTCCCGGTTGGACATTAAATGAGAAATGTGTTAAGAATTCCGAGAGCTCTAAACATTTGTCACATGTCACTTATCACCCTCTTAGC
The DNA here is from genome assembly GCA_033239045.1 of Fagopyrum esculentum. NCBI lineage: Eukaryota > Viridiplantae > Streptophyta > Magnoliopsida > Caryophyllales > Polygonaceae > Fagopyrum > Fagopyrum esculentum. The sequence continues at coordinate 49,407,440 of BSUD01000006.1, read as the reverse complement.
AACTAGTTTTGTCTTCCTTGCAAGAATGACATTCACAAATTTATAAGCAACAACGAATAATTATGATAAGCAGACATCAAGTTTAAAACCGTTGTGCAGAATGCAAATTTTTTAAATAGGAGGGTACCGAATATAATTTCCAGAAATGAAGAACACGTTTTCGCATATAAACATTCTCCTGCTTTCAAGGGCAGAAGAGAAACATTAAAGTGTGTCCACTCTCTCCAAGCCAGTTCGCTTAGAAGTGGAAACTGGAAAACAAGAGAGGAATAGAAGAGAATAGTTCGTTATCACGACTGTTGATCATCTAATTAAGTGTCCGCTGAGCTTAGAACGCTCATCTTCGGATTTATCTGCTTGAATTTCGCCGATTTATAGGGGTAATGTAAGGTCTATGCAATGCATTTGTTCCATTATTAATTTCTCTTTTTCTCTTTTCTTTTTGCTTGAATCTCTTGTATGTTTTCTTGCGAATTTGGTATAGGATTATAGGATTGTGAATTTGATTTGACGTTGGCTCTAGAGTAGAAAGAAGGGAATGGACAAGGCGTAGATCTTGGAGGTGGTTTAGTGTTGCTTTGTCTGTGACTTCGTGTAGTATTTGTTTTGAATGCGATCAGGTATTAGATTAGGTGCTCAATTGATATTTATTTTTTAAAAAATCTAGGGACGCTATGGAGAGCGGTCGACCACATGGGGGTAATCGTGTCATGCCGATCAATAGTGTATATCATGAAGATTGCCAACTTAAGACCTGTTCTGATTTGTGATTCCTCTCCTACAAGCGCGTCCTTTCTCTGGCTGTAGTTTGGTTTCCCCCAAATAAAGTTGCATAATCTGATAGAACAAGAAAGAAGGTTAATATCATGAGCTCATAATCACTAACGCTGCAAGATATTAAATAGTTGAGCTTCTCGACCAGCCTGTACTTTAAACGAGATTAAGGAATGAGGAAAAGAAGTAAATCTGTTTAGTAATGTCATGGACTCTGCTCTAAATCTGGATCGTAATACAGCATGTTGAAGGTTAGTAGTGGGAGACTGCTTCCAAGGTGAAGACTGGAGTTGATTAAGGTTAGTAGTGGGAAAAGAAGTAATTTTAATCCCTAGGTGGTCATTGCTTTGTTTGCGAGGTTATTCTGACTATGTTCTCGAAGTCAATTTAGCAATTCTACAGTAGCATAGTTTAGTTATTTTTGACAGTCAAATAACCGGCACAATCACATCCATAGATAAAAGTTTATAACCCCTTACAATATTTAGCTGCCATGATCACATTAAATCTGCTTATAGGTGCTTGACAAAGTTGATACTCTCATATGACGAGAGAATGCTTTGTAATTAGTAGCTGACTGGCTGCTATTGGCACGATGTTTTCTGTGGAAAACTATGAAGCGTGTAGAACTGAAAACATAGCCAGGATGTTTTCTGTGGAAAACTATGATCACACTGAATCTGCTTATAGGTGCTTGACAAAGTTGATACTCTCATATGAGGAGAGAATGCTTTATAATTAGTAGCTGGCTGGCTGCCATTGGCACGATGTTTTCTGGGGAAAACTGTGAAGCATGTAGAACTGAAAACATAGCCAGGATTTTTACCATATTTATGCTATTTTGCGTGGAAAAATTGTTCTGCAATGCCTTTACATGCTTTTATAGTTCTTTTCTCCCTGCATTGGGAAGTGTAATCGGAGAAGAATAATTTTGGAAAGTTTGTTTTCATGGGAGTGGTTCTGGCCCTTCTGGGTGTATTGAAACAATGTCTAACTAGAGTGGTTACTGCCCTTTGGATTAGGAACTCTTGTGTAATGAATTATGATTGTCTTAAGGTGTTTCTAAATGTTCTGTGTTAACATGATATATTCTACAACGGAAATCATAATACCGTTTGATAGCCACAAGAACCCGGTTGTTATTTATTTATTTCCTTGTTTCATTATGCAATTTAAGCTTCCCGAGTTATGATTCCTGTTTTGGTATAGAAGTAATCGGGACATGGAATGGATGGATACTGTTGGTCGAGTAGCTACATACTTTATGTTACTTCGTAGGTCATTTATCATGTGTTGTGAATGAATTTTTACTTCAGTAGAAATAATATGGTAATTAGTTTGGCTGCAAAATGTTCAAATCCAGCTATTTAAGTCTAAGAAATTTTTTTGCTCATTGAGAGACCTCTGTGCTCATTGAGAGACCACATGAGATTTCCATATAATTTATCACGTCTGACCAGTCTTGTTAAATCTTTTATAACACGAAAATACATTCTTTGAACTGTCTCCAGAATCAAATTGTATTTGGATCCTTCATCTAATTAACAATGTATGATCTGAAGTGATCAATGAGTATGACATTCTTGGGTGGTAATTTGGTTTTTTTCCTGCAGACACAGAGTTCTTAACAGAGATATAATCAGCTATTTATGGTCCGTCCCTCGATTTTGATGGAAAACAGGTCATGAAGGTGATCGAAGTCTGGTTGGTGTACAATAATGAAGTAAACAATAATCAATAGCATAGTTTCTAGTGATCAATGCATATGGCTTCTGCTAGTATTGGAAATGGGGGTGCAAGTAGTTCTCATGCACCTAGCAACTACAAAGAGTCATCCAGTTCAGTGGAACGGTTGGGTAAAGAGATGCTTGAAATGAGACTAAGGGAAAAGTTGGAACATGATGATGACAAGGTATATTACAGTTACATGGCCAAATACCCTTTTTTTTACAATAGGAAATGTTTTCCTAGTCTGTTTCCTCATCAAGTCATTCACCATCAAGGTTGGGAATTGTTATTGGGTTATGCCTTTTGGGGTTTCTGTAACTCTCTACATAAATATAGTTACTGCCTCATGTGATATCTTGCATTGCATGTTGTCATATGGCGGAATTTATCAACCATTATACCCATCTCAGCAAGATAGTGAACCAGACATAATTGATGGTGTTGGTGCTGAAGCTGGCCATGTAATTAGAACAAATATTGGAGGTCGAAATGGTCAACCTAGGCAGGTTTGAACCTTAATATTTGTGTAGTTTTAGATTTTTGGTTCAAAGGTTGATCTAGTTACTTATTTTTCTTTAATTTTGTGGCTCAGGCTATCAGTTACATAGCAGAGCATGTGGTTGGAACTGGTTCTTTCGGTGTTGTTTGTCAGGTCCCCTTAAACTGGCTATCTTCTCTCCTGTGTTTCATATTGCCTCTTTTGTTTCTATTTTCTATAAGGTGTTAAGTGTGTCATGTGCAGGCAAAATGTAGAGAAACAGGAGAGATTGTTGCTATCAAGAAAGTTCTCCAAGACAAACGCTACAAAAATAGAGAGTTACAAATAATGCAGAAGTTGGACCACCCAAATGTTGTATCCCTCAAACATTCTTTCTTTTCCACAACAGACAAGGAAGAGCTATACCTGAACCTAGTTCTTGAATATGTTCCCGAGACTTTAAATCGTATTGCAAGAAATTACAATAGGATGCATCAAAGGATGCCTTTAATATATGTGAAACTTTATACATATCAGGTATTTGTTTTCTTTTCCCCCAACTGAATGATGAATCGATCCCCTCTCACAAGCCTTCTTTTATGGAAAGGCTTGTACTGTTTACTTTGTTTTTCTCATTGCACAAGTATTTCTTGATGCAGATATGCAGGGCGCTTGCCTATGTACACAACTGCATAGGTATCTGTCATCGTGACATTAAGCCCCAAAACTTGCTTGTAAGGTTCCTTCACTTCCTTCCATAACAAAGGCCTTTTTTTCCTTTGTTTGTCATTTCATTCTGGTGAACTTATCACATTTAAATTACAGAAGGATTAGAATGATGAAATAGCTTTTCCAGATATTTCATCGTAGGTTTGTTGAGCATGGGTATTGCCTTATAGAGACTAAATATTGATTTATGGCATCAGGTGAATCCACATACTCATCAATTGAAACTTTGTGATTTTGGGAGCGCCAAAGTATTGGTATGCCTTTTATGCTGGAAAGTGTACTGTTGACATAAAATATGTAGAATTCTTTGTTCTCAGTTCACACCCTTCTCAATTTCTCAGGTCAAAGGAGAGCCTAATGTTTCCTACATCTGTTCAAGATATTATCGCGCCCCTGAGCTCATTTTTGGTGCAACTGAGTATACTACAGCAATAGATATATGGTCTACAGGATGTGTGATGGCTGAATTGTTTCTTGGAAAGGTTTTTCGATTTTATATTTTCAGACCAAAATATTGAAGATATTCTCTTTGTTTTTATTTGAAACAATTTCGTTTTAACACTAAATCTGATAAGTTTCTTTTTCTATAGCCTTTATTCCCAGGAGAAAGTGGAGTGGATCAACTGGTCGAGATTATTAAGGTAAGAAGGCTTAGAAACTTAGGGCCTGTTTGGTTCCAACTCCGGAAACGGAAACGGAATGGAAACGAATTTAGTCCATATGTATATCCTTATTCATGAAATTTTATGGAATCATTTCTTGTGGGTTAATGCAAAATACACTTGCTTCCCCACATTTTGTTTCCCTATAGGGTATCAAAAGTAATCAACCTCTACTCCAATTACTTCAAACCATAAGGAATGATTTCAAAAACTTTCATGAACAAGGGTATACATATGGACTAGATTCGTTTCCATTCCATTTCCGATTCCGGAATTAAAACCAAACGGGCCCTTAATAAATTTAATTATGTTCTTCCAGTTTTATTCAAACATAATTTTATTTGATGAATATTCAAACAAAATTGATCCATGGTCATAGACCATTATTGTAGTCCAAATCAGATGAAAGAGACATTCATAAGGTACAATTGTAATCCGTAATGCCGCTTCATGGTATCTTGGGTAATTATATAGGGTGTTCTAGTTGAGTATCTTTGAAGACATTTTAGATCTTCTTAAGCTATGTTATTAAGATCTGAATTCTTAGAGGTGGGGTCTGGGATGTCCACATGTTCTTTTGTAGATTTTTATTGGGCAATTTTGGTAACTAGGCCTTTTTGAGAAACTAGAGTAGTAACTAGGCTTTTTAATGTTTCAATTAAGTAAATATACCCCAACCTTTTGTATTTATTCTCAAACTCTACACACTCATCTCTCAAGGGGTACATTTACTAAACACGAAATTAAAAAAAGCCTAGTAAACCAAATTGTTTCATTTTATTTTTATTTTGGTTTCATTTCGATGAATTAAATTTTTATGCTTAATCAAAGAAGATTGTGCCCTGAATATGATATGTCTTTTAAGCCATCTGGACTGGGTAGCTACTTTGATTGTCTTAGATTTCAAATTCTCATTAATAATAGCATAATATATGCTAACATTGAAAGTTTTCTTTTGAAATTTATGCAGGTTTTGGGTACACCTACTAGAGAAGAGATCAAATGTATGAATCCCAATTATACTGAATTTAAGTTCCCACAGATAAAGCCTCATCCATGGCACAAGGTTCAATAATATCTCCTCCATTTTTGTTTTTGATTGTTGTCAAAACACCATAATGGACATTATTTTGTCCAGGATTTTCTAGATTCTGTAGTTGCTACCTTGTTAGTGCATATTGCATTCGTGAGATGATCAGCTTGCTAGAGTGACAGTCTATAATACTACATTGGTTTAAGATGTAACTTGTTAACTGTAAAAGTTCAGTTATTTTTGTATAACGTTATAACAGTGAACTATTTTTGCAAGTGCATTCTACTGGTCTTGATCGGAACCATTATATTTTAGTATGACAGTGATAATGTCCTTGTTTCACCTGGTGAAGACCTTAGAATGAACAAATTCAATTCTCTCATAATGGATCCCTGAACTATAATTACTTACATTGGAAAATATAGAATATTCTTGTCCTCCTATCTACATCTCTTTTCAGTCTGCGAACATCAGATATAATTGACCTTTTCTTCAAGTCTTTGTTTTTACACATGCAACTGTTGATTGTAGTTTCTATTTAACATCTATAGATTCGTTTGTGGAGATCTCTTCCAGATAGCACCCTGCACCCATGACCCATGATATAGATATCTCATTGGCATGTTCATCTTGTCAGGTCTTTCAGAAACTTTTGCCGCCTGAAGCAGTGGATCTTATATGTAGATTTTTCCAGTACTCCCCCTACTTGCGGTGCACAGCTGTGAGCTTATTTCATCTCTTCGAAGAACTCTTTTTCTTTTTATTTTCTAGTTTAAGGGAGGGGCCGTTCCACCTAAATGCATGAAAAACGCTCACCATGTCGCTGCTACCTTGATTTGCATTTGTTATCAAAGCAATGTTAACATGGTATTCAAGTTTTAGAGTGTCTGTAACTCCAAATGAAAATGCTCAACCACATGATCCCGAGGAGTTTGAGCTTTTAAATACATAGATTGTTTTTTTGAACTTTATGGTGTTCTGTCTGATTGCTTATGATCGGCAACTTATCATCTGATATTGCACTGTAGTTGGAAGCTTGTGTGCACCCTTTCTTTGATGAACTAAGAGATCCAAATACACGACTTCCCAATGGACGTCCTCTGCCTCCACTATTCAACTTCAAATCACAAGGCAAGTTTTTCCTTTTCCCTTTTTATTCTGGACGAATATATTTCTCCTCTCATTATATTTTGCTCAAACAGAGGGCCTATTCATTGGAAATTTTCTATTATTATTTGCTATTACCTTTTAGCATATGCCAAAGAACTTTTACATCCTTAAGGTTTTTAACTATATACTTCAAATTGGAGAGGCAAGGAATTTGCATATTTTAGGTTCGGGTTATTGACGAGATACGGTGAGGTTAGTGTGAATATACACAAGTCCTTTTTTCATTGTTTTCCAATCTAGCTAGTGAAACTTGCATTCGGAGTTTGCACGTCAAACTCTTACTTTCATTCTATTTTGTTCAATATTTACAAGATTGTTAGAAGTGATAGGGGTACCTCACGAAGCCGTTTCCTCTTACTCGCTTCTTTTTGACAGAGCTAGACGGTGTCCCATCTGATATGGTAAAACGCCTGATCCCCGAGCATGCTCGGAAGCAAAATCTCTTCATGGCCTTGCACGGTTGAGGTTGGATTCAAATGAGACCCACCTGAGATATGCAATGCCAACTTTTGTAGAAGCAAGGTGATTGTACCTTATTTCCACTTTCAACATAGTATATTATTATTGTATTTGTTGTTTGCGAGGTTTAGGTATGAACATTTTCCAGTGTAGTTATTGTTGTGTGGATGGAGTGTGCTTTCCTCAGCTGGTATTGTCACTTTTGCTTACCTTAAACTCCTTTCTTAGGGTGTGTTTGTTTTATTTGTAACTTATATATCGGTATTTTGGAGTTTTATTAGTTTTTGGTACCCAACCAAGTACCAATACAACTCAACTCAACTATATACAGTTATATATATACAAACTGAATTGTAAACGTCTACTTGTCTCATTTGCATTTCATTATTTTCCAATGATTAGACATTCATCCATGAATGTCCACCCTAGCGTGGGCAAAATTTAACCGATTCCATCAGTCCGAGAAATTGGACAATCTTTTTTTTTTTTTTTTTTGTTGGGAAGGAGAGTAAGTGGTCTCCGCGCATCTAGCCGCGCTTCTTATAAATAAAAAAGAGGCTAAGTAGACCGCACACGGGGGATAGCCGGGCCGCTTACATCGTTAACAAGCAAATCAACAACACCCTCGGGAGGGTCACGCAATACATAAAAACCGAGTTCAAAAGAAAAAGCTAATGAAGCTAAAAAATCAGCAACCCTATTACCTTCACGGTAAATATGACGAACTTGGATATCCCAAGCTCTTTGAAGGAAGCCTTGACACATGTGTACCAGGCTAGAAAGAGGATGACATCGAGGTAGATTTTTCCCAAGGAGCTTCGTAATTAGTTGGGAGTCCGTTTCGAGGATAACCTTCCGATACCCAGAATCCCAAGCTAATTGAAGACCTTTTGCAACACCCCACAATTCCGCAATTGGAACCGTACATGTACCAATGTTGTGAACACCACCTCGTTGCCATCCACCTTCTGAATCCCGAATAACACATCCTGCTGCAGCTGCGCCACTAGTCTTCACAACACCATCCGTATTGATTTTAACCCAACCTTGAGGAGGTGTAATCCAAGTAACAAAAATAGTAGATGGATATGCCGAACTATGTTGAGATGGATTCCTTGTTTTTGCTTTCCAAGCTGCATAATAATCCTTTGTCTTTTGAAGCACCATATCATGCTTATTAGGGGTCGCGACATTGTCAAAGACAATTCAATTACGCCATTTCCATATGCACCATAAACCCTCTGCAAAAATATCACTCCATACATATTGTGAATCATATAAACTAGAAGTAAGAACATTACCTCGAATCCAAGAGTTAAAAGGTTGATCGAAAAAAGTCGGGTATAAAGTCTCCGCATGAAGGGCTAACCACATTGACTTCACAGCTGGAAAATCCCTAAATAAATGGATAAGATCCTCAGTGGTTCCTGGACAAAGCTTACACGAATCGTCGTCCGATAAATGTCGACGACGCCGCTCACTTTGCGTTAAAGCCCCCCCGTTCAGAACTTTCCACACAAACAACTTACCTCTCTCCTGGACCTTCAATTTCCAGAGTTTAGCAAATAAATACCTGTCTGTAAACTGATACTCCATAGAATCTGTGAGGACACGGCATCCTGATGATATTGTATATGTTCCTGACTGCGCATAAGGCCAAGAAATGACATCTGGCTTGGAGTCATCAATCATGACAGTAGCCAAGGCTAATCGGTGCTCAGGAGGAAGAAGACCTTGGAGAGTAGCCCATTTCCTGCCGCTATTACAGTCCCAATACTCGCTAACAGAGAGATTGGATTCAACACTAGTAATCCCTCTTAAAGCAACATTCTTCAACGATACATTCAGCAACCAATTATCAATCCAGAACTTGGTTTGTAACCCATTACCAATGATCTTTTTAGCATGCTGGGCGATAATCAACTGAAATCCCATAAGGATAGCCTTCCATCCATATGATTTTCGCCTTGTATTTATACCCTCTGGATTAGTGTACATCGATGTGAAAACCGAGATCCATAATGGATTAGTTTCCGTAACGAAATGCCAAGCAATTTTTCCAGCATAAGCACGGTTTAAAATGCTAGCTTTAGTAATCCCCAGACCGCCATTGTCACGTGATTTACAAATTTCAGACCACTTCACCAAATGCAAACGCTTAGCTTCATCAGTGGATCCCCAAATAAAGTCCCGAAAACATTTGTCAATACGGTTCGTAATACTTATCGGAAGAATGATTGTTGACATTGTATATTGGGGCAAAGTCATCAATACCGATCTAGTTAACGTAACCCTACCAGCAACGCTCAAAGTCCGTCGCTTCCAACCACTTAGCTTTGAATTCATCCTTTCCATAATGTACTCAAAATCACATCCCTTAACCCTTCCACGTAGTATGGGCATGCCAAGGTATCTACCAAAATCATGTGTAACTTTTACTCCACTTAGTTGCTGCAGACGGATTTGTAAGTTCTCACTCACATTAGGAGAGACATGCAGGCTTGATTTATTAACATTAATTTTCTCTCCTGATGCCATACAAAACCGCTCAATAATGCTCATAACAATCCGTATCTGAGCACAAGATGCCTCCGCAAATAACGTGATGTCATCCGCAAAAAACATATGTGATAATGGTGGTCCATCTCTGGATAAGTAAATAGGAAGCCAATCCCCGCATGCAACAGCTTGTTGGATAAGATGACTTAAACGCTCTAGACAAATCACAAACAAATAGGGAGAAAGCGGATCACCCTGTCTTAATCCCTTTTGGGGAATAAATTGATCGGCCACCTCCCCATTCCATTGTACATGCATACGAGGAGAAGATATGCATTCATAAATCATATCAATCCAAGATTCAGGAAAACCGGCCCATCTAAGTGAATCAATCACAAAACTCCAACTAAGTCGGTCATACGCTTTCTCAAGGTCAATCTTCATAATCATCCATTTACGCCCCACCCTTTTATGTTGAGCTGAATGGATTATCTCCTGCATGAGAATAATATTATCCTGAATCAACCTTCCCGGAATAAAACTTCCCTGTGTTGGTCCAACAAGATCACCCATCACTCCTTGCATACGTTGCACCATAACCTTAGTAATGATTTTATAGAGGACATTACATAAGGCTATAGGGCAAAACTGACTAATTTTCTCCGGTGACCCAACCTTGGCAATCAAACATATAAGAGTATCATTAAGACCATCCGGTAGTTTTTTGGTAGCAAAAATTTTTTGTACCTCAGCAACAACCGAACTCCCTACGATACTCCAACATCGTTGATAAAAGATAGGTTGAAATCCATCTAAACCAGGTGCTTTATATTTCCCCATGGATTTAACTGCTTTCCACACCTCCATACCATTCGGTTCTACTTGTAATCTCTGCCAATCAACCGAATCAATAACCGGATACGTGAAGTCCACACTACTCCAGTCAACACCATCAATATCCGATGCAGTATACATCAAACGAAACCAATCAGTTGCATGAGCTTCCAATTTAGCATCATCTGATTCCCAAGTTCCATCATCCAGAATAAGACCTTCCACCCTATTCCTCCGTCTTCTAATAATAGTAGATAAATGATAGAACGAAGTATTACGCTCTCCATCCGTCAGCCATGTTTCCCTTGACTTTTGTAACCAAATAAGTTCCTCCCTTTCTAATATAGTTTCCAACTCAGATGTTAATCTCTTATTCAAATCAAGAAGGTGTTGAGATGAAGAAAATAAAGGATTGCTCTGTAATTCACTAATTTGATCCATAAGTTCCTGTTTTCTGCGAAAGACATTACCAAACACACGACGATTCCAACGGATTAGTTTAAATTTAAGATTTGCAAGAGAAGGACATACCTCATCATGTACCGCCCAAACACGTTCAACCAAAGGAATAAAATCATCATGAGTTAGCCAAGCCGCCTCCATCCGAAACGGTCGTCTTTTACAACGTAATTGTTTCGTGGAATCAAAACAAAATAAGAGGGGGGAGTGATCAGAAGAATAACGTGCCAAATGTCGAACTGTAGCATCTAGCCACAACAAACGAGCCTCCTGATTCATTAGGACTCGATACAGACGCTTAAAGATAGTATGAAGAGGAACAGACCCCCTACTCCAAGTGAAATTTGATCCCGTAAAGCCCACATCAATCAAACCATGAGCATTGATAAAATGTTGGAACACATGAGAATCCTTATGCAGTCCACTAATACCACCTTCCCTTTCATCCAAAGTAAGGATACAATTCAAATCCCCACCTATCAAACAAGGGTCCGTAACTCCAGCAACCTCCAAATCTAATCGATTCCAAAAATCCTTTCGACGAGAAACCGATGGTGGAGCATACACAACATTAAGATGAAATCGTTGTAATCCCCTTGAAATAGAAACATGAACAAAGTTAGTATCTGTAGACACAATAGAGAGTTGGATCTGATCATCATACCACAGCAGCCAAATTCCACCTTGAAACCCAACAACTTCTACACGAACACAACCCGTAAACAACATTCGGTCACACACCCTTTGAGCTTCACCACCAGAAATTTTCGGTTCAAAAATAGCAAGAATATCAATCCTATGATGCTTACAAAGATATTTAATAGCCCTGCGAAACCCATTCTTACGAGCTCCGCAAACATTCCAGAATAAACAATTCATTGGAAAAACTATCAAAAATACACACGAACCATTCATGGTTGCTCATTCACAGCGGAATCTGCTCCCATGTTAACATCTTGAGCCAACGGCACCGACTGTAGGTCATCAGGTACGGTGGAGGCTCCAGTCTCCATAGAAATAACCGGCTCTGAGGAGTTATTTTGAAACTCAACACTATCAATAGATGGTGAAATCACAGCATGCCTCTGACGTTTTCCATTTGCAGCTGAATCATCAGTCATGTTCACGTTAGTAGCTTGCACCGCAAACACCTTTTTCCTAGCTAGAGCACGTAACTTATTCCGTTTCTTGTTGTGGGCTTCCATGTCCTTCCCATCTTTATTCCTCCCCTCTACATTACTAGTCTGCAAGTTCCTGGATTTAGGTTTATTCTCAGATGTAGTAGCAGTGAACATGACATCCGTAACAGATTCCTCAAGCCGATCTTTTCCTCTAATAACAACAACCCTTGCTACGGCCGAGGCAGGCTGCTGAACCGAGGGCCCATGTCCGGCTTCTGTTGTGGTCATCCCTGACGTACCTTCATCCCCTATTTTTTCCTTACCTTTGCTGGACCCAGTATTGGGCGGAGGAGCATATTGTCGGGATTGAGTAGAATGACCTGCTGAGCGATGTGTTGTCTTTATCCTTGGCAAACCAGCATTATTAAATTTAACCTTACCTTTTGATTGAGCCCCTTTTCTTGTCACAAGCATCCATGGCCCATAACCCTGTGAATCATGAGATTCCAATTCTGTAGATTTTGAGTGTCCAGGTGTTGTAGTTACTGATGCCTGCTTAGTGGGACTATCACTTTTTAAATTTGTGGTGGACTTGACATTATTGCTTTGAAACATGCATGTAGGAGCTAAATGACCACAAATACCATAGCGGAAGCAAACTGTCTGAAGCCCTTCGTATTCTAGTGCACATTTATACCCACTAATAGAAATCGACTTCTTTAAAGGTTTTGCTAACTCAATTTCGACACAAACACGAGCAAAACGACCTCTGTTAGAATAGAGAGTTTTAGGATCCACCACTATCGGAACTCCCAAGCCTGAAGCCATACGCCATAAAACCGTTTCCTCATAATACTGAATCGGAAGATCTTTTATACGCACCCAAACAGGAGCAAAAAAATCTCCGTTGATGGTCGAAAAGAAGGACTCCATCTCTTCAAGGATAAACATCGACCAAAAATGACCAAGGTCCCCCTGTGAGAACAGTCAGTAAATCTGCTTCATTATCAAATCGAGCCATGAAATAACCATTGGAGAGATCAACAATCTGCATAGAACTACCAAACCTCCACATATCCCTAACCCTTCTCTCCATCACCGGAAAGGCAACCGGAAAACCAATAACTTTGAAAACAATGGAGCATTCTCAAACCTTATTCAAAGCCGCCTCAACCTCACCATCAAGGAGGACAGATGGGTCTCCATCTTCACCATCAGGATAAACAAGACTTATCTTGCCTTGCATAAAGTCCTTATCCAAAATGGTTCTTTGTTGTCCTAACCCTCCACCACTCACAGCAACCTCTTTCCAGGTTTGTTTTGGTCGAGTATACACTGGTTCGAAATCACTTAGGACTGTTGTAGATGAAGGAGTGACCATAGACTAAACAACAATACCTGAACCCGAAGCAACCTCCAAACTAGTAGAGAGACTAGTTAGTAGCCATAACAGTTGCTTGATTCAGCGTGCCAGAAGCAGACCCTGGCTGAGAGCAAGGAGGAACAACCTCCATAACTATATCTTGCGATGCAGTAGGTAGTGCATTAGGTTTTTCTGGCGGTTGTGGTGGTGGTCGGACCATTGCTGGTGGTCCCTGACCATCAGATCCGGTGGCCATTACCAGTTGCAATACAGTTACCTTGGTGTTTTTCAAAGCGTAAAAGAGAGCGTTTTAGAGACAAGAAAAGATTATGTAGAAATTGGACAATCTGATCCTGCGAAATCGGTAAATATTGCTGTTAGTTTTAATCCAATCAGAGATTTTCCCGGATCATTAAATATGGATTATAGTTGTTATAGAATGGATATCCGTATATATATATGAAAATAAATCGAATGTATGTGGATACATGAATGCAAATCAGATATCTGTGATAGTCGGATATAAACGGATATTTGTATATTAAAAAATAGTTATTATATAAAAAGAATAGTCTTATATGTATGTGAGTTTGGATTGATTTTTTAAAAATTGTTTTTCTAATAAATAAACAAATTTGGATATTCAATTTTATGATATGGATTAGACTACTTATTTTGGATGTCCACGGATATCTATCGGTTCCGGCTAAATCAAATTCGGATAATTAGTTTAGTGTTTGCATCAACCGGATATTTACCGGTAATTATTCTATTCGGCTAAAAGTTGTTGGTATCTAGCCGGATCAGGGATTTACTAAAAATTGCATTTGGATGCTCACGCACTTAGACCGGTTTAATTTGTTTACCCACCCTATTCCTAGGGATAACAATAGATTGGGTGTCGGATGGAAAACCTATACCGCCACCCGATCCATCACCAAAAATGTCCACCCCACTGCCTACAAAGGGTCTCACCCGCATCCAACAGATGAAGTGAGTAGGTCGGGTCAAATTTTGGTTGTTCTACATCTTATTTATACGGCGAATCCGTTCACGGTCCGTAGGACCAACACCATTCGAAGGTGGGCGGCCCGCCTAGAACAGTCATGTTTGACTGGGCTTACACACATTCGCTCACTTACGCTGTCCCCCCCTCAGCTCACCCTAGCCCCGCGGGCCTTGTAAAAAAAAAAAAAATCAAATATCTTACTAAAAATCAAGAGCATACTCAAATCCACCTAAAATTAACATAAGGTTGTACATAACATTATGTACAACACTATAACCAAGCAAGATCCAATATAAATAAATTATAACAAATTAATAATAAGGACCAAAATATGTTAGGAAATAAAATGAATTAGGATGGAAAATATAAGATTTACGTTAATACAATTTATATAGTAAGAAAATAAAGGTAAAATTTATAATATAAAAGCGACAAATATATATATATATATATATATATATATATATATATATATATATATATATATATATATATAGATTTTAGTTCAAGTGAGGAGAGGTCTTGTAGATAGGAATTAGGAGGGTTGTAAGCCATTGGATGGATTTAAATCAAGGGTTCACACACGCTCATCATTAATGACTTTTTTGTAAATTGACTTAAAATCTGGACAATACCCTTACGTTCAAAAATAGTCATCAGTGTTCATACTTTTATGTGTCATTGTTCATGTTTTTATACATCGGTGTTCATAGTATTTTATTCATCAAAGTGCCATGTTCATTTATTCTTTTGTGTTCATTTTATGATGCATAAATGTTCATTTACAGTATATAACTACAAAAAAATAAAAAACTCTTCACAAAAAGTTAAAATATGATCATAATATCTTATGTAAGTGTAAAAGTTATAGATAAGTAATCGGTGTTCATACTTTTATACGTCATTGTTCAGGTTTTTATACATCGGTGTTCATACTTTTTATGTCGTTGTTCCTGTAAATATTATAAACAATTTTCTTAGAAGGCATTTTGTCGAACAGTTTGCGTGCACGCTAAAAAGAGCATATAGATTGTTCAGTTGGAGCTATTAGACCAACTCAAAACATATGTATATACATGTATCTTCTCAATCAAACTTATCAAATACAAAAATGATTCAAATAAATTTGATTTCGAAAACAAACATCAATCATAATGAAACTTAAACCTTAAGAATGGAAACCTAAACAGTGAGTAGAAATTCGAAGAAACAATACTTGAATCGTTTTGTATTCTCTTTGATTTCACAATTTTTTATGTAATCGATCTTTAAATATTATAAACAGGATTTTGAAGAAAAGTATAATTTTCAAAAAAATGAACATCATATTATAAACACCATAACTGTAAAAAAAAATGAATACATACTTGTAAATAAATGAACATCATATTTTATTAACACGATTTGAAAGAATAGTATAATTTTCAAAAAAAATCCGAAAAAAATGTTTTAAAAAAAAATACAAAAATGAACAGTTAGTGTTGAGAAAAAAATGAACATTTATTGATAAAATATGAACAATGACTCTCTTAAAAATGAACACATACTTATAGAAATATGAACACCAATTTTTTTTTACAAAAAGAAAATATGGAAGGGGAAAAAAAGGTGACATGGCATGCTACATGTCACCACCCCGGCTCTCCTCATTCCTATCTGCAAGGGTCCTCCTCACCGGAACCAGACCCTATATATATATATATATAGAGAGAGAGAGAAAGCGTATAGATCCTATGAGAACACCCCTAACGTGTATACATGAGAACAAATTCGTAATTATTATTAGTTTTGTTACGAAGGTGTCATATCGTTTAATATATTATTCGTAGTTATTGTTGGTTGAGTGGATTATTCGTAGTTATTGTTGGTTTCCTAATTATTATTATTCATAGTTATTATTAATTATGATATCTACTCTAAATCTCAACTCTTAATACTCACCATCCAACGGTGTACGATTGTTCTCATGTATACACGTTAGGGGTGTCTATATATATATATATATATATATATATATATATATATATATATATATATATAGGGTGTTGTTCAGTAAGACTGTTAATTGTGCTAAGGTTGTGCGGCCGTCTAAGAGGTTGAAATGTGTCAAAAAAAAAAGTTTAAGAAAATATATGCTGGATACTTTTAACTATAATGAACTACAATGTTATAAGTTGTGCACTATTCTCTTATAAACTTTGAACAATTCTCATATAATTCATGAACTATTACTTTATATTATTTATGAATTAGTTTTGTATAGCTATTAACTATTCACATATAATTTATAAATTATTCCCATAGAATATGAATTATCACGATATACTATTAATGAACTACTCTTTTATATACTACATTGAGTATTCTCATGTAATTCATGAAGTAGTACTTCACGATAATCTATTCATGAACAAATATTATATCTCCAATGAACTACTCTTATAAAGTTCATAAACTACTACTTTCAATACTTCATTTTTTAATATATTATATCAAATTATTTATAAATTAATCGTTTATATGTTATGCACTATCCTTTTATAAGTTATGCACTATCCCTCTATAAGTTTTGCATTATCATTTTAATTCGTTGTTAGAAGGAATGAGGGAAGAAAAAAAATTAGACATGTGTCACCTTCCTAGGCTACCTTGACGGCTTACCGCCTTACCGTTATGAACTATTCTATTATAATTCATGAACTATATTTTTTATAAGTTATGTACTATCCCTTTATAAGTTTTGCACCATCATTTTCATTCGTTTCTGAAAAAAATAATAATTTGGGCACGTGTCATCTTCCTAGCCTGCCTTACGGCCTTACCGGAAGAAAGGGGTCTTACTTGAACAACTCTTTATATATATATATATATATATATATATATATATATATATATATATATATATATATATATATATAGATTTTAGTTCAAGTGAGGAGAGAGCTTGTAGATAGGAATTAGGAGAGCTGTGAGCCATTGGATGAATTTTAAATCAAGGGCTCCCACACGCTCATCATTAATGACATTTTTGTAAATTGACTTAAAATCTTGAACAATGCCCTTACATTCAAAAATAGTCATCAGTGTACATATTTTTATGTATCATTGTTCATGTTTTTATACATCGGTGTTCATAGTGTTTTTATTTATCAAAGTGTCATATTCATTTAATCTTCTGTCTTTATTTTATAATGCATAAATGTTCATTTACAATATATAACCACAAAAAAATAAAAAAACTCATCACAAAACGTTAAAAGATGATCATAATATGTTATGTATGTGTAAAAGCTATAGATAAATCATCAGTGTTCATACTTTTATACATCATTTTTCATGTTTTTATTCATTGGTATTCATACTTTTTACGTCGTTTTTCCTGTAAATATTATAAACTATTTTCTATAAGGCATTTTGTCGAACAGTTTGCGTGCACACTAAAAGGAGCATATAGATTGCTCAATTGGAGCTATTAGACCAACCCAACTTATGTATATATATGTATTTTCTCAATCAAACTTATTAAACACAAAAATGATTCAAACAAATTTGATTTCGAAAATAAACATCAATCATAATGAAACCTAAACCTTAAGAATGGAAACCTAAACAGTGAGAGTAGAAATTCGAAGAAACAATACTTGAATCGTTTTGTATTCTCTTTGATTTCACAATTTTTTATGTAATCAATCTCTGATTTGGTTGAAAATCGGAGCAAATATCAAGTTTGTGTGATAGCGGCGAGAGAGGCTCAACACGTGGGAGGAAGAATATGAGGGAGGGATGAACGTATTAATTAGTGTCTAAATTTCTTCTTTTTTTCAAATTTATATAATTACTACAATGCCATTAATGATGAGTGTGTAGGAGCCGTTGATTTAAATATCATCCAATGGCTCATAACTCTCCTAATTCCTATCTACAAACCTTCTCCTCACCGGAACTTATCCCTATATATATATGGGCAAGTTCCGGTGAGGAGAAGCCTTGTGGATAGGAATTAGGAGACATGAGAGCCATTGGATGAGATTTAAATCAACGACTCCCACACACTCATAATTAATGGTATTTGGTAATTACATAAATCTGAAAAAAGAGAGAAGAAAATCACCGTTCGACTCCAACGACTCACAACTCCCTCACATTCTTCATCTCACAAGCTTCATATTGGTCCGATTTTCAACCAAATAAAAGATTGATTACATAAAAATGGTGAAATCAAAGAGAATACAAGACAATTTAGGTATTGTTTCTTCGAATTTCTACTCTCACGGTTTAGGTTTTCATTCTTATGGTTTAGGTTTTATTATGATTGATGTTTGTTTTTTAAATCAAATTTGTTTGAATCGCTTTTGTTTTGATAGGTTTGATTAATAAAATATATGCATATACATATGTTGAGTTGGTCTAATAGATCCAATTGAACAATCTATATGCTCTTTTAGTGTGCATGCCAACTATTCGACAAAATGCCTCATAGAAAAATAGACTATATTATTTACATGAACAATGACATAAAAAGTATGAACACCGAAGAAAAAAAACATGAACAATAACGTATAAAAGTATGAACACCGATGAATAAAAAGTATGAACTTACACTAGTATATTTTTCATTGCTTTACAAATTCAGTGATGTTGGGTACACAATCATCAGCAATCTTTGTGTTGGGATTAAGGGCGAATGCTCCATGTAATGAAGGTGAAACTATTATACAAGTAACTCCAAATAACTCTACCAATTGGGTACCAATTTGTGATGATACATTGAAGCCCCATGTTGGTCAACAATTTTTAAGTGTGGAGGAAGTTGAAGACTTCTATAGGATGTATGCCTCTATTTGTGGATTTGAGATTCGTGTTTCATGTAATCACAAACCCAACAATGTTGTGTTGAGGAAGTATTTTGTATACACAAGGGAAGATAAAAAAAAATGGCAAACATAGTACGGGCAAAAGGAAGACAACTTCCAATCGTTGTGGTTGTAAAGCAATTTTTCAACATAATTAAAGAGTACAAGAATTTGGTGGTGGAATCAACTCACTATACAACACCTTCTAAAAGAGATTTCTTTGAGGCATTTGCAACAACAACTGAACCTACTATTGTCATTGTATTGCCACCCGAACAAGCAAAGAACAAAGGGAGCCGGAAACGCTACATGGATGGACAAGAAATACATTCGAAAGAATCTCAGAAGGGTGAAAGAAAGTGTAAAAAGTGTAGTAAGAGTGGACATGACAGCAGAAACTGTGAAAATTTTAACAAGTAAGAATGAGACAACATGTAAAATAAATATGAACAAACTTGTTTTTAGACTTATTATATAGTTTTTCTATGTGTTTGAAGTTTGTTATTTTATATTGAATATTTTTTGTAGGATGAGATTGTCTTAGAAAGAGCATCGTTTAAGTACGAACACCAATGTCTTACCTATAAAAGTATGAACACCGATTGATAAAAACATGAACAATGGAGCATAAAATTATGAACAATGGCGTATAAAAGTATGAACACCGATTAATAAAAACATGTTTAATTTACGGTTTCGAACCATAGTTTCCGTTTTAACAATTTTACCCTTTGTTTTGTATTTGTTGAAAATAACCCGGTGTTTAATTTACAAGAACCATAGTTTTGACCATAGTTTTGAACCATAGTATGAACAATCAACTGACTATAAAAAATTATGAACACCTATTAATAAAACATGAACAATGGAGCATAAAAGTATGAACAATGGCCTATAAAAGTATGAACACCGATTGATAAAAACATGTATAATTTACAGTTTCAAACCATAGTTTCCGTTTTAACAATTTTATCATCTGTTGTGTATTTGTATAAATAGCCCGGTGTTTAATTTACAGGAACCATAGTTTTGAACCATAGTATGAACAATTAGCTGACTATATAAAAGTAAGAACATCGATTGATAAAAACATGAACAATGGAGCATAAAAGTATGAACAATGACATATAAAAGTATGAACACCGATTAATAAAATCATGACAATTCATATCTCAGTTCATACACGCATTCTCTAATTATACTTTTGAAGTGACGATCATACGAGGGCTACTCATGGGATCAATCTCTTATAATTTGAACACCAACATGAGTAAATATGAACAAAGAGAAATTTATGCAATAAAAACGTTTGGTTAACTCTTTTTGAATACGATGAACATCATCTTTCAAAAAATGAACACCGGTTAATAAAAACATGAACAATGACAAATAAAAGTATGAACACCAATGATTTTCTATTATTTCTGCACATACATAGCATAATAATATAAACAATATGTAGTACTTAAAAAGACGATGATAATATATAGGAACATCGAAGACGTAAATTTCAAATGGTACCTAAAAAACCCAACATTCAAGTTACATATGCAAACACAATTTCATGTTTCAAACCACTCATTTTTTACATCTTCGAAAGCAAAATGTAAGTTTTAACAACTTAACAATTCAAATGTTTTTTGTTTGTCCAACTGATTGAAGTACTAGATCCTTGACTTCATTGTTCTTCCAATTGAGCAATTGAGACAAATATTTCTCTCTACACAAGCTTTTCAGTGTTCTTCTTACCAAACCCAACTTTTCAATTTGTGGTTCCACCTCCCATATATGTTTCCATGTGTCTCATGGCATATACTACAAAATCCTCATTTGGCTTGTGAGTTGCCCATGGTAAAGATACGAATGCCGGATCCATGCTCTTTAACATCCCGTATTTTTTACATAATGAAACCCCAAGTAATCCAAAAATATTTTTTCTACACAAACAAGATATATACAATGTATGTTAAACATAAAATATATGCTAATAAAAAGTTAACATATATGACGGTAAAAAAATTGATATTGAATAATATAACAATTTTTTAGAATTTTACCAATCTAGTGATCTCTTCAAAATTTGTCTTTGGAACATCGCCCAATGTAACTCGTGGTGCTCTATCTACGCTTCAGATAATATTGATGGTCAATCTCATCCAACAACAAACCACATTAAGTGTTATGTGAGGTTAAGGCAATGTTGTTTGAAGAGGTAAGTGAGGAAAGTAAGCTCATTTCTTCAAGAGGGAGATTATGAGCAAAGTGTGGGTGAAATTTAGACCTACTATTGCAAGGCAGTTGGACATCAAAGTATGATTGTTAAATAACCAGTTTGAACATCCAAATTGATACTATATTTTGTTTGATGTGGCTCTTTGCAAAACTAAATCTAGACAAATCTAGCTAGGATTACGATGATTAAGAACATTGACCACAAATCATGAAACTAAAGGAGAAAGCAATCAACTAGATCTTTATAATCTGAACAACGGGTCATCAGTCTCTTACTTAAAATTTCAAAGGCACTCATGTTCATAATATAATCTCTCGTGGTTGTGGTAGCTATACTAGTAGTCATAAATTTCTTTTGTTTGAGAAAACATATATTGGAATATCAAATTGTTTTAGGTATCAGCCATGGTTGTATATCCAAAGTAAACTGTATCTGAACCACTCCTTTTAATATTTAAAATTTCTATGAAGCATTTTTTCGAATACCTTGCGTGCATATTAGAAGCAACATATAGATTATGCAATTGGATGGCTTAAACCAACTCAACATATGTATATACATGCATTTTCGCAATGAAAACTATCAAACACAACAACAAAACGAACAAATTTGATTTGAACCACAAAATCAAAGGTAACCAACACTAAATATGAAAAGAGTAAAAACCTAAAACTAAGAGTACAAATTGAGCAAAAAAACATACCTGAATAGTCATTTCTCTTTGATTTAACCATTGTTTCAATGAAAATCGAAGCAAATCCTAATTTTGTTGTTAAGAGCCAAGAAGGAGAAGAAGAATGGCGTATGTGCGAAGAAGAATGACATCCGTCTGCGTGTGCGTGTGAGGAGAAGTCTAAACCTATTTTTTATTGTTTGTAAAATTTTAACTATATTTACCAAAATGCCATTAATAACAAGTATGTGAGAGCCGTTGATTTAAATCTCATCCAATGGCTCACATGGCTCCTAATTCCTATCCACAAGGCTCCTCCTCACCGGAACTAAAATATATATATATATATATATATATATATATATATATATATATATATATATATATATATATATATATATATAAGCGGGTGAATACGGGTCGGATGATGTGTAACGCCCAATTTTTAGGCGCGTTTGCGATATTTATTTTTATTTGCCTTTATCGATACTTTAATACTTTAAAGTATTTTTACGAGTATTTTCAGTTGTAAAATTAAAGTTTTATGAGTATATTAATATATACTTGATCACATATTTTCCGTAAATTGTTTTCAAAATAGTTTGGAAAGTTTTTCCGTTCCGAAATCTCGTTCCGATTGATGTCAATCGAGTTTATTCATTCCCCTTTTAATTTATTTATTTTTTCTTTCTTCTCTGTTTATATTTCTTTTTTTTTCCCTTGTCCCTAGCATGCCTGTGGAGTAGCCTTAGCTTGTGCCAGACCGGTCTATTCCGACCCCTCACCATCTGCATTGCAACCTTTCTGATTCCTACCTCACATATCACTCCCCAGCTGACTTGGTTACCCTCCCTCTGTCTTCTTTCAAGCCAACAGATGATGCCTCACCTCTCCTCCCCTAAACTCTCTGTGTGAACTCACCACCATTCATCGCCGGAAGTAGCAGCCCTCCAGCCTCCAACAACCATCTCTCGCCCTCTCGTTAATAGTGACGGAATCGGACTGCCGTCTTGGTCCCCACCTCCCTACACTCACCTCTCTGTTTTCCTGCTTCTCTCCCTCTTCTTTTTCTTTCTGTTGAGTCCCGCAGAGGAAGATCCTTGCCGCTGCTGTCGCCGGGGACTACCGTGCTCTGCCTCCTCCTTCGCCTCGCCATCGGAGCCGCTGCACAGCCCAGCCGCCACCCTTTCTTCCTATCCTTTCCCTCTCGGTCCTCTACGCAACCCCTCCTCTGCAACCGCTTGCTTGGAGCAGCAACTGCCTGAACCTCCGCCTCCATGCTGTGCCGCCAGAAACGCCGCCGGAAGGGATCCTGCCTCGCCCAGACGCCAGCACTCCTGGCCTCGCTGCAAGCCGCCGCCAAAGCCCTGCGTGCCTCCTTCCCCTGGTGCCGCTTCACTGTAGGGTTTTAATAACGCTTTTGGATATTTACAGCGGGCCCCCTCTTATTATGGTTAATTACAATTTGTGCCCACTACTTTGAATTTGCAGTAATGACCCTAATTTTTAGAAGTTGTATTTTATACCCTGCAGAAAATTAATTATGGGAAATGACCCAAGTTTTGGAAAAATGATTTTATGCCCCTACTGGATTATATTTTGTGGTTTTGGCCCAAAGTTTAATTACGGATTATGACCATAGTTTGGAACGGGATAGTTTGCCCCGGAAATGTGTTAACGGTTTCTAACCTCGGGTTTTTTTTAACTATGGAGATATTCTTATGATTATAAATACTATATATATTATGCCCTTGGTTGGTTTAATTGGATTTATGGCTTAAAGTATTCATTACGTTTTCATGACCCAATTCCGTGAATTTCATATTTTTGTCGGGAAGGTTACTGCGGATTTTGACCTATGTTTATATAATTGTATAAATTCCCGGAAAATGTTTTTAACTAGTTTTAAAATTGGCTTTTGCAAACCGAGCTTTCCTTAGTCTTATACACATTATATGTTCCGTTCAAATTTAGCGTATGAGCTAAATTTGATTAGTTTTGTTCTAGGTTCGGGAGCGCCCCATAGAAGGCCCAACAAATTCATACTCGTCATCCGTTGATCATCTTTCTTCTTTTGACGTCATGTGAGTTACCTTCTTCCACGATCTAGTTATGTTTAGTTGTAGAATCATGCTAGGTTGGATCTAGCATAACTTAGGGCAAATGCCAAGTAGTGGCTTGGAACTTTAGGTGAGGATTTGAGGATGGTTTGAACGCTCTAAGGATTGAGGTGTGTATGTTATCATGTGAGCTTTGTTGAGGTTGTAAATATGTGTTTGTTGAAATTGTGGAGTTAGGATGAAAGTATTCTAGCATGTGGTTATAGTTGAGATCTCGTGAGTTTATGAGGGCTATGAGAGTAACCTAGTTTATGGGAGTGTATGATCTTGTAAGAGTACATAGAAGTCTAAGGACTTCTAACTTGCGTGAGTGGTCGTTGATTATCGTGCCTTGTCTTGAACAGGCTTTGGTTATATTCTTTCCGAGAGTGTTATCCGTTTCGGTTAGCTTTGAGACGAGGTAAGTCTTCGGACTTACTTAGCTCGTATTCTTTGTATTAGTTTCAATGCGTGTTTGGTGGTGTGTGTTTATTGTTTATGTGTGTGTTTATTGCTTATGTTATAACTTCTAAACCGGTAATAGGACCACCGACTTTATATGTTTATATTTGGCCCAAGTGTATGATAACGGGCGGTGACCACTATGTCCGGCCCAAAATGGGGATGGTCGGGAGGTGCCTTGCGACCAGTCCAACAGGTGATGCTGATTCGCATCTGGCCCAAACCTGTTTGGTGAAAGGGGACAAGGGCGGGATCCTTGTGATTTCCGTGCCACAACTAAATGGAAATTAGTAATGGAATAACTTTAAAAAAAAGAAGATAATAAACCGGATTGTGTGTTTTGGAACATGTTGTGTGTTTATGATGCCTTATGTGTGTATGTGCCAATACCATGATTCTAATGCCTTGAATGCTAGCTAACGGTTTTATACCGATATTGTTGTAGATTGCCTTGCAGGTTAGGAAAGCGGCCGAGAGGTCCAGAAGAGTGGGCAGCCGGGGTTCCGTACATTTTAGGAGTGGGTTTTGGTTGGAGTCGGGTTGTGTTTTATTCTTCGTTTATTATGTTGGTATGCCGTGTGTATGGCGTTTTGATCTTGGTGTTGATTATCGGCTGAAGTCTTTTGTTGTTTTCCTTCGGGTTTCTTATCATTTGCATTAAAAGGAATTTTGGTTTGCCTTTATTTGTGCCATGTTGAAAGATCCGGTGAAATTGTTGTCAGGCTAAGGGTCGGGACCCATTGTGAGGTCCCAACCCGTAGCATCCCGAGTCCCGCGGATTCGGGGTGTTACAAAAGTGGTATCAGAGCCCTAGGTTGACAACAATGGCACTCGCAATCTTCTAAAGGCCGAATAAGGAATAAACAGAACCCCGCGGGTTCTGAGTTTTCGTTTTCAAAATCACATGCATGAGTCGGGGTAGAATGTACGGACCACCACTCCTTCCGTGGATCTCGGCAGCATAGTTTATTGGATTTTTAGTATATATATGTATATATGTGTATATATGTAGATATGTATCGTGAACCTAGGATGTATTTGGACTATTACTATATGTTGATTATAGTTATGCATGATGGACTTGTTATATTGTTATGGTGGCATGACCTTTATATTGATATGATTTGTACATGTGGCATGATAATATTATATTAGTGCTTGAAACTCATTTTATGAGAATGGTTTCCTTGGATGTGTTATGCTGATAGCAGGTGGACATAGGACTTATATAGTTATATACATATACTAGGATATATAGTGACATATGGATGCTAGACCTTATAGTCGAGAAGATATAAAGCTATCATCGCCCCTTGGATGGCGCAGTTTGGCTTAGGATAGTTTACATCTGAGGTTGAGTATGCTCAAATACCGAGTTGTGTATCACGTTTTAGACAAACACCTTGGTGTTTCTCGGACCCCTTTAAGTGGACATCGAAGCGGAAGATTAAAGATGGCGTAAACGAAGGACAAACGAGTGGAAGAGAACCTCGAGTTGTTTTAAGCAAAACTGAGAAGGAAGTCATACGAGTAAGGAAGCAACACGAAGACATGAGAGTGGTTGCAAAGAAGCAACGATTGAATCACAACGAAACCAACTAGAGATGGTGAACTTATGATTTTTCAAGACGATGCATGGATAACTAAGGACGCGAAGCGGGAAGGAAAAGAGTCAATACTAGCAAGGGTAGAAGTGGTATTTCCTCGAGACATGAAGTTTTTTTTTCCTAGATGCTCCTAAGCATGAGAGTCAGAGTGTGAAGTGTGGTTGAACTAATACGAAGATTCATGAGATGCGTACATTAAGCTTACAGAAGAACTAGAAAGTGGAGCGACGGTTTTTGCGAGAGCTTAAGCGGGAGACTTCTTCAGAAATACGAGAGTTATGAGGAGGATTACATGGCAAAAGTTCACATAGTAGAATTACCTTGCGGAGTCGATCGTTTTCCGTCGTGGTGATGAGACTGAGCAATGTTAAGAAGGAGAAAGTGTGTGTGGGTGATGATCTTCAAAAGATGAAAGATGAAACAAGGGGCGAGGATCGAAAGACTTAAGTTACCAACCAAGAGAAGAGAATGGTTATAAACGATAGAGATGTGGGGAAATTACACTTACAACACATTATGAAGGACGGTTAAGCCTATGAAGTTGGGTCATTTGACACAAAAGAGCCGAGAAGGTGTAGTTATCTTACCGAAGTGGAAGGAAGAGGGGAGCGTAATAGGAGCTAACGGAGTTGAAAGTAGAGTTAAATGAGCTAGTGAAGTTAAGGCGGAATACCCCGAGAGGGTATCCTTCAGTAGTATGGTAACATGAAAGTGTGATAGGGGGTAAGTCATTGATCTTGGAAAGGGTCATTAATGAGCTAATCGGTGACCACTGGAAATGCACAAGTGCGGGTTGATACTGGTGACTGTAGGTGGGGAGAGTAACCTAGGAGATTGGATCATGAAGAGGGGTAACAAGAACGTGGAATATTCGTGGTAGTTGAATGTCGGCAACAAAGAGGTATATCAAGGGAAGTGCAAATATCTTAATCAGGTAACAAATTATCAATTCCAACAAGTGATAGTAACATACCGTGGGGAGGGATTGTAACGACCTGGTGCGACCTTCTTAGGTCATGGGTTTGTCATGTGGGGAAGGACACGGATCAGGGTAAGGGGGACTGAAAAGACAAAGAGGAAGGTGAGTCTTCTATGGTTATTGTGCGCAAATGAGCAATATATGGTATGTTTGTTCTAAAGTGATGATGTCATGTTTCCGCTAGAAAAAGCTAAGTCAAAGTCTTGTGACTCACATGGCGAAGCCATAGTGACTATGATGTGAAATGAGGAATCTAGAATAATGCAACACGGCAAGCTTGGAATTACGATGGTAGTGCTTGGTGAAGTAATGAGTGGATCTTTCACAATTGTGGTTGGGAAATTTCGCCTAAGGGCATACTAGTACAGCTGTGAAGATTGTTCATGGAATATCAAGAGATGCTTAAGGTGACCAAGAAGAGAAAGAGAAAACTGAAGTTTTGAAGTTCGATGTTGATTCGAGATGTACAAGAAGTACATGAAAGATTGAAACTAGAGTCTCTACAGTCGGTTTAACGCTACATAAGAAAATGCAGTGTAAATTTCTAGGCCTACTTGAAGAAGGGATGTCTACGGTGAAAGCTGATGTAGAATACGAAGAGATCCTCCCATATGTTGGGATGTCATAGAAAGCAAAGAAGATTGTATCGAGTTGTTATAAGGTATGATTGAGTCTTGTAGTTAAGAACTTTGTGACTGAACACATGCGCGAGATCAAAAGATGTTACTGTCGCCATTCCTTTGAAGTGAGAAGAGGGATTAAGCATAAGTATTGCTTAACCAAGGCTTCAAGAGTCCGAAGGCTTGAGCAAGTTCTTTGAGTTCTGGAGATGAAGGATCTTTGAAAGAGGACGGTGAACATAGTAGTTATAGAAGGAACAATACACGTGTTGAAGGACATCACCCCAACCGGTCGGGGTGGACCACTTATCAAGCGTTAGGACTAGGTGGTGTTAGTTATTACGATATGTGATGGGTAGAGAAAAGATAGAACCCGAGATAGAACGGATTTCAATGCATCGGAATGTGAATTTTACCGCTAAGATTGATCTGGGCTCAACTCCCATTTCTAAGGCGCAGTACAAAATACATCAATAAATGATACTCGTAAGGATACTCGAATTGAGGATGCAATCAAAGGAGCAATTGCAAGGACTTGTTGATAAAGGTTCATTCTAACCAATGCACTGTCATAGAGAACACCATAAATTTATCTTAAACTCTTGATTTGAAGTTATTATGAGAACACTAGAATTGTTGTGAAAAAGACAGACAATTCTCTCCAATTGAACGTCGATTACCGTGAGTCGAAGGACAAGTCTTCCTTACAACGAAGGGATGACCTACTCGATCAGTTACAAGGGTCGGTAGTCTCTTCTAATATTAAGTTAAGATTTGATTGTCACCGTTTGAGAATTCGAGACTCAGATATTGTAAATACGACATTTTGGACCAACCAGAGTCACTAGAGCGAGAAGTCGTATGACAAGTTGTCTCGGGATGGCAAACCCCGAGAGATATGGAAGGAGTTACAATTATCTTAGATGTGCTGAGCTTTACCAAATCTGTGATGGGAGGAGTTGTATAATGCCAATTATGGTAACCTACTACGGATAAAGATGAAGTATTGAATGAGACGAAGATTTGATAATAGAGTTTTGAGAGTTAAAGAGGAGATTAATTGGTACAACTGTTTTGATTTGCTTTGAGGAATGATGGGTTTGACGTGTACAAGTGATTTTTCGAGACAAGGTCTTGATCGAGTATTATAGAGTGATGTAAAAGTAATATCACACGTGTCTTGTTAATAGAGGTAGTATGGAGTAAAGTACTTCCTTCGTTACTTGGAACTTACGACAAGCATTGAGGAAATGTAACATCAAAGTTCGGTTTGACAAGAACCAAAGCCAACAGTGTAAATGAGAAGTTCGATCTTCTTTGGTGCTGCATTGAGAAAGACCCGAGAAGGAAGTTGAGTTCCGGTATATCGACCTTTTTGAGATCTTAGCGCGAGTTGGAGTAGTGTCTTAAAAGTTGGCGTTGCCGCCAAGAGTAGAGAGTGTTCACCCGGTGTTTCATGTGTATCAATCTAGGAAGTACAAGTATGACTAGAGAAGTTTTTGCTGGTCTTGATGAATTAGTGGCGTCGCATAACCAATTAGGCTAATAGGAAGTCGGAGGATAATATCTTTAGTTGAATTTTACACTGAGCTAGTAGCGTTGCTAAATCGAAGGGTTGAACCTAGTTCTTCCGTTAGTTGTGTATATGTGTGTTGTTATATGTTGTTTCCGCCTGTGCGGGATTGGGTTTTATGACCGGTTATAGTTATATTGCGTTGGTGGTGTGAGCAATTTGTGTATATAGATTAGAAGGTCTAGCCTTCTTTGATTGAGAGTTTATACCTCGGCCTTAGGGACCGAGAAGTTCGGCGGGTGGCAAGTTTCGGGACGAAACTTGTTTTTAGGGGGTTCTGTTGTAACGCCCAATTTTTAGGCGCGTTTGCGATATTTATTTTTATTTGCCTTTATCGATACTTTAATACTTTAAAGTATTTTTACGAGTATTTTCAGTTGTAAAATTAAAGTTTTATGAGTATATTAATATATACTTGATCACATATTTTCCGTAAATTGTTTTCAAAATAGTTTGGAAAGTTTTTCCGTTCCGAAATCTCGTTCCGATTGATGTCAATCGAGTTTATTCATTCCCCTTTTAATTTATTTATTTTTTCTTTCTTCTCTGTTTATATTTCTTTTTTTTTTCCCTTGTCCCTAGCATGCATGAGGAGTAGCCTTAGCTTGTGCCAGACCGGTCTATTCCGACCCCTCGCCATCTGCATTGCAACCTTTCTGATTCCTACCTCACATATCACTCCCCAGCTGACTTGGTTACCCTCCCTCTGTCTTCTTTCAAGCCAACAGATGATGCCTCACCTCTCCTCCCCTAAACTCTCTGTGTGAACTCACCACCATTCATCGCCGGAAGTAGCAGCCCTCCAGCCTCCAACAACCATCTCTCGCCCTCTCGTTAATAGTGACGGAATCGGACTGCCGTCTTGGTCCCCACCTCCCTACACTCACCTCTCTGTTTTCCTGCTTCTCTCCCTCTTCTTTTTCTTTCTGTTGAGTCCCGCAGAGGAAGATCCTTGCCGCCGCTGTCGCCGGGGACTACCGTGCTCTGCCTCCTCCTTCGCCTCGCCATCGGAGCCGCTGCACAGCCCAGCCGCCACCCTTTCTTCCTATCCTTTCCCTCTCGGTCCTCTACGCAACCCCTCCTCTGCAACCGCTTGCTTGGAGCAGCAACTGCCTGAAACTCCGCCTCCATGCTGTGCCGCCAGAAACGCCGCCGGAAGGGATCCTGCCTCGCCCAGACGCCAGCACTCCTGGCCTCGCTGCAAGCCGCCGCCGGAGCCCTGCGTGCCTCCTTCCCCCTGTTCCGCTTCACTGTAGGGTTTTAATAACGCTTTTGGATATTTACAGCGGGCCCCCTCTTATTATGGTTAATTACAATTTGTGCCCACTACTTTGAATTTGCAGTAATGACCCTAATTTTTAGAAGTTGTATTTTATACCCTGCAGAAAATTAATTACGGGAAATGACCCAAGTTTTGTAAAAATGATTTTATGCCCCTACTGGATTATATTTTGTGGTTTTGGCCCAAAGTTTAATTACGGATTATGACCATAGTTTGGAACGGGATAGTTTGCCCCGGAAATGTGTTAACGGTTTCTAACCTCGGGTTTTTTTTTAACTATGGAGATATTCTTATGATTATAAATACTATATATATTATGCCCTTGGTTGGTTTAATTGGATTTATGGCTTAAAGTATTCATTACGTTTTCATGACCCAATTCCGTGAATTTCATATTTTTGTCGGGAAGGTTACTGCGGATTTTGACCTATGTTTATATAATTGTATAAATTCCCGGAAAATGTTTTTAACTAGTTTTAAAATTGGCTTTTGCAAACCGAGCTTTCCTTAGTCTTATACACATTATATGTTCCGTTCAAATTTAGCGTATGAGCTAAATTTGATTAGTTTTGTTCTAGGTTCGGGAGCGCCCCATAGAAGGCCCAACAAATTCATACTCGTCATCCGTTGATCATCTTTCTTCTTTTGACGTCATGTGAGTTACCTTCTTCCACGATCTAGTTATGTTTAGTTGTAGAATCATGCTAGGTTGGATCTAGCATAACTTAGGGCAAATGCCAAGTAGTGGCTTGGAACTTTAGGTGAGGATTTGAGGATGGTTTGAACGCTCTAAGGATTGAGGTGTGTATGTTATCATGTGAGCTTTGTTGAGGTTGTAAATATGTGTTTGTTGAAATTGTGGAGTTAGGATGAAAGTATTCTAGCATGTGGTTATAGTTGAGATCTCGTGAGTTTATGAGGGCTATGAGAGTAACCTAGTTTATGGGAGTGTATGATCTTGTAAGAGTACATAGAAGTCTAAGGACTTCTAACTTGCGTGAGTGGTCGTTGATTATCGTGCGTTGTCTTGAACAGGCTTTGGTTATATTCTTTCCGAGAGTGTTATCCGTTTCGGTTAGCTTTGAGACGAGGTAAGTCTTCGGACTTACTTAGCTCGTATTCTTTGTATTAGTTTCAATGCGTGTTTGGCGGTATGTGTTTATTGTTTATGTGTGTGTTTATTGCTTATGTTATAACATCTAAACCGGTAATAGGACCACCGACTTTATATGTTTATATTTGGCCCAAGTGTATGATAACGGGCGGTGACCACTATGTCCGGCCCAAAATGGGGATGGTCGGGAGGTGCCTTGCAACCAGTCCAACAGGTGATGTTGATTCGCATCTGGCCCAAACCTGTTTGGTGAAAGGGGACAAGGGCGGGATCCTTGTGATTTCCGTGCCACAACTAAATGGAAATTAGTAATGGAATAACTTAAAAAAAAAAGATAATAAACCGGATTGTGTGTTTTGGAACATGTTGTGTGTTTATGATGCCTTATGTGTGTATGTGCCAATACCATGATTCTAATGCCTTGAATGCTAGCTAACGGTTTTATACCGATATTGTTGTAGATTGCCTTGCAGGTTAGGAAAGCGGCCGAGAGGTCCAGAAGAGTGGGCAGCCGGGGTTCCGTACATTTTAGGAGTGGGTTTTGGTTGGAGTCGGGTTGTGTTTTATTCTTCGTTTATTATGTTGGTATGCCGTGTGTATGGCGTTTTGATCTTGGTGTTGATTATCGGCTCAAGTCTTTTGTTGTTTTCCTTCGGGTTTCTTATCATTTGCATTAAAAGGAATTTTGGTTTGCCTTTATTTGTGTCATGTTGAAAGATCCGGTGAAATTGTTGTCAGGCTAAGGGTCGGGACCCATTGTGAGGTCCCAACCCGTAGCATCCCGAGTCCCGCGGATTCGGGGTGTTACATGATGTGTGGATGATTGTTCGGGAGATGGGTGGATGAAATGTTTACTCGGATCCTACCCGATCCACCACCAGCTTCATCCCCACCCTCTTTTGCCCGCCTTTTAACGGGTTTTTACCCTTTTTCGTTAGATCATGTGACCGGGTATCTATCGGATACGGATGAAATTACCATCCCTACCTGCCCCTACCACCGGGTGGATTGAGATGTTATAGAATCTTCGTTATAGCCATCTCTCTAACAACAAAAGGAAGATCAATATATATGAACTATCTATAAATCTTATCATCCGTCAAATACAAACCTAGTTTCCATAACGAATTTCTAATAAACGGTTAAAGACGATAGATAAGTGATACACTTCAAAAAAATCCTTACGGATGTATGATTAATGGACATTAAGTTGCACTAGGAAAGCCTAATTCGTTATTCAAAAACTATGAAAAAATAGATAAATTTGTACACAACTAACGTTGATATACACACAGTTCCCACACAGTACATCAAACAATTCTTACAAGAACATTGTCAATGTATGTGTAGATTGTAGACCGAAACCCAATCTATCACCAAAAAATTCTCAAGGAAATAAAATTCTCTCTCACGACAATATTGCTAATGAACGTTAAATTATTTTGTAAAAATATAAATTACCCAAAACCTAGATACCAACCGTCATTCTCAAGAATATAAAAACCGACAGTGGATTTTTCCAATGCCTTCAACTTGGTCGACAGGACCATTTTACTTAGGGATGTTAGAGAGAGATGTCCGTCTATCTCCTTATGGGTTGATTTCTTGTATGGTCAGGCCACCCGGTTGTACATTAGAGATAGATTTATCTGGTCGGCTATTGGTGTGCAACAAGGGAACCCTTTGGGGGCCCTCCTCTTCTCAATTGTCTTGCACCCGCTTCTGCATAGGATTCGAGACAATTGCAAGCCTATTCTATGTGTTTGGTATCTTGACGATGGGACCATTATTGGTCGGTCTAAGGAGGTGGCTAGAGCTCTTGATATCATTCGTGAGTTTGGTCCGGGTTTAGGCCTCATGTTGAATGTTCGCAAAACTGAGCTCTTTTGGCCTTCATGCGATGACTCTAAACTTAGAGATGGACTATTTTCACATGACATTGCTGTAACGCCCCGTTTTTGGGCGCGTTTTCGATATTTATTTTTCCGGCTTTTATCGATATATATTATTACCCGTGTTTAAATTATTATATTATATCGTAAAATAAATTTTGAGGATGGTTTTGTATTTCAAACTATTTTTTTTTTTTATATTTTCAATGTTTAATTTTTGTGGAAAGTCGGACAAGTAAATTTATTTTTAGATAGATTCCGAGTCAAACAGTAATCCGACCGGGTTGACCTTTTAGGCGGTACTAGTATGGTAAATTTCGTTAATATGAACCAGCAGGCCCATCAAGACAGGCCCACTCTGGACCCATCAGGATAGGCCCGCTGGGCCCAGCAAGGAGAGGCTGCTAGGGGAATTAAACGTAACCCTAGTCACACTCTCACCTTCTTTTCTCTTTTCCTTCTGTTCCCAGCGCCTCCCTCCCCTGGTTCTTTATTCTCCCAGACGTCCAGGAACTCCTCGCCGCCAGCCTACATCGCGGCTCCGCCCTCCCCTCTGGAAAGCCGCCACCGTTCCTCTTTGGACGCCGCCGCCTCCGTTCCTCTTTGGACGCCGCCGCCTCGAGCTCAACACCAGGGGAACGTTCCGCCGCCGCCGTCTCCCTCTCTTTTTTCCTCACTGCTTCTCTCACCTCTTCATTCTCCCTTCAGTCGAGGCCACCGGACGAGATATGGACGGGTTGACGCGTTCTGAGCCTCGCCGGAAGCGACCCTCTGCCGCCTCCTCCTTTTTCCTTCTTCTTTGTTCTTCTCTGTCGCCGAGGAGGAGCCACTTCCGCCGAGGTTGTGGGCAGCTTCTTCGCGCCTCCTCACCGCCTTCCGGAACACACCGGGCTGCCGCCACCGGCCCTACATCACCTATTTCCCCCAGTGCCCAGCCCATGTCGAAGCCGGCCCCTGTCGAGCCTTCCCGTGTCGCCTAGGGCTGGACTTCTGGAGAGAGAGCACTGCCCAGCCCCGTCGCCAGTAGCCGGAGCAACAGATGCCGTTCGCCGCCTCCCCTTGCCGCCTGTGCTGAGTCCGCCGGAGAAGAAAGGGGCTTGATGGCTGCCACTAACAAGGTGCTGAAACCCTAGATCGGGTCAAACTGAGAGTTGACCAATTTCGAAAAAATTACAGAAATGCACCCATGTTTTACATTTGTGTTTTTGGCCCAACTTTATGATATTAACAATTATGACCTGCTGGATTAATTACCAAAAAAAGGGCCATGTTTCTATTTAAGATTAATGCCCCATACTTTGCTGGAATTTTATATGATGCCCATTTTATGAGAAATTAAAGAAAACGGCCCAAGGTTTTATTACGGATTATGACCATAGTTTTGGAAGAGGATGGTTGCCCCGGAAATGTGTTAATGATTTCTAAATCCATAGTTTTGGAAGAGGATGGTTGTCTCGGAAATATGTTAATGATTTCTAACCTCGGGTTTTTAATTATGGAGATATTCTTATGATTTTACATAATATATATGTTATATATATATTATGCTGTTGGTTGGTTTAATTCGAGTTATGGCTCAAGTATTCATTACGGTTTCATGACCAAGTTCCGAATTTCATATTTTTGCCGGAAAGGTTTTTGTGGGTTTTAATGTGGGCTTTTGAAACCGAGTTTTCCTTTAGATTTATTTATAGTATATATTCCATTCAAGTTTAGCGTATGAGCTAAACTTGCGTAGTTTTGGTATTAGGTTTGGAAGCGTCCCGATAAAGGCATAACGAGTCCAATCTCGACATCCGTAGATCATCTTCCGCCTTCGACCTCGTGTGAGTATTCTGTTCCTCGATTTAGTTATGTTTAGTATTAGTATCATGCTAGGTTGGATCTAGTTTAACTTAGAGTGAATACCAAGTAGTGGTTTGAACTTTAGGTGAGTTTTGAGGATTTAGTAGTGTTTGATGGTTTGGTGTTGATTATAAGTTTGAGGTGGTATAGCGATCTAGTGAGGTTGTAATAAGGATTCGAGTATATGGTTTGATCTTGTGAGAATCTTTACGCTCGAAGTTGGGGTTGTATGAACTTGTGAGATCGTGAGGACTAGGAGGTTGTTATCCTAGCATGATTATGGTTTATGATCTTGCGAGATCATTGGGACTAGAAGTCTAAGGACTTCTAGCATATGAGAGAGTTGTTGATCGTGTGCCTTTTGACAGGCGTTGAGTGTCTTCCTACGGGAAGTTGAGAGCGATGGTTAGCGGGATTATCTTTGGGACGAGGTAAGTCTCCGGACTTACTTAGCTCGTATTCTCTGTATTAGTTTCAATGCGTGTTTGGTGGTGTGTGTTTATTGTTTATGTGCTTGTTTATTGCTTATGTTATAACATCTAAACCGGTAATAGGACCACCGACTTTATATGTTTATATTTGGCCCAAGTGTATGATAACGGGCGGTGACCGCTATGTCCGGTCCAAAATGGGGATGACTGGGAGGTGCCTTGCGACCAGTCCATCGGGTGATGCTGATCCGCATCAAGTACAAACCCGTATGGTGAAAGGGGACAAGGGCGAGATCTTTAAGATTCTCGTGTCACAAAAAGAAGTGAATTAGAACGGGATATGACCTAATAATAAAAAGATAATAAACCGGATTGTGTATTTTGGTACATGTTGTGTGTTTATGATGCCTTATGTGTGTGTGTGCCAATACCATGATTCTAATGCCTTGAATGCTAGCTAACGGTTTTATACCGATATTGTTGTAGATTGCATTGCAGGTTAGGAATGCGCCGAGAGATCCGAAAGAGTGGGCAGCCGGGGTTCCGTACATTTTAGGAGTGAGTTTGGGTTAGAGTCGGGTTGTATTTTATTCTTTGTTTATTATGTTGGTATGCCGCGTGTATGGCGTTTTGGTCTTTGATGTTGTTTATCGGCTGAAGTCCGTTGTTTGTTTTCTTTTGGGTTTTCTTACATTGCATAAAAATGTATTTCAGTTTTGCCTTTATTTGTGCCATGTTGAAAGATCCGGTGAAATTGTTGTCAGGCTAAGGGTCGGGACCCATTGTGAGGTCCCAACCCGTAGCATCCCGAGTCCCGCGGATTCGGGGTGTTACAAAAGTGGTATCAGAGCCCTAGGTTGACAACAATGGCACTCGCAATCTTCTAAAGGCCGAATAAGGAATAAAACGGAACCCCGCGGGTTCTGAGTTTTCGTTTTCAAAATCACATGCATGAGTCGGGGTAGAATGTACGGACCACCACTCCTTCCGAGGATCTCGGCAGCTTAGTTTATTGGATTTTTAGTGTATATATATATATATATATATAGGAATATGAGGTTTGTAGTTATGAATGATAGGATTGATGTGTATCTTTGTGATTGTATGTTGCATGATGAAGTGTATATATGTGTATAGTTATATATGTGGACAATTATATGTTTTGAGACCTTATGTTGTGGATGAAATGTTGGTGTGTTGTATTGGTAGTGATACGGACTTAGGACTTATATAGTTATGTATAAGTATTCTTATATATATAGTAGCATATGAAGTTATGGGACCTTATAGTTGAGATGATAGAAAGATATCATCGACCCTTGGATGACGCCGTTTGGCTTAGGATAGTTTACATATGAGGATGAATATGCTCAAGTATCGAGTTGAGTATCACGTTCTGACGAACACCTTAAGTTCTCGGACTCCTTTAAGAGGATGTCGAAGCGGAAGAGTAGAGATGACATGACAAGGGACAAACAAGTGGAAGGAAAATCCAGGACGACTTAAGAGAAATCACGATAGGAGCAATACAAAAAAAAGGGAGCAACATTAAAGTGTAGGAGCAGTTCTAAAGAGGCCATAATCAAACAACGACGAGACGAACGAACTTAAGTTTTTCAAGAAGACGCGTGGATAACTAAAGATTTAAATCGAGGAGGAGATGGGTACATCTTAGCAAGGTTAAAGGTGGTATTCCATTAAGATGTGGAAGTTCCCTTAGGCGCTTCTAAGCATGGGAGTCGAGATGAGAAAGTGATTGAACCATTTGCTGAAAATTTAAGATACCGTAAGTTAAGCTTACGAGGTACCAATAAGTGTAGTGTCAACATTACTAGAGTTATGAGAAGAAGGGCATGGTGGGGATTCACGTGGAGTTGACCGGTTTCCGTTATAATGATAAGGCTAAGAAACGCCAAGAAGGAGGAAGTGTGTATAAATGATGATCTCAAGAAGATGAAAGACGAAACAAGGAGCTTGATCGAAAGACTTACGATACCAACCAATCGGAACGCGGGTGGATGCTAACTAAGGTCAGAATATTGAAGAAGTGCATTGCAAAACATCACGGAACAGTGCTTAAGCCTATGAGAGGGGTAGAGTTACCTTACAAAAGAAGAAGGAAGCGTAGAGTGCTGGTCGAGTTAGTAGAGTTGAAGTAGAATACACTAGGAGGATAACATTCAAGAGTATGATTGCCTTATGGAAGAGGAAGAAAGCATGGAACGGGGAAATAACTAACATAGTTTAAGACAAAGTACCCTGAGAGGGTAGCCTTCAGGAGTATGTTAACATGGAAGTGTGGTAGGAGGATAAGTCGTTGATCTTGGAGAGGGTCATCAATGAGTTAATCGGTGACCACCAAAAATGCACAAGTGCGGGTTGTATACTGGTGAATTTAGGTGGGGAGAGTAATCCAAGTGTGGGATCATGAAGAAGGTAACAAGAACTTGGAACATTCGTAGTGGTTGAATGTTAGTAATAAGGAGGTGTATTGTAGGAAGCATAAACGTCTTAATCAAGTAACAATTTACTGATTCCAACAAGTGATGGTAACGTACCTTGTTGAGAGGGATTGTAACGATCTGGTACGACCTTCTTAGGTCATGAGATTGTCATATGGAGGAATGACATGGATCAGGGTAAATGGAACTAGAAGGACAAAAAGGGAAGGGAGTCTTTTATGGTTATTGTGCGTAAAGGGAGGATATATAAGGGGATGTATGGTATGTTTGTTCTAAAGTGATGATGTCATGTTTTCGCGAGAAAAATTTAAGTGAAGTTCCGTGACTCGCATGGTGAAACCATAGTGGCTATGACGTGAAACGAGAAATCTGGGTTAGGGCAACGCGACAAGCTTAGAATTTATGATGTTAGTACTGGGTGGAGTAATGAGTGGATCTTTCAGTGATTGTGGTTGGAGAATTTTGTCTAAAGGCATACTGGTACGGTTGTGAAGTTGTTCATGGATACCAAGAGATATAACAGTATTCAACAAGAGTAAAAGAAGACCGAAGTTTTAAATCTATGAAGTCTACACGAGATGTACAAGAAGTGCATGAAAGATTGAGGTTATAACCTCTACAATCGATTGGACGTTACATAAGGAGCTGAAGTATAAATTTCTACGCCTACTTGAAGAAATGATGTCTATGGTGAAAGCTTATCTAGGATACAAAGAGCTCGTCCCAATATGTTGGGATGTCTAGGATAGCAAAGAAGATAAGATCAATTGTTTTGAAGCACGGTTAAATCCTGCAATTTGGACCCTTATGGTTGCACATAATTGAGAAACCCTAGAAGATTTTTACAATCAGGTCATAAAAAGGGGAAATGAGATTAAGTTAAAGGAATACTTAAATAAGACTACAAGAGTCAAAAGACAGAAACAAATCTTTCCAATTCAAGAAAAGACGAATATTTGGAAGGATACAG
This sequence comes from Fagopyrum esculentum, assembly GCA_033239045.1. NCBI lineage: Eukaryota > Viridiplantae > Streptophyta > Magnoliopsida > Caryophyllales > Polygonaceae > Fagopyrum > Fagopyrum esculentum. The sequence continues at coordinate 49,368,027 of BSUD01000006.1, read as the reverse complement.
TCAACATAGTAGCTACAGAAGAAACAATACACGTGTTAAAGGACATCACCCTAACCAGTCGGGCTGGACCACTTGTCAAGCGTTAGGACTAGGTGGTTCCGGTTAATACGATATGTGATGTGTAGAGAAAAGATAGAACCCGAGATAGAACGGATTCTAATGCATCGGAATGTGAATTTTATCGTTAAGATTGATTTGGGCTCAACTCCCATTTCTAAGGCACCGTACAAAAGTCATTAATAAATGATACCCGTAGGGATACTCAAATTGAGGATGCAATCAAGGAGCAATTGCAAGGACTTGTGGATGAAGGTTCATTAGAACCAATGCACTGTCATAGAAACACCAGACGTTATCTTGAACTCTTGATTTGAAGTTCATATTGGAACATATCTTAAATTTTGAATTGGAAGTTGTTATAGAGAACACCACAATTTGCAAAAAGACAACCAGTTCTCTCCAATTGAACATCGATTACCGTGGAGTCGAAGGACAAGTATCCCTTATAACAAATGGGAGATCTACACAATCAGTTGCAAGGGTCGGTAGTCTCTTCTAAGATTGAGTTAAGATTTGATTGTCACCCATTGAGAATTCGAGACTGAGATATTGCAAGCACGGCATTTTGGACCAATCAATGTCACTACGAGTTGTAGTTATTGGATAAGATTTTTTTTTGAGTCTACTCTTGAAGAAGAGAGGGGTTATGACAAGTTGTCTCGGGATGACAAACCCGAAAGAGGTGAAAGAAGCACTAGTTTTTTTTTTTTAATGTGCCAAGCATTACCAGATATGTGAAGAGAGAAGTTATATAACGACATTATGGTAACCTTCGGAGGATAATGAAGCATTGAATGAGACGAACAGTCGACAATGGAGTTGTTGAGAGTTAAGAGGAGATTCATTGGTGCAACTGTTTTGAGTTTGCCTCGAGGTATGATGGGTTTGAAGGGTACAAGTGATTCTCCAAGACAAGGTCTTGATCGAGTGTTGACGAGCGATGTAAGAGTAATAACATATGTGTATCGTTAGGGAATCGGTGAGAAGTAAAGTACTTTCTCCATTATTGGGGACTTACTTCTAGAATTTAAGGAAACAAAACTTTAAAGTTGGGTTGACAAGAACCAAAGCTAATGGTGTAAATTGGAAGTTCGATCTTCTTGGATAGAGACATCTAAAGAGAAACAAATGGAAATGTTGCATTGAGAAAGACCCGAGAAGGAAGTTGAGTTTCCGATATATGGGACCTTGTTGAGATCTTAGCGCAAGTTGGGATAGTGGTTTACCGATTGGCGTGGCCGCCGAGAGTAGAGGGTGTTCACCCGGTGTTTCATGTGTATCAATCTGAGAAGTATAGGTATGACGCGAGAAGTTTTGCCGGTCTTGATGAGTAAGTGGCGTCGTAGAACCAATGAGGCTAATAGGAAGACGGAGGGTAGTATCTTTAGTTGATTTATACGCGGAGTTAGTAGCATCGATAGAATCGACAAGTTAGACCTAGTTCTCCCCTTGATTGAGTTATGTGCATGTGTGATGTTACGTGTAGTTGTATCTTGTGCGGGAATGTGTTATATGACTGATATATCTTGCGGTGGTAGTTTGAGTAGTTTGTGTATATAGATTAGAAGGTTTCAACCTTCTTAGAGTGAGAGTTCATACCTCGACCTTAAGGGACCGAGAAGTTCGGCGTATAGAAGTTTCGGGACGAAACTTCTTTTTAGGGGGATATGATGTAACGCCCCGTTTTTGGCGCGTTTTCGATATTTATTTTTCCGGCTTTTATCGATATTTTATTAGATTAAATATGTTATTAAAAAGTATTATACGACGTAAAATAGCTTTCCCAAGTATATTTATATTTTTGGTTATTTTCGGAAAAAGTCGGGAAAGTTTTCCGACTCAAAAAAAAAATCCCGTTCCGAATGCTTGCTTTTAATCGAGTTTACCCTACTCCCTTTTCTTTTTCTTTTTCTTTTTTTTCCCCTTCTTGTCTTCTTCTGCTGAGTGTTTTACGGATTGGTGAGAGCTGCTGCAGCTTTCCCGCCAGGGCTAGGGCAGCCGACCCTTCGCCCTCCTCGCTTGCAGGCCCAGCGACCCCTCGACCTCCCTCCTGTTGATGATGACCCTAGCAGCCAACCCCCTCTCACCTTCCCTTACACTTTACCCATCCATCTCTCTGCAATCTCCCTCTCTGTAATCTCTCCCTCATCTCACTTCTATCACACGCTGCCTCAATCTCTCCCTCGCACCTTCTCCCTCTCACTTTGCAATCGAGCCCACACCAACGGAGAAGAGTCTTTCTCCTTGCAGCAAGATCGACAGGCGAAGACACCATCGGAGGCGAGCCTTCGACACCTTTCCTGCAACCACCTTTAGCAGCAGCACTCTCCCTAAATCTACACCTGTGAACCGTTATCCCCAAGCGCCGCCTCGTCCCTAGTCCCCTGTGGCATCTCCAACTCTTCTCCATCTGCTTCGCCTTCCACCTCGCAACCGGAGGGCCGACCCTCTCTATGTTGTTGCATCTGTCACCAGGAAGCCCACTCGACACCGGAGAGACCCCTGCGCAGCCCATCCCTGTCGAGCCCAATCAGGAAGCAGGGAAGACGACATTCTCCCTGTTGCCACACCGCCAGGATAGGGTCGCTTTGCCGCCAGAGTCGAAGGAGTCCCTGCCTCCCTTGTCCGTGCTTCAACGTCAACCGACTGGAGACTCGGAGCGGCCGCCGCCCTGTGCACTCGCCGTCCCGCAACCATTGAAGGGGGGTTGAGAAACCCTAATTTTAGACATTCGAATCGGGGCCCCTCTCTTTCTGTTTAATTACAAAACTGACCCATGTTGTGTATTTGCATACTCTACCCAGATTTTTGGATTGTATCTATTTTGCCCCTGCCGAATTTTATATTGCAGTTTTGACCCACAGTTTTGGAATCTTGCATTCATATCCTTTGCTGGAAAATTTCAAATTATGGCCCTTATTTACATTTTCAGAATATATCCCAAAGTTTATGGAACTTCATGAGTTGCCCAGAAAATGTTTTTACGAGTTTTAACCTTCGATTATATATACAAGTTTGATCTTGTATTTATGTATATTCCGTATTGTGTCCTTGTTGGTTTATTTATGGAACTCGGCCCAATATTTAATTACGTATTATGACCCATGTTTTTGGAATGATATTATTTGTCCCGGAAAGCGTTTTTGCGAGTTTTATCCTTGTTTTAAAATCGGGACTTTCCTTATATTTTATACCCTCGTTGGATTAATTTCGAGATTATGACTCAAGGGTTTAATTGGAGGTTTTAGCGTTTGCTTTTGAAAATGAGTTTACCTTAGAATAATATATCTTATATATTCCATTCAAATTTAGCGTATGAGCTAAACTTGCGTAGTTTTGGTATTAGGTTTGGAAGCGTCCCGATAAAGGCATAACGAGTCTAAGTTCGTCTTCCGTCTTTTGACGTCATGTGAGTACCCTCTCCTCCGAGCTTACGACCTTACTCGATTTAGTTATGTTTAGTATTAGTATCATGCTAGGTTGGATCTAGTTTAACTTAGAGTGAATACCAAGTAGTGGTTTGAACTTTAGGTGAGTTTTGAGGATTTAGTAGTGTTTGATGGTTTGGTGTTGATTATAAGTTTGAGGTGGTATAGCGATCTAGTGAGGTTGTTTATGGATTTAAGTTGTATGTTGAGATTGTGGAGACTAGAACGAGAGGTTCCTAGCCTATATTGTGATGGTTATGAACTTGTGAGATCGTGAGGACTAGGAGGTTGTTATCCTAGCATGATTATGGTTTATGATCTTGCGAGATCATTGGGACTAGAAGTCTAAGGACTTCTAGCATATGAGAGAGTTGTTGATCGTGTGCCTTTTGACAGGCGTTGAGTGTCTTCCTACGGGAAGTTGAGAGCGATGGTTAGCGGGATTATCTTTGGGACGAGGTAAGTCTCCGGACTTACTTAGCTCGTATTCTCTGTATTAGTTTCAATGCGTGTTTGGTGGTGTGTGTTTATTGTTTATGTGCTTGTTTATTGCTTATGTTATAACATCTAAACCGGTAATAGGACCACCGACTTTATATGTTTATATTTGGCCCAAGTGTATGATAACGGGCGGTGACCGCTATGTCCGGTCCAAAATGGGGATGACTGGGAGGTGCCTTGCGACCAGTCCATCGGGTGATGCTGATCCGCATCAAGTACAAACCCGTATGGTGAAAGGGGACAAGGGCGAGATCTTTAAGATTCTCGTGTCACAAAAAGAAGTGAATTAGAACGGGATATGACCTAATAATAAAAAGATAATAAACCGGATTGTGTATTTTGGTACATGTTGTGTGTTTATGATGCCTTATGTGTGTGTGTGCCAATACCATGATTCTAATGCCTTGAATGCTAGCTAACGGTTTTATACCGATATTGTTGTAGATTGCATTGCAGGTTAGGAATGCGCCGAGAGATCCGAAAGAGTGGGCAGCCGGGGTTCCGTACATTTTAGGAGTGAGTTTGGGTTAGAGTCGGGTTGTATTTTATTCTTTGTTTATTATGTTGGTATGCCGCGTGTATGGCGTTTTGGTCTTTGATGTTGTTTATCGGCTGAAGTCCGTTGTTTGTTTTCTTTTGGGTTTTCTTACATTGCATAAAAATGTATTTCAGTTTTGCCTTTATTTGTGCCATGTTGAAAGATCCGGTGAAATTGTTGTCAGGCTAAGGGTCGGGACCCATTGTGAGGTCCCAACCCGTAGCATCCCGAGTCCCGCGGATTCGGGGTGTTACAAAAGTGGTATCAGAGCCCTAGGTTGACAACAATGGCACTCGCAATCTTCTAAAGGCCGAATAAGGAATAAAACGGAACCCCGCGGGTTCTGAGTTTTCGTTTTCAAAATCACATGCATGAGTCGGGGTAGAATGTACGGACCACCACTCCTTCCGAGGATCTCGGCAGCTTAGTTTATTGGATTTTTAGTGTATATATATATATATATATATATATATATATATATATAGATAGATAGGTGTATATATGTAGATATGTATCGTGGACCTATGATGTTTTTGGACTATTATTATATGTTGATTATAGTGATGCATGATGGACTTGCTATGTTGGCATGACCTTTATATTGATATGAGTTGTACATGTGGCATGATAATATTATATTAGTGCTTGGAACTCGTTTTATGAGAATGGTTTCATTGGATATGTTATGTTGATAGCAGGTGGACATAGAACTTATATAGTTATATACGTATACTAGGATATATAGTGACATATGGATGCTAGACCTTATAGTTGAGATGATAGAAAGCTATCATCGCCCCTTGGATGACGCCGTTTGGCTTAGGATAGTTTACATTTGAGGATGAGTATGCTCAAGTACCGAGTTGTGTATCACGTTTTGGACAAACACCTTGGTGTTTCTCGGACTCCTTTAAGTGGACGTCAGTGCGGAAGATTAGAGATGACATAAACGAAGGACAAACGAGTGAAAGAGAACCCCGAGTCAACATAAGCAAAACTGAGATGGAAGATATACAAATAGGGAAGCAATCTAAAGTTGTGGGAGTGGTTCCGAGAAAGCGATGACGAGTAACAATAAAGTGAAGTCGAGACAACGAAATTATGATTCTTCAAGACGACGCATGGATAACTAAAGACGCGGAGCGGGAAGGAAAGGAGTGCATCCTAGCAAGGGTAGAAGTGGTATCTCATTAAAAAGTGAAGTTTTCCTGGGTGCTCCTAAGAATGGGAGTCAGGATGTGAAGTGTGGTCAAACTACTACGAAGATTTACGAGATATATAAGTTAAGCGTGTAGAGGAACTAGAAAGTGAAATAACGGTTTTGCGAGATCTTAAGGAGGAAACTTTTACAGAAATACAAGGGTTACGAAGGGGAATACGTAGTGAAAGTTCACATGGTAGGTTACCTTGTGGAGTCAATCGTTTTCCTTCAGTGTGATGAGACTGAGCAATGTAGGAAGGAAGAGGTGTGGATGATGATGATCTTCGGGAGATGACATATGCAATAAGAAGCTTTATCGGAAGATGAACGATACCAACCAAGAGAAGAGCGAATGTTTACTAATGATAGAGATGTTGGAGAGATGCACTTACAAGATTTTATGAAGGACAGTTAAGCCTATGAAGTTGGTCATATGACACAAAAGAGCTAGGAAGGTGTAGTTATCTTACAAAAGCGGAAAGGAGAAGAGGAGTGTAATAGGAGCTAACGAAGTCGGAAGTAGAGTTAAATGAGTAAGTGAAGTTTAAGACAAAGTACCCTGAGAGGGTAGCCTTCAGGAGTATGTTAACATGGAGGGTAAGAAGAATGGTAAGTCATTGACATTGGAGAAGGTCAGTTATAAGTTAATTGGTGACAGCCAAGAACGCATGTGTACGGGATGGTTATTGATGAGCGTAGATGAGAAGAGTAGGCAAGACAATGGCATGAAGGATCGGTAACAAGAGCTTGGAGAACTTCCGGTGGTTCGGTGTAAGCAGTAAAAAAAAAAAAAAAAAGTATGTCAACTAAGTACAATTATCTTAATCAAGTAATGTTGCATGGGATCAAAGCGAGTGAATGTATCAGACCTCCAAGGGAGTGATTGTAATGATCGTGTGCGACTTTCTTAGGTCATGGGATTGACATACGAGAGAACGACACAGATTAGAGGTTTAAAGTTGACCACGGTAAAGGGGAAGTAGTGAATCAAGAAGAAGGTAAGGTTTCATGGATTTGGAACGTAAACGGGAGTATATAGAGGATGCATGGAATGAACGGATGATATGTTACCGCGGGCATGAGATAAGTCAAGTTTCTAGACTCACACGGAAGAGCCATGGTGGTTATGGCGTGAAAGAGAGGACCTAGATAAAGGCAACATTACGAGCTTAGAATTTATGATGTTAGTACTGGGTGGAGTAATGAGTGGATCTTTCAGTGATTGTGGTTGGAGAATTTTGTCTAAAGGCATATTGTCATAGTTGTGAAGTTACTCATAAAATATCAAGAGGTGCATAAGGTGACCAACAAGAGTAAAAGAAGACCGAAGTTTTAAATCTATGAAGTCTACACGAGATGTACAAGAAGTGCATGAAAGATTGAGGTTATAACCTCTACAATCGATTGGACGTTACATAAGAAAAGGGAGTAAGTTATACACCTACTCGAATTAATGATGCAAGTTTTGGTAGAATACGAAAAACTTTCCCAATATGTTGGGATGTCTAGGATAGCAAAGAAGATAAGATCAATTGTTTTGAAGCACGGTTAAATCCTGCAATTTGGACCCTTATGGTTGCACATAATTGAGAAACCCTAGAAGATTTTTACAATCAGGTCATCAAAGAGGAGGAATGAGATTAAGTTAAAGGAATACTTAAATAAGGCTACAAGGGTCAAAAGACTCGAGCAAGCCTCTCGAGTTCAAGAAATGAAGTACGACCAACCTGGTAGAAGAAGATGGAGTAATACACGTGTTTGAAGGGCATCACCTCGATAGATTGGGGTAGATCAATTGTGTCATGATCATTTGTAATGTGATAAGACAAGGTTGTGTCGGTTATTGCGATAGGTGACGGGAAGAGAAAAGATGGAACTTGAGGTATCACAGATTCCCATACGTCAAAATGTGGATTTTTCCACTAAGGTTGAGCTTGGCGCACCTCCGACATCCAAGGCGTCGTATAGGATGGCGAAGATAAGGCGCCGTATAGGATGGCGAAGATACGTGAGTTGAAGAAGCATTTGAACGACCAATTGCAAGGACTTGTGGATGAAGGTTCATTAGAACCAATGCACTGTCATAGAAACACCAGACGTGATCTTGAACTCTTGATTTGAAGTTCATATTGGAACATATCTTAAATTTTGGATTGGAAGTTGTTATAGAGAACACACCAATTTGCAAAAAGAGAGACAGTTATCTCCGGTTGTACATCGATTACTATATATAAGTTGAGCAAGATGACCATGAAGGACAAGTATCCCTTATAACAAATGGGAGATCTACACAATCAGTTGCAAGGGTCGGTAGTCTCTTCTAAGATTGAGTTAATATTTGATTGTCAACCATTGAGAATTCAAGACTGAGATATTGCAATTACGGCATTCCGGATCAACCAAGGTCAATTGAGTTGTAGTGATTCCAAATGATCCTACTAATGTCCCGGATAAGATATATTTGGTCTACTCTCGAAGAAGAGGGAAGTTGTATGACAAGTTGTCTCGGGATGACAAACCCGATGGACGTGGGAAAAATGTACAAGTTTTCTTAGATGTACTGGTCATTACCGGATTGGTGGAGAGATTCTCCAAGTATCACCATCTATGACTAACCTACTCCGGATGAAAATGAAGTATTGGGTGAGACGGAAATGGACCATGGAGATGTTGAGAGTTAAGAGGAGATTCATTGGTGCAACTATTTTGAATTTGCCTCGAGGTGTGATGGGTTTGAAGTTTACAAGTTATTCTCCGAGACAAGGTCTTGATTGAGTATTGAAGAACGAGATAAAAGTAATAACATACGTGTCTCGCTAGTAGAAGTGGTGTGAAGTAAAGTGCTTCCTTCGTTGCTTGGAACTTGCAACAAGATTTAGAAGAGATAACATCAAAGTTTGGTTTAGCGGGACCAATTAAGAAGTTTGAACTTCCGTGTTAGAGACAACTAAAGAGAAACAAATGGAAATGTTGCATTGAGAAAGACCCGAGAAGGAAGTTGAGTTTCCGATATATGGGACCTTGTTGAGATCTTAGCGCAAGTTGGGATAGTGGTTTACCGATTGGCGTGGCCGCCGAGAGTAGAGGGTGTGCACCCGGTGTATCAGGTGTATTAGTCGAGGGAGTACATGCTAGACTTGAAACATGTTGTCAGTCATGATGGTCTAGTGGTAGACGAGGAACCAATGAGGCTAATGGGAAGACGGAGGGTAGTATCTTTAGTTGATTTATACGCGGAGTTAGTAGCATCGATAGAATCGACAAGTTAGACCTAGTTCTCCCCTTGATTGAGTTATGTGCATGTGTGATGTTACGTGTAGTTGTATCTTGTGCGGGAATGTGTTATATGACTGATATATCTTGCGGTGGTAGTTTGAGTAGTTTGTGTATATAGATTAGAAGGTTTCAACCTTCTTAGAGTGAGAGTTCATACCTCGACCTTAAGGGACCGAGAAGTTCGGCGTATAGAAGTTTCGGGACGAAACTTCTTTTTAGGGGGATATGATGTAACGCCCCGTTTTTGGGCGCGTTTTCGATATTTATTTTTCCGGCTTTTATCGATATATATTATTACCCGTGTTTAAATTATTATATTATATCGTAAAATAAATTATGAGGATGGTTTTGTATTTCAAACTATTTTTTTTTATATTTTCAATGTTTAATTTTTGTGGAAAGTCGGACAAGTAAATTTATTTTTAGATAGATTCCGAGTCAAACAGTAATCCGACCGGGTTGACCTTTTAGGCGGTACTAGTATGGTAAATTTCGTTAATATGAACCAGCAGGCCCATCAAGACAGGCCCACTCTGGACCCATCAGGATAGGCCCGCTGGGCCCAGCAAGGAGAGGCTGCTAGGGGAATTAAACGTAACCCTAGTCACACTCTCACCTTCTTTTCTCTTTTCCTTCTGTTCCCAGCGCCTCCCTCCCCTGGTTCTTTATTCTCCCAGACGTCCAGGAACTCCTCGCCGCCAGCCTACATCGCGGCTCCGCCCTCCCCTCTGGAAAGCCGCCACCGTTCCTCTTTGGACGCCGCCGCCTCCGTTCCTCTTTGGACGCCGCCGCCTCGAGCTCAACACCAGGGGAATGTTCCGCCGCCGCCGTCTCCCTCTCTTTTTTCCTCACTGCTTCTCTCACCTCTTCATTCTCCCTTCAGTCGAGGCCACCGGACGAGATATGGACGGGTTGACGCGTTCTGAGCCTCGCCGGAAGCGACCCTCTGCCGCCTCCTCCTTTTTCCTTCTTCTTTGTTCTTCTCTGTCGCCGAGGAGGAGCCACTTCCGCCGAGGTTGTGGGCAGCTTCTTCGCACCTCCTCACCGCCTTCCGGAACACACCGGGCTGCCGCCACCGGCCCTACATCACCTATTTCCCCCAGTGCCCAGCCCATGTCGAAGCCGGCCCCTGTCGAGCCTTCCCGTGTCGCCTAGGGCTGGACTTCTGGAGAGAGAGCACTGCCCAGCCCCGTCGCCAGTAGCCGGAGCAACAGATGCCGTTCGCCGCCTCCCCTTGCCGCCTGTGCTGAGTCCGCCGGAGAAGAAAGGGGCTTGATGGCTGCCACTAACAAGGTGCTGAAACCCTAGATCGGGTCAAACTGAGAGTTGACCAATTTCGAAAAAATTACAGAAATGCACCCATGTTTTACATTTGTGTTTTTGGCCCAACTTTATGATATTAACAATTATGACCTGCTGGATTAATTACCAAAAAAAGGGCCATGTTTCTATTTAAGATTAATGCCCCATACTTTGCTGGAATTTTATATGATGCCCATTTTATGAGAAATTAAAGAAAACGGCCCAAGGTTTTATTACGGATTATGACCATAGTTTTGGAAGAGGATGGTTGCCCCGGAAATGTGTTAATGATTTCTAAATCCATAGTTTTGGAAGAGGATGGTTGTCTCGGAAATATGTTAATGATTTCTAACCTCGGGTTTTTAATTATGGAGATATTCTTATGATTTTATATAATATATATGTTATATATATATTATGCTGTTGGTTGGTTTAATTCGAGTTATGGCTCAAGTATTCATTACGGTTTCATGACCAAGTTCCGAATTTCATATTTTTGCCGGAAAGGTTTTTGTGGGTTTTAATGTGGGCTTTTGAAACCGAGTTTTCCTTTAGATTTATTTATAGTATATATTCCATTCAAGTTTAGCGTATGAGCTAAACTTGCGTAGTTTTGGTATTAGGTTTGGAAGCGTCCCGATAAAGGCATAACGAGTCCAATCTCGACATCCGTAGATCATCTTCCGCCTTCGACCTCGTGTGAGTATTCTGTTCCTCGATTTAGTTATGTTTAGTATTAGTATCATGCTAGGTTGGATCTAGTTTAACTTAGAGTGAATACCAAGTAGTGGTTTGAACTTTAGGTGAGTTTTGAGGATTTAGTAGTGTTTGATGGTTTTGGTGTTGATTATAAGTTTGAGGTGGTATAGCGATCTAGTGAGGTTGTAATAAGGATTCGAGTATATGGTTTGATCTTGTGAGAATCTTTACGCTCGAAGTTGGGGTTGTATGAACTTGTGAGATCGTGAGGACTAGGAGGTTGTTATCCTAGCATGATTATGGTTTATGATCTTGCGAGATCATTGGGACTAGAAGTCTAAGGACTTCTAGCATATGAGAGAGTTGTTGATCGTGTGCCTTTTGACAGGCGTTGAGTGTCTTCCTACGGGAAGTTGAGAGCGATGGTTAGCGGGATTATCTTTGGGACGAGGTAAGTCTCCGGACTTACTTAGCTCGTATTCTCTGTATTAGTTTCAATGCGTGTTTGGTGGTGTGTGTTTATTGTTTATGTGCTTGTTTATTGCTTATGTTATAACATCTAAACCGGTAATAGGACCACCGACTTTATATGTTTATATTTGGCCCAAGTGTATGATAACGGGCGGTGACCGCTATGTCCGGTCCAAAATGGGGATGACTGGGAGGTGCCTTGCGACCAGTCCATCGGGTGATGCTGATCCGCATCAAGTACAAACCCGTATGGTGAAAGGGGACAAGGGCGAGATCTTTAAGATTCTCGTGTCACAAAAAGAAGTGAATTAGAACGGGATATGACCTAATAATAAAAAGATAATAAACCGGATTGTGTATTTTGGTACATGTTGTGTGTTTATGATGCCTTATGTGTGTGTGTGCCAATACCATGATTCTAATGCCTTGAATGCTAGCTAACGGTTTTATACCGATATTGTTGTAGATTGCATTGCAGGTTAGGAATGCGCCGAGAGATCCGAAAGAGTGGGCAGCCGGGGTTCCGTACATTTTAGGAGTGAGTTTGGGTTAGAGTCGGGTTGTATTTTATTCTTTGTTTATTATGTTGGTATGCCGCGTGTATGGCGTTTTGGTCTTTGATGTTGTTTATCGGCTGAAGTCCGTTGTTTGTTTTCTTTTGGGTTTTCTTACATTGCATAAAAATGTATTTCAGTTTTGCCTTTATTTGTGCCATGTTGAAAGATCCGGTGAAATTGTTGTCAGGCTAAGGGTCGGGACCCATTGTGAGGTCCCAACCCGTAGCATCCCGAGTCCCGCGGATTCGGGGTGTTACAATTGCAAGACCGGTGTTGGGTTTTAAGTTGCTTGGTGGGGCAGTGAGTAGGGATGAGGAGTTTGTTAGAGAGCTTGTCATGAAGAGAGCTGTTAAGGCGGTTGAGTTGATGCATCTTCTTCCATAGTTGAGGGACCCGTAGAGTGAGCTTTTCCTTCTTCGTTCTTGTATGGGTGTTGCTAAGATGTATTTTGGCCTAAGGACTTGTCATCCAGAGCATTGGGAGAGTGCAGCAACTTATTTTGATGTTGGGCTCCGTAGATCAGTCGAGGATATTGTGGTTTGTGGGGCCCGTTTTTTTGAGATCTTCAGTGGCGACTTGCTTCTTTGCCTATTCGATTTGGGGGGCTTGGTCTATACTCTGCTATTGAGACGTCTTCCTTTTCTTTTGTTGCCTCTAGGGCCCAGTCTTGAGAGCTCCAAGACTAGTTCGGTTCGATTTGTTTTTTACGACTCGGTCCAGTTCCTCTTAATTATTTGCCAATTTTTTTTCAAACTAAACTGTTATAAAAACGGTTTGGTTCGGTTCGATTCCTTAGAACAAAAATAGATATGAACCGTCTATATTTTTAACTAAACTAGTAAAATTAAAATAACATAATATATAACAGGATTTTCCTCTTGGTGCCCTAAAGGTTTGGACTTTTTCTCTTGGTTTCCACTAAGTTTTAAAAATCCTTTTGGTACACTTATTATTCTATTTGATTTCTCTTTATACATATTCTTAATATATTACATTAAAAATTCATTATAAAATAATAAAAAAATAAGAAAAATAAATCTATATATACTACTAAAACACAACCCTCTTAGTCCACATGTCAACACATTAGCCATGTCACCTAAAATTTTTTGGCAAATATTACGGATTTGCCATATTTTAATTTTAATTACAATTTTAATTTAATATTAAAATACTTTCCATCTCATCATGTCAATCTATATATTTTACTAAAATAGCTCCTGTTTTGCCTATGTGTCAATTTCTAAGGCCGTTCACATCAACATTTTTTAATTTATTTATAGATTTACCACAATATATTTACAGATTTATCATTTATATTTTATGTAAAAAAATTATTATAATTAGTAAACATTCACCATGCCACATCATTTTGTTAAAAAAAAAAACATATCTACTTATCTACCAATCAAAATTAACAAATTGATCTTCTATAATTTGATTTTGTTGAAAAATCCCACGCAAATCTTCTAACAAGAATTTAAACATTTTTTAAATTTAAAACTAAATCAAACTTTGCTCCAATAAATTTATATAGTTCAATGTGATAATATAATCAAGGTATAAATATAATACTTAGACAATAATCTTTGTAACATATTTTTAATTATGTCCTTTCGTTTATTAAAAAAAAATTACAATTTAATCCTCGCGGATATTAGTCATATTAGTTAATAAAATTTTTTTTATAGATTAATATTCAATACATGATGCATAACAATGAAAAAATATTATATTTTATTTAGACAAAATCCGCACAAGGTGCGGGCATTAAACTAGTTTAAACAAATTAAGACCTTATTAAATTTGTAACACCCCAAATCCGCGGGACTTGGGGCGCTACGGGTTGGGACCTCACAATGGGTCCCGACCCTTAGCCTGACAACAATTTCACCGGATCTTGCAACATGGCACAAATAAAGGTCAAAACAGAAATACATTTTTATGCAATGAAAAGAAAAACCCGAAAGAATACAACAAAGGACTTCAGCCGAAGATACAACCCCAAAGACTAAACGCCATCCAACATACAATAAAAACAATACTCAAACTCGACTCCAACCAACCCATCCTAAAATGTACGGAACCCCGGCTGCCCACTCTTCCGGATCTCTCAGCTGCATTCCTAACCTGCAAGGCAATCTACAACAATCGGTTTAAAACCGTTAGCTAATATTCGAAGCATTAGAATCAAGGTGAAAGGCACAAACACAAGTAATCTCATCACAAACATACAACGTACATAAAAGCACATCAATCCGGTTTATTATCTTTGTTATTATTAGGTCGTATCCCGTTCTAATTCAACTTAGGTTTGTGACACGAGACCACCGTGGTCCCGCCTCGGTCCCTACTTACCGGCGTGGAACGGTACGGATGCCTCCGACCGTCTAACCAGCACGGGCTAGTCGCCAAGAACCTCCTAGACTCTCGCAAGAGCTAGGCAGATGATGTCACCGCCCGTTGTCATACACTTGGGCCAAAATAATATAAAGGTCGGTGGTTCTATTTCCGGTTTAGTTGTTATAAACAATAAAGAATAAACACACACCACCAAACACACATCAATACTAATACAAGGAATACGAGCTAAGTAAGTCCGGAGACTTACCTCGTCACCACACTCAACTCACAACACTCTCGCTTCCTTAGGGAGGAAGCCCATAACCTGCTCACAAAAAGATAACTATATCAATAACAACCCACTCACAATAGAAGTCTTAGACTTCTATACAAATGATCTATGCAAGACCATTTGACTCTCAATTCTAGGACCGCATCCTAGAATCCCTCATGCTCACATCACACTCAACACAAGCTAGAAGTCCTAAGACTTCTAAACCCTCGGATCTCGCAAGATCATAACTAACAACGCAACTAGGATAAGCCAAACCTAAACTCCAAAATCCCACAAGATCATACAACCCCACCTCAAGCCTCAAAACGCTCACAAGATCAACCATATAACTGAAAGCCTTATAACAACCTCACAAGATAACCAACACCTCATTAGAATCAACATCAATCCATCAAACAATATCAAATTCTCGAAACTCACCTAAGGTTCAAAGCCACTACTTGACATTAACTCTAAGTTATGCTAGATCCATCCTTGCATGATACTAAAACTTAACATAACTAGATCGAGGGGAAAGAATACTCACACGACGTCAAAAGATGGAAGTCGTTCAACGGATGTTGACTTGGACTCGTTAGGCCTTTATCGGGGCGCTTCCGAACCTAGCACCATACTAAACAAATTTTGCTTATAAGCTAAATTTGAACGGAATAAAGAACATATATAATCTAAGAAAACCCCACTTTTAAAACCCAAGTTAAAACCGTAAATATATATTCCGGGCAAATTGTATAACATCATAACACAAGGTTAAACTCATTTTTAAACGTTACAATCCCGTAATTAAATCCAAGGTTTTAAACCGCTAAAACATTTTCCGGGCACATTATATACTTATATAAACATGAGTCAAAATTCTGCAATTAAATTTTCTAGGCCAAAACTTTAATTAATTCAACAGAGGGCATATCTGCAAATTTTGGAAATTAGGGCCATTAACGCAAATATAAGATATAGGATACAAACTGTAATAAGCTGCCATTGGTGGGGCCCGATTTATAATATCAAAAGGGTTTCTTTTAATCCCTTTGAAGCATTTGAAGCGGCAGTCACCTGGGGAGATGAAGACAGGGACGTAGCCTGTAAGCGTGGATCCGGCCGGGAAAACACAAGGCAAGGCGGCGGCGGCGAGGAGGGGAACTGGCAGGGGCCTTCTCCGGCGTTGGCCATGGCGGCAGTGGCTCCTTCCTTGCGATGCTGCAGTGGAGGCGGTCCTGGTTACAACAGAAAAGGAGGAGGGACAGGGGAGGTTGTTTGCACAGGCCAGGGCCGAGCCGAAATGATGGCTTCTCCGGCGTAGGCGGTGGTGCTTGCTGGTGTGGCGGACTCACTGCAGAGGAGGAGAGATCGAGTGCTGATGGCGTAGGCTGTTGTGGAGGAGGAACAGATGAGAGGAGAGAAGAGATGGCCATGGGTGAAGCTTGCTGCAACAAGTGAAGATGGAAGTAGTGAGGCTCGATCCAGAGGCGGTGAGAAGAAGCGATGCAGAGGAAGGGAAAGCAGGGCAACGAGCTTGGCTCCTCTGGTGATGAAGCAGTGGCCGAGGCGATGTTCCGACTGCAACAGAAAGGAAGGAGATGAGTAAAAGGTGGAGAGGTTGAAGCATGATGGATGAAGTAGGGGTTGATTGTTGATATTGTCATACTGAGGTGAAGAATGAGAAGTTGAGGGTTGGAAAATATTCAAGAACGAGGGGTCGGGTAGAGGCATATCACAGGTGGCTAGGAGATGTAGGCTGTCAAGACGGAAGCAAGGCCATGGCATCAGGTTAGGCGGGAAGACATCCAAAACAAGGCTAAACGATAAGGTGAAATAAGGATGGGGAGGGGAAAATAAAAATAAATAAAATAAAATAAACTCGATAAGGAATATCCATATACGAATTGGGGAACATTTTCGAAAATAATATACATAATATATGTATCAAATATATAAGTAAATAAACTCGTAAAATAAATTTTATGACTTAAAATACTCACTAAAAATATTTAGGCTATTAGAATATCAATAATTATACGGAAAAATAAATATCGCAAACACAACTAATTAAACGGGACGTTACATTAGATCCCCCTAGAAACAAGTTTCATCTCGAAACTTGCTGTGCGACGAATTTCCTGGTCCCTAAGGCCGAGGTATGAACTCTCAAACTAAGAAGGTTGAAACCTTCTAATTGATATACACCAACTACTCGAACTACCACCGCAAGACATATCAGGTCATATAACACATCCCCACACAGGGCAAAAACTATACACAACATCACACATGCACATAACTCAACCAAGGGAAGAACTAGGTATAACCCGTCGATTCTATCAAAGCTACTAGCTCAGCGTAAAACTCTACCAAAGATATTATCCTCTATCTTCTAGTTAGTCTCATCGGTTCCTAGTCTGTCATTAGATTATCATGATTGACAACATGTCTCGACTAGATCATATGTATTCTCTCGACTGATACACATGAAACGCTGAGTGAACACCCTCTACTCTCGGCGGTCACGCTAACCGGTAAGCCAATTTCCCAACTTGCGCTAAGATCTCGAAAAGGTCTGATATATCGGAACTCAACTTCCTTTTTCGGGTCTTTCTCAATACATCACTTCCATTATGGTTCTCTTTGATTGTCTCTAACTACGAAGATCGAATCTTCCCATTCACACCTTGGCTTTGGTCCTTGTCAATCCAAACTTGATGTTGCGTTCCCTCCATTCTTGTTCCAAGTTCCAGGTAACGAAGGAAGTACTTACTTCACACTGCTTCTACTAACGAGATACGTATGCTATTACTTTTATATCGTTCTTCAATACTCAACCAAGACCTTGTCTTCGAGAATCACTTGTACACTTTAAACCATCATACCTCGAGGCAAATTCAAAACAGTTGCCCAAATGAATCTCCTCTTAACTCTCAACAACTCCATTGTCAATTTTCATCCCACTCAATACTTCATTGTCATCCGGAGTAGGTTAGCCATAGATGGTGTTACTTGGAGAATCTCTTCACATATCCAGTAATGACCAGCACATCCAAGAAAAATGGTAACTTCTTCCACATCCTTCGGGGGTTGTCATCCCGAGACAACTGGTCATACAACTTCTCCCTTCTTCGAGAGTAGACCAAAATATCTTATCCGGGCATTAGTAAGCCCATATGGAATTACTACAACTCGTAGTGACAATTATTTTTCCGGAATGCCGTATTTGCAATATCCCAGTCTCGAATTCTCAATTGGTGGCGATCAACCCTTAAATCAATTTTAGAAGAGACTTCCAACCCTTGCAACCAATCAAGTAGATCATCTATCTGTGGTGAGGGATACTCATTCTTCATTGTTATCTTGTTCGGCTAACGGTAATTGATGTACAAGCGGAGATAATCGTCTCTCTTTTCGCAAACTGGTGCTCTCCATAACCACTTCAAATCAAGAGCCTAAGATATATTCTAATATGAAATTCTAATCAAGAGTTCAAGATAACGTCTGGTGTTCTTTATGGCCTTTCACTAATTCTAATGAAATCTTATCACTAAGTTCTTGCAATTGCTCCTTCACTTGCTTCCACAACTCATGTCTTTGCACAAGTGTTATTCCATACGACGCCTTTGACACCGGAAATAAATCAAGCTCGACCTTAGTGGAAAATTCCACATTCTAACGTATTGGAATCTGTGATATCTCAGGTTTCATCTTTTCTCTTCCCGTCACGTATCATAATAACCACCACAATCCTGTTTTATCACTTGACAAGTAGTCATGGTATTAATGATCTCCCCCGACCTGTTGCGGTGATGTCTTTCAAACACGTGTATTGCTCCATCTTTAGCTATAACGTTGACCTTCCTCTTTCAAATAGTCGTCTTTTCTGAATTGGAAAGATTTTCTTGCGTCTTCTGACCCTTGTGTTCTTATATAAGTATTCTTTTACTTAATATTATTTTCCCTCTTAAATGGCATGATTGTAAAAATCTTCTAAGATTTCTTCCTTATGTGCAACCATAAGGGTCCAATCGGTAGGACATAACCGTGTTTCAAAACAATTGACCTTATCTTCTTCACTTTCCGCAACATCCCAACATATGGGAGGAGCTCTTAGTATTATTCTACATAAGCTCTCACCACATACATCCTTTCTTCAAGTAGGTGTAGAACCTTACACTTCATTTCCTTATGTAACGTCAATCCGACCGTAGAGGTTCTAACCTCCACCTTTCATGTACTCCTTGTACTTCTCATATCAACAACAACTTCAAAACTTCGGTCTTCTCTTACTCTTGTTGGTCACCTTATGCATCTCTTTGGATTCCATGAACAATCTCACTACCGTACTAGTACGCCTTTAGGCGAAGTTTCCCGACCACAATCAGTGAAAAAAAATCTACTCATAACTCCACCAAGCACTCTCACATCATTACTCTAAGCTTGCAGCGTTGCCCTAATCCAGATTCCTCATTTCATGTCATAGCCACTATGTCTCTTCCGCGCGAGTATTGAAACTTGACTTATCTCTTGTCGGCGGTAACATATCATCCATTTCATACCATGCATTCTCTATATACACCCGTTTACGTACCACCTCCATGACACCTTACCTTCTTCTTGATTCACTACTTTCCCTTTACCGTGATCAAACTTTAAAACCTCTAATCCGGGTCGTTCTCCCATATGTCAATTCCATGACTTACAAAGGTCGCATAAGGTCATCCAAATCCCTCCGAATGCCCATAATCTTATTTACTCACCCCCTTTACACTCACCAATAGACAACCCGCACCTGTGCATTCTCAGTTGTCACCGCTTAACTTGTATCTAACCTTCTCCGAAGTCAACGACTTATTATTCTACTACACTTCTCATGTTACCATTCTAAGGAAGGTTACCCTCCTCGCGGTACTTTACCTTAAACTCCGTTAGTTCTCTCTTCATTTCTTGCTTCCTCTTCTTCATATAACTCCCTTTCATAGACTTAACCATACTTCCATGATGTTTTGCAATGCACTTTTCAAATATTTTGACCTTTGTTAGCATCCACCGCGTTCCTATTGGTTGGTATCTTAAGTCTCTTGACCAAAGCTCTTCGTTTCAATTTTCATCTTCTTGGGGTCATCATTTATACCCACCTCCTCCTTCTTGGCGTTTCTTAGTCTTATCATTATAATGGAAATCGGTCAACTCCACGTGAATCCCCACCATGCCCTTCTTCTCATAACTCTAGTAATGTTTTAACTTTACATTTTGGTATCTTGTAAGCTTAACTTACGGTATTTTAAATCCTTCTCAAATATTTCGTTCACTTCTCTTATCTTAACTCCAATGCTAGGAGCTTCTAAGGAAACTGCACATCTTAATGGAATACCACTTTTAACCTTGCTAGAATGTACTCACCTCCCCCTCGATTCGCATCTTTAGTTGTTCACACGTCTTCTTGAAATCTCAAGTTCGTTATCTCTATTGATCATGTTATCTTTCCAATCGTGACTTCTTTGTAACTACTTTCACACCTTCAGGTTACTCTTTTTCTTGTATGGTCCCCTTCTCGCATCCTCTTAAGTTATCGAGTCCTCCTTCCACTTGTCCGTCCTTCGTTTATGTCCTCTTTGTCCTTCAAATGGTTGCTTTGACGTCCCCAAAAAAAAAGGAGTCCAATGAATCGCCAGGGTATTCGCCAAAACGTGATGCTCAACTCGGTACTTGAGCATACTCATCTTCGTCAGCTTCGTATGTATACTATCCTAAGCCCAAAAAGGCGTTTGTCCAAGGGCGATGATAGCTTCCTATCATCTTAACTAAAAGGTCCCCTATCTCCATGTACTACTATATATAATAAGAGTCCGTATATAAGACTATAAATCCTATGTCCACATTACTACTATAATATAACACATTTGATAATCCATTACAACACAACAAGGTCCAAAGCATATATTATAGTCCATATATATAACTATACATATAAATCATGTCCATCATGCAACTACAATCCACATACAATAATAGTCCAAAGATATCCTAAGTCTAGGATACAAATCTACATATATACATATATATACTAAAAATCCAATAAACTATGCTGCCGAGATCAGCGGAAGGAGTGGTGGTCCGTACATTCTACCCCGACTCATGCATGTGATTTTGAAAACGAAAATTCAGAACCCGCGGGGTTCTGTTTATTACTTATTCAGCCTTTAGAAGATTGCGAGTGCCATTGTTGTCAACCTTGGGCTTTGATACCACTTTTGTAACACCCCAAATCCGCGGGACTTGGGGCGCTACGGGTTGGGACCTCACAATGGGTCCCGACCCTTAGCCTGACAACAATTTCACTGGATCTTGCAACATGGCACAAATAAAGGTCAAAACAGAAATACATTTTTATGCAATGAAAAGAAAAACCCGAAAGAATACAACAAAGGACTTCAGCCGAAGATACAACCCCAAAGACTAAATGCCATCCAACATACAATAAAAACAATACTCAAACTCGACTCCAACCAACCCATCCTAAAATGTACGGAACCCCGGCTGCCCACTTTTCCGGATCTCTCGGCCGCATTCCTAACCTGCAAGGCAATCTACAACAATCGGTATAAAACCGTTAGCTAATATTCGAAGCATTAGAATCAAGGTGAAAGGCACAAACACAAGTAATCTCATCACAAACATACAACGTACATAAAAGCACATCAATCCGGTTTATTATCTTTGTTATTATTAGGTCGTATCCCGTTCTAATTCAACTTAGGTTTGTGACACGAGACCCCCGTGGTCCCGCCTCGGTCCCTACTTACCGGCGTGGAACAGTACGGATGCCTCCGACCGTCTAACCAGCACGGGCTAGTCGTCAAGAACCTCCTAGACTCTCGCAAGAGCTAGGCAGATGATGTCACCGCCCGTTGTCATACACTTGGGCCAAAATAATATAAAGGTCGGTGGTCCTATTTCCGGTTTAGTTGTTATAAACAATAAGGAATAAACACACACCACCAAACACACATCAATGCTAATACAAGGAATACGAGCTAAGTAAGTGCGGAGACTTACCTCGTCACCACACTCAACTCACAACACTCTCGCTTCCTTAGGGAGAAAGCCCGTAACCTGCTCACAAGAAGATAACTATATCAATAACAACCCACTCACAATAGAAGTCTTAGACTTCTATACAAATGTTCTACGCAAGACCATTTGACTCTCAATTCTAGGACCGCATCCTAGAATCCCTCATGCTCACATCACACTCAACACAAGCTAGAAGTCCTAAGACTTCTAAACCCTCGGATCTCGCAAGATCATAACTAACAACGCAACTAGGATAAGCCAAACCTAAACTCCAAAATCCCACAAGATCATACAACCCCACCTCAAGCCTCAAAACGTTCACAAGATCAACCATATAACTGAAAGTCTTATAACAACCTCACAAGATAACCAACACCTCAAGCTTAGAATCAACATCAATCCATCAAACAATATCAAATCCTCGAAACTCACCTAAGGTTCAAAGCCACTACTTGGCATTAACTCTAAGTTATGCTAGATCCATCCTAACATGATACTAAAACTTAATATAACTAGATCGAGGGAAAAGAATACTCACACGACGTCAAAAGATGGAAGTCGTTCAACGGATGTTGACTTGGACTCGTTAGGCCTTTATCGGGGCGCTTCCGAACCTAGCACCATACTAAACAAATTTAGCTTATAAGCTAAATTTGAACGGAATAAAGAACATATATAATCTAAGGAAAACCCCACTTTTAAAACCCAAGTTAAAACCGTAAATATATATTCCGGACAAATTGTATAACATCATAACCCAAGGTTAAACTCATTTTAAAACGTTACAATCCCGTAATTAAATCCAAGGTTTTAAACCGCTAAAACATTTTCCGGGCACATTATATACTTATATAAACATGAGTCAAAATTCTGCAATTAAATTTTCTAGGCCAAAACTTTAATTAATTCAACAGAGGGCATATCTGCAAATTTTGGAAATTAGGACCATTAACGCAAATATAAGATATAGGGTACAAATTGTAATAAGCTGCCATTGGTGGGGCCCGATTTATAATATCAAAAGGGTTTCTTTTAATCCCTTTGAAGCATTTGAAGCGGCAGTCACCTGGGGAGATGAAGACAGGGACGCAGCCTGTAAGTGTGGATCCGGCTGGGAAAACACAAGGCAAGGCGGCGGCGGCGAGGAGGGGAACTGGCAGGGGCCTTCTCCGGCGTTGGCCATGGCGGCAGTGGCTCCTTCCCTGCGATGCTGCAGTGGAGGCGGTCCTGGTTACAACAGAAAAGGAGGAGGGACAGGGGAGGCTGTTTGCATAGGCCAGGGCCGAGCCGAAATGGTGGCTTCTCCGGTGTAGGCGGTGGTGCTTGCTGGTGTGGCGGACTCAGTGCAGAGGAGGAGAGATCGAGTGCTGATGGCGTAGGCTGCTGTGGAGGAGGAACAAATGAGAGGAGAGAAGAGATGGCCATGGGTGAAGCTTGCTGCAACAAGTGAAGATGGAAGTAGTGAGACTCGATCCAGAGGCGGTGAGAAGAAGCGATGCAGAGGAAGGGCAAGCAGGGCAACGAGCTTGGCTCCTCTGGTGATGAAGCAGTGGCCGAGGCGATGTTCCGACTGCAACAGAAAGGAAGAAGATGAGTAAAAGGTGGAGAGGTTGAAGTATGATGGATGAAGTAGGGGTTGAGTGTTGATATTGTCATACTGAGGTGAATAATGAGAAGTTGAGGGTTGGAAAATATTCAAGAACGAGGGGTCAGGTAGAGGCATATCACAGGTGGCTAGGAGATGTAGGCTGTCAAGACAGAAGCAAGGCCATGGCATCAGGTTAGGCGGGAAGACATCCAAAACAAGGCTAAACGACAAGGTGAAATAAGGAAGGGGAGGGGAAAATAAAAATAAAATAAAATAAAATAAAATAAACTCGATAAGGAATATCCATATACGAATTAAGGAACGTTTTCGAAAATAATATACATAATATATGTATCAAATATATAAGTAAATAAACTCGTAAAATAAATTTTACGACTTAAAATACTCACTAAAAATATTTAGGCTATTAGAATATCAATAATTATACGGAAAAATAAATATCGCAAACGCAACTAATTAAACGGGACGTTACATTTTAAATTAATAAATTTATATTAAAAATAGTTATTATATTTTTTTTTTTTTGAATTAAAATATTTTTTAATTTTT
>BSUD01000006.1:49299994-49343747 GCA_033239045.1 Fagopyrum esculentum | reverse complement strand
TATTTTTGATTTAATTTTATATATTTTGATTTAAATCAAAATTAAATAAATTTTTTTATTATAGTTCAAAATAAAAATTATCATGAATATAATTTACTTTTTTTATTCAAAAAAATATTTAAAAAGTACTTTTACTATAAATTTATTATTTTAAAATATAACGAGATCATAATTAGTATTAAATTTATTTTTAAAATTTTGAATTATTTTATTAATATATTAAGAATGAGTATAAAGAAGAAACAAATAGAGTTATAAGGATATCAAAAGGAATTTTGAAACTTAGTGGTTACGAAAAGGAATAATCTAAACTTTGAGGGCAGCAAGATGAAAAATCTTATATAATAAAACAAAAAGTTTAAAAAAGGTATGATCTCTTTCTTTGGTATAATGACTATAATATTGTCTTCCCATTCATTCGTTCATCACTAAATCGGCTTCTCCAGTTGTTCAACTTCTTCTTTAACTAGGTTTGTCTTCAATCCGGAATTTCTTTCTCTACAACCCTTTTTGTTGTTAGTTTCTTTTAATTTAGAATATACAAATTTCAGTTCTCGCACTTATTAGTCAATGAGTGTAGTTCGTCGACATAAACTTGAGGCTTCAATTTTATCTTCCATGTAGCAATGCTTAATTACTTACTATAAGGCATGCTTGATTTATTGAGAGTTAGAGAAAATTACTATGTAAAAATTAAAACATCTATCTACTTAACAAAATTAAAGTACTTGGACTTAACTCTTACGATTCATATGCAAATGAAAGTCGTTAAATAGGTTTTGTTAAGTTCAAAACGGTTTCTTTGTGATTTAGTTTCAAACGGTTCCACTCATTAAAAATACAAGAACCGAACAGTAAACCTAAAATGGTTCGGTTCCTTATTTTGTTCGTTCCAAACGGTTCCACCTCTTAAAAGTAAAGCAACCGAATTGCATACCTAAATCAGTTTGGTTCCTGATTCCCAAAAAAATCATTATTTAGGAACCGTTTAACAGCCTAGTTAAACTAGTATCCAAGAAATTTCCAAGTGCAAAATTACAATAACATGAAATACATAAACAAGTCCAAAATTCCAGGCCAGGAAAACTGGTTTGAGCCATCCCGTTCCTTATAGTACAAACTACAAAACAAACCAAAAATAATCTCTCTCAATGTACCAACAAAACGCATCGGAGGACTAGAGATCAAATACTTCACCTACTATGAGTGTAGTTTCCGCACTGAGTTTACAAATCAAAAGACTCCATTCATGCCTCAACTCCCTTGGAACCCTTTTTTCCCTTGGAGTGTAGTTTCTTTCCGCATTGAGTTTACAAATCAAAAGCTTTCTATATTGGTTTCATCCTTTTGCCTCTTGGATCTCTTCTTAGAGTGTAGTTTCTTTTCTTTGCCTTCCTTGGAACCCTTTTTCCGCTTTGCGGGAGCTGCTTCTTCGTTGCAGACATCATCAGTTTCATCCACATTGGCCTCTTCAAGCTGCTGCTTTTTCTTCTTCTTGTCACCGCGTTTTTTAGATGCCTTCTTTTGCTTTATCAATGCTGGTGATGGGGCCTCTTCTTCAACTTCAGTCGGATTGTCTTTCGCTTGTTCAACTTCACCCTGAGGTTTATCTGTAACAGCCTCGGGACCTCCTGTTCCAAAAATAGATGCCATGGTTAGGATTATAGTCGAGCATGCTTACAACACTATTTTCACGCGACACTGAAATAGCAGCACACAAACCGCTGTTGCACATCATCTTTTGAGGGTTTGGGCTGCTAATATGTTTGAATTTTAATGCTTTAGGCTCCGTTCGGAAAGTGGATAGATAAGGGGATTAAGATTATAAGAATTATAAGGGAGAAATAATTCTCGTAATCTCGTTTGGTAAGAGAATGAAGGAGATTAAAGGAGTTAGTTTATGGAGATTACAGGAATTAGATTATGAGAATTTTGTAATCCTATAAAATTTCGATTATAAGGATTATTGAGGCTAAAAATCCCACTTTTACACCTCTTTTTTCATCTCTTTCATCTATACAAAAGTTTAACACGTACTTTTTCGTAATTTTACCCACAATCATATTCATTTTACCAAACGCTCATTTCACTTATTTTCATACTCATCCTCTTAATCAATTTTTTCTCCTTGATTCTTCATCTAAATAATTCTCTAAATCCTCATCTTCATCTACGTAAGTTTACGTTACCAAACGGGCTCTTAATCTACTTTCTCTATGTTCTAGGGAAAGATAAAGAAGATATCTTTAGTTCGAATCAGGCATGTATGGAATTTTTAGTGGTTAGATTGAACACTTGATCGAAATTGATATTATTGATAGGATATATGATCCTTCATGACCCCTCCGGAGAGGTTTAGAGATGCACAGAGGAAAGCAGAACATTAGAAGAAAAGCTAACCGTCATCAATGAAACTAGAGTCAAAGACCACACTCGTCAAATGCTGCTTTAGAAACACCTGCACCAAACAAATTAGACATTACGCAATGAACATTATCACTAGTCGCAAACTTAACCAACTACAAGTTATGAATGAATGACGTACTGCTGAGAGAAGCTGCCTAGAGTCTGTGTCCCAGAAGCGCACATAGCTATCTAATCCTGCGTAAAAAGAACAATACTATAAGTGAGCAACATCATCTTCAGCCAAAGATTACGCATTTTTATTATCACATAGATGATCATGAAAGACATAAGATGTAAGGGATTTAATAGGGTAAACTTTTGAAAACCGGCAGGTACATAAGTAATGTAACATTGAGCAAGAAAGATAAAGATGATCATATGCTTACCACATGATGCTAGAACAGGGAGGTTTGGATGCCTGACAACAGACCTAATGCTTCCTGAGCATTTCCCGATAAAGCAACCCAACAATTTTCCTGACATAGTTCAAAGGAGAAAAGAGGAGAGGAAAGTGATTACTCAGAGGTTAAGAATTTGCAGAAAGTACAGCCAAATTTGCAATAATCTTCCACAAATTTCGTAAGAGTACAACATTCCCCACGTGATTTGTTTTGTTTACCAGAAATGTGATAGATTCTTGGATACCTAATGAAATTCAACACTCGAAGAAGAAAGTAGTTCTAAACAGCAGCTTCACCAAACATGAGGTAAAAAGGCAAAGAAATAATTTCATTGAGAAGGGTTCTGATGAGGGGTGTGACTTGTGAGGGGCAAAAAGTGCATCACTATGTCCCAATGTGTTAATTATTGTACTGAAAAGTGCATTGTTTGAAAGGTGTGCACTTTTTTCGCTAAATGTACAGGTTCCAAAATAGCAAAGTTGATATTCAAATATTCAATATTCAATATTCAATATTCACTATTCACTAAAGTATGCAATTTTACATTCATTAAAATGTGTACTTTTACAAAAAAATATATGCACATGATTTATATAATTCTGCACTTAAGCTCCTCAATCAATATAAGAGAGTCATATGATCCTTTCTCTAATTTCATTAGCAAAGAATCATGTGTAACAACTACAAGCTATCATTTTTGAAAAACAAGGATATCCCTCATTTGAACCAAAAAATCATTAACATAGAACCAAACAACTTGAGTACTAGATCAGACCATAAACCTAAAGGAAATGTTAAGACCCAAAAATAACATGACCTGAAGAAGGAGCTTTTAACCTATAAGCTATTAGCTTATTGTCACTTGGTCAGTCAGCAGTAAGCTTAACCAATTACCTGTCCGTATGTCAATAGATGCAAGGTCCCCAGAACTATTTCCAATATATATTCTATGCCCATCAAGATCTTCAGCAACTGCTTTAATGGGGGTCTCCCGGAAATCAACTGATAAGACAGGTCTTCTTTGAGCTGATGTATCATATAGACGAACCTGTACAGAATAGATAATACCCCATTAATTCTACTCAAGTAGTCAACGCAGCATCAAAGGAACCCAACAGTTATTGAGTAGTAAGGGATATTGTCGTGTTTCTAGTTTCCACTCCTAATGAAATAGGAGATACAATGAACCTCAACATGAAAAAGTGGAGCGCACATCACGTTGCAATTCCACAAGGAAGAATACCTGGTGCTTGTTAGTACCAGCCACAATCTTGCGGTGATCCTCTTTACTTAAGAAAGTTGCTGACGTAAACCAAGTCGGAGTGAAGATACCAAGGCTGTTTGTAGGGGGCTGCAAAGGAATGTTGTAAGCACAATCTCTAGATAGCAACTGTTGATCCAGGCTCAACAAGGAAGTATGGTATAACTTACAGGTTTTGCTGTCCAAATCTTGCTAATGCTCTCAAGGTCCCACATGCAAACCTCAACACCTTTCCTGAGGAATAGAAGTGGGCATATATCTTAGCTTCATTGTGTTTAGAATAAACCAGCACCGTAACATTAGTAAAAAAAATTGAGAAATCCCACCCTCCGAATAAGGAATATTTCTCATTGGCATCCACCCTGCAACAAGAGATGTTACCAGAACCACACACACTCCATGTTTTGAGAGAAGTAGCTAAAAGAGAATCGGTCGGAGAATTTGGATCTTCCACTATCCTGAAGCTTGCATTTCCTTTTGATGTACAAGTAAACAATGGGCGTGACCTATATCCATACAAGAAATTACGACTTACTATGTAAGGGCACCGTGAGTATTGATCTTGCAGTTCAGTCTCAAATTCAAGAAAGTTTATGGAAACATGAACAACCTCTGACATATATACATTGTTTTACTGTAGTTGGACACATAGCAATAGCATTATAGATCATACCTAGCAGATGATTCCAATCTCTGCTTAAATAAATGCAATCCTACAACAGGGTCATCCTGAGAAGCAGTTTCATCACCAGCGACATGTGATACCGAGAAACTAAGGTCCCCGTTGAATGGATTGAGCATTTCAATCTATAAAAAAATTAGAATCAATCTATAAAAAAAACAATCATTGAATTGAAGCAATTAGCCATACATAAAGCCACAGCAAAAACAGATCAAATTTATTTAACGACGAAGAAGCAGAGACTAACCAAGCCATTCTTTCTTGCGACAGCCAGCAACTGCATCATTACAAATGTTAATGACTAGATGAACCCCAAAATGAACTTACAACAATAGACAATGTAGCACAAGTTATAAAATTATATTAGCGAACTGTGCAAATTACTAAATGACAACAAAAATCTACCTATGGTGCCAGCATCTTCCATTGCTACAGATTATCAAAGACATGCTGCAGATACAGTATCTTATAGAATCATAACTATGAGGGGGTGTTTTGTAAAGGGGGCATGAAGAATTGTGGGATCCAATTCCTCGTGTTTGGAATACAAATTGTATGGAAAATATGCTAACCACCTATAATCAGGTTATGATACCTCTATTTCCCCTAGGGTTTGGACTATTGGAACGAGAGCTGAAGACAAGGGCATGGGGTGGGGTGGAAACTGTGGTGATTTCTAAGGTTCAATCAAAAACAAAAATCAACCAAAAATGATTTATCATTATACTGACTACTTATTGCAACCAAAAAAGCTAAAATACTTTCTAAAATTTATGGAAATTTTAATTTGCATAATGCATTCAAGGAATAACTTGTATAGAAGTTACAACTCACAAGTTGCAACAACCGATCACGGGTCAATTCAATATAGCAGGCCAATATTCATTTTCTAGAAGGAAATAGACTGTGTGAGTATCACCACCAATCAAATTAAAATCCAAAACAAGCTTCAGGATAAAACGATAAATCCATTAAGCACAAAAATCCTAGTATAAACGGCCAGATTTATATAATTTAAGCAGATGATATAGTGCAAAAGCTGCCTCGTATTGATTATATGCACAAGAACAATATTCACTTTAAGTGCGAGCCTATCCTGAAACTAAGTTTGTTACCACAACATAACCCCAATAGCACTCTAATAAACAACTAAAAATTCACCCTTCATAAATACCTCAAAAACAATACTGGTGTAGAAACTAAACAGCTGAACTGCAATTAAAAAGTCTGTGCAAGAAAGTAAGCATTACAAAGCATCAAGAGTGCAGAGAGGAAGCAATGAGAGAGAAAGAGGAAATTACTGGGTTGGATACAGAATCATCAAAGGAAGAGGCAAGCACACACTTGGAAGAATCAGGGTCGCCCCATCTCTCCACAACCTTTGGATTCCCACCTTCCTTGCTACGAGCCTCCACAACTGAAAAATCGTACAGAAACAACAACAAATCAAATCCGAAAATCCAACAGAAAGCATCCTATTGGGACGAACAGAAAATAGAAAGAGAGTTGAAAAGCTTGAACCTTTAACGAGACCTAGAACGTCGAAGGTTAGAGCCCTCAAAGGCGGGCAACCTGGACATTCCAACGTCGTGGTGCGAGGCATTTTTCAGACGGAGGCCTTGGCGGCGTTTCTGGTTGGAAAACAAACACGGCTCTGGTACGCTCAAATCAGAGGGTTAAGCATGTGCCCAGAACCCAGCCGAAAACTGAAATAATCCGGTTCGGTTATTGGAGTATCAAACCGGTTCGTCACGGATTTGTTGAACATGTCGAACGTTGGATTCTGTATCCAACGTCGAGAACCAACATGAAACACAGTGTGAGATATATACTGAGAAATTTTGCCCTCAATCGGATTATAAAAATTACGAATTTGAAAAGGATTACAATATATCACGGTCATTGTAGAACAAGAGTATAATGTAAAAGTTCATACATCGAAAAGTCCATTAATATAAAGTTTGATCATGTACCTGTAAAAAACCCTAAATTATTATAATCCATATTAATAATATCGCCAAGACGTTATCAA
The DNA here is from genome assembly GCA_033239045.1 of Fagopyrum esculentum. Lineage (NCBI taxonomy): Eukaryota > Viridiplantae > Streptophyta > Magnoliopsida > Caryophyllales > Polygonaceae > Fagopyrum > Fagopyrum esculentum. The sequence goes on along the minus strand of BSUD01000006.1, from coordinate 49,336,965 downwards.
CCATTATGTTATTATTTGAATGATGTCATCCCATTTTGATTCGATACCCGACATACGTAGCATTCGATCCAATTCAGTAGACGATATATGTAGCATCCAAACCAATTTGATAGAGAAGATGTTTAGCATGCTTCCGGATGTACATTAGATTAAAAACTAAATTTCCGTTGTTTAAAATTATAAAAATGATCGCCTAATCACGTTTCGAACATATCGTCGCAAATCAATCGCACGTTATGAAGCATCAAAAGACTCATGAATCCACGTGGCTTCCAACACATCGACTTCCAACGTGGTAACAACAATTTCGCGTTGGGTCTGGGCGTGGGAACACAATTCAGTGTTGGGTATGGGCGTATATTAAGCAAATGCATGTTGGCTCCTTTCGTGAGATTTTGTTCTTTATGATGTGTCCCGACGTTGAGTTAAATGTTTATGTTGGTCCTTCTCTAACATGATTATTTTCCTTTTGTTTTTCCAGACTAATCAATATCATGGTTTGGATGATGTCAATCTGGATGAAGCGATAAATTACGATGTTGAATTGGATGATGTTGAGGGAGAAAAAGAAGTCGGGCAACCGCTATAATATTCATCAGAAGATTTTTCACACATATTTATCACAAATGGAAATTTTCAAAAGTTCTGATGAATTTGATATATGACTTAGAACGGAGGGAAATAAACACAAAGTTGTTCTCATCATAATTCATTATATACTAGTTGCAAAGCCCATTTAGGAAAGTCTTGGATAGTGTGTGAAAGATATGAAAACTTCATATTGACGCAAGGAAGAGGTTTGTAAGTGAAGGTTAACAAGTCTGGAACAAAGAAGTGTGGTTCAGTTTCGGATCAAGTGATATCAGATATCTCCCGGTGTTTGAAAAGTGTTAGTTGTACACATGTTTCCAATCATAGATAGTTACAATATAATGAAGGGCATGCATTTGAATTAGATTAACTACGGATGAGTATGAGATGAGAAAAGACTTGACTGCTTCTAAAGTAAAACCTATAAATATTCTTGATAACTTAAAAGGAAAGGATCCAAAAAAATGTTCTACATAGACTACAATATAGTGCTCGATAAAAGACGAGGAAGGAGCACCTTCGAGAAAGAACAATTGTCCAACATTTCATGCGTCATACAAACAATTTGAACTACTTTGAAAAGGGTCAATTGTTTACAGATGGACGTCTTAGTGAGTTGGAATTTTCTCGTCCAAATTCACTCAACTTATTGAGAGCATTTTCTTACGTATTGGTCTTGGATGTTACGTACAAGTTAAACAAGTTAGCGATTATCACTAGATTTTGTATTAAATTTATATATCTTCATGTATACTAGATTACTTACGTACAAGTAGTTATTTGCAGGTACAATATGCCGTTCATGGAGGTTGTAGGCGTCACTTCTACATGGAAGACTTACCCAATAGACGTGTGTTTCATGAGTGTTGTGTTCGCTCCAAAGGTGTATGCAAGTTAAAATATTTATACCAAGATAATTGCAATTAAGCGAACCCGCAGTGTATAGATCGATTGTAATAAAAGCAAGAATTTCAGGGTCGAACACAGGGATTTGGTGAAATCAAATTCAGAATAAGATATCCAACAAAGAAAGATGCAACTATTGACAATTGAAAAGACAAAGACTTGATTTTGTGTAAAGAATTGGGAAAAAAGATTCTAAGGATCAAGGAATCCAATTGTGGTTTTCGATTCAAGACTTCTAAAGATTATATGGACAGAGTTGGGGTTGCTAAGGTATGTGTTCGAAAGCGGTATGATGTACGGTGAAGTCTCCACCACCCATGTCCAAACCCAAAGGCTTTAAATAAAGGATGTTGAGTCTCGATAAGATAGAGGATCTAAGGGAAGGATAATATTCTCAAAACCAAACACAAACCCAAGGGAATCGGGTTAACTCACAAGGGTAAGGTTTATGGCACACTCAACCTTAATAGAGGGGTTTGAATCCTCTATTACCTAGGACTTGTAATCGTTGGCAACCAAGGACGGGAATCACCGGGTAAGTCTCTTCCCACGCTCGGATATAGTTTAGAAAGGTTCAACAAGGATAGTGTTTAAGCAATCTTTAACCAAGGATAAAGAATAAGGCAAGATAGGTACGATAGAAGGAAAACCGGGTTGTTCATCCCTAGAAATCGGTCGATTTACTCAATGAACACCCCGATTTTATGCTTCTACGAAGGTTAAACTCAACTCTCACGGTCCAATCTGTTCGTGGAGGTCATTCTATCATCATCTTAACCACAATCTTCAACCAATCACCCTCGAATCACAAGGGTTTTAGCCAAGAATACACATTATCAAAATCAAAAAAGATATTAAATCAAGAAAGCGAAGAACGATAAGAAAACTTTGAATCATGGATAAAATCAAACCAAGAGTGTATGAACAATGTTTAATCCTTCAAAACTCAAAGAAAAACTCAATAACAATCACGTTCACAAAGACAAAATATAGAATCAAACTCACAAAACTTCCAAGAACTCTATTCTTGGACTAGAACTTCCGAACTTCCTTCGATCTTCAGCTCCAAATGCTCTCCTTAGCGCCTTTGATTGTATTCCTCAGTAGTGTTGTATGGAATTGGATGCCTTTGAAGGTGATGAGACGCCCTCCTTTTATAGTGTATAAGATGTGATTTTATGGTTACAATCCTACAACCAATCGGATTATATATGATAAAAATCGAGTCATTTGTGAAGGAGATCGACCGATCTATATAAATATTCATCCAATTTTTGCCTCAAATTGTGTGATATCTTTTAGTTACATCTTCTATCTTCTCTTGTGATATTTTCTCATATCTTTTGGCTCCTCTCCTGATCCTCAATGATGTCATGCTCCATATTATTCCTTTTTCATGCCACATCATCACCTTTTACCTACAATTTCACAAATAAAAGTGTGTAGGCCTCTGTTCTCAAAATGTATGTGAATATGAACTAAAGTCATACGATCTTCATCAAATGCTTGTAAAACTGAGGTGATAGACTCGTATAATGCATGAATGTGATGACAAAAAATATGCCGTTCATGGAGGTTGTAGGCGTCACTTCTACATGGAAGACCTACCCAATAGACGTGTGTTCATGAGTGTTGAGAAAGAAGCAAACTATACTTGGGTACTTTAGCAACTTTAATAATGCTACATGTGGTTAGAAGGTCTCCATAAGTTGTAGTTAGTGTTAGAGATTTGGCACTTGTCAAAAGTATGGGAATAGTTTTCCCCACATCAAACATATATTATGTCGTCGTCGCATTATAGACGATGTACACCTTTACACTTTAAAGGAAAAGAAGACTGAAAGAAACAAATTTGTTTCAGCATCGCATGATGGAAATACTAGAGACAAAGTCTAAAAAAGTCTATAAGGAAATGGTTTCCACTATGGAATAAGAGTAGTCTTATAGACCAGGGCTCGTGAAATATCTACACAATACGTGGTTGACCCCGTGCAAGAAGAATATTGTTAATGCATGATTAGTCAAGGCCACACATTTTGGTGTTATACATCTAACAAGTATCTTATTGTCCAATATTTGATTTATTGGTAGCATCTATACATACGTATTTTCTACTTATTTATTCATGTTATTTTACACATCTTTAAGCAATATATATTTATGCTTATAACGCATAATACATGCATGTACTGCTTTCAGTATATACTTCCGGTTATTTTGCATTTCATGCATTCAAGCCTCGTTTTGGAGCATTTACCGACCAATTCACTCAACTATACTTAAGAACTCGGTTTTCCCTTAAGTTAAGCGTCACAAAGACAAATATCTCATATAACTGAAGATCGAATGCTCGAGAAGCTCAATAATCACATTGGATGGAAGCCAAGAGCCTACTACAATGGAGCATAAAATCATACAAGATGGCTTTTCCAAATGAGTTGGAACAACAAGCCCTATAGCCACCCTACGACAACCTATGACTGTTGCTTGGCTGTTTCAGATGGTTGTTTGGACCAACCCATGCTCCCATAAATTTCATCACAACCATTGATGAAGTACAACCCATACGACACTCAGATTTAGCCCGGGACTTTTTCTATGCTTGGCCGTTTCAGATGGCCGTTTCAGATGGTTCTTAACCTATTTTTCTATGTGTGGCCGTTTCAAATGGTTCTTAACCTATTTTTTCTATTATTCTGTTGGGCTTTTTGTATCAGTTTTAGCCCGAGACTTTTTCTATATATTTTCCCTTCCAAACTTTTAGGTTAATGTTCGTTGACAACGACACTCATATTTTTAGAGTTAGACTCCACCTCGGAACCCTAGCCGTGTTTAGACGTATCTTGTTATTATTTTTCTTTGAGTTTTATTATATGTAGGGATTATTCTTTTCATCTGATTTCTCTTTATACTCTATGCTTGGCTAAGTCACCTTTGATCTAAGGGGTATGTTGAACTCTATGATAGATAGATGGTGATTAGTTATGTGAATTATTGAATTGATATCAACAAGTTTATGTTTCTTTTCAAAGAGTTTTATTTCCACCTTTTATTTATCTTTGAAAGAAGTGGTGTTTATATTTGGTTTAGATAAAAAAAACAAGTGAAGAGCTAAAAGCGATGTTTGTTTTATTTGATTTATTGGAAGAAAAAAAAACTTGGTTTTGAGAGTAGTAATTTATCAAAGCTTAGAGGATTTCTAACTGTCATAGAAAGTTCCGGTATTTGTACCTTTTCTTACTGAAGAGCCACAATCAAAGGTTATTCTTGGTATTTTCTGAATTTTTAAGTTTTTAATGGGTTATCCTATACTTTCTGAACCGTTGGATTGAGAGTTACACGAGTTGAAAAGTGGGTTCGTTGTCGGGGACTATTAATTGCTTGACTTTGTTTTAGAAATTGAAATAACATTGAGGAAATTAAGAAAGCAAAAGAAGAAAAAAGTTGCTATGGATCAAGAACATGAAATGGCTCAAGCTAGAGAAAGAGAAGAGCAACAAAGATAAAGAATTATTGATCTTGAGGATAGTCTATTAGCTCAAGAAGATCTTGCAAGGGAAGCGATGCAGTAAGAAGTGTTTAGAGAAGTGCCTAGAAGAGGTAGTGCTAGAGTTTATGCACCAAGTACCTTAGGTGAGAGGATAGATCCGAGAATCCACACGTTCACCTAGCCACATACAATGAACTTTTGGAGATACTTAAGATACGTGGAGTTGAATCCACGAAGTTGAAGTTGAGAGCATTATATTTCTCCCTTATAGGGAAGGCAAAGCAATGGTATCGATATATACCATCCGGAAGCATCACTTCAAGGGAAGAGTTACCCTATGAGTTTATCAACAAATTCTTTCCACCTAATAGGACGACGGAGATGAGAAGGAAGATATCAAGTTTTAAGATGGAGTGTGGACACCAAAGTTAGGAGAAGTTCAAGGACTTGCTCCTAGATTGCCCATGGAGAGACATATTTAGTACTATTGGAGATATTATACAAAGGGCTTGGTGATCAAACTCGAGATAACATTGATTTACTTTCGGGATGTTGTTGAGATGAATGTAGATAAGGCTTGGAACTTCATTGAAAAACAAGTCAAGCTTTGTGAAAGATATTCATCCGAAAGGAAGATGTTCAAAATAACCAAGGGAGTAGCTACAGATGCCAAGGTAGATGCCCTCACAACCAACTCAATTCTAGTCAATTTAGTTCCAACTTGGATCACTCTATTTCTAGTTGTGAAGGTTATAATAGGAGCATGGAGGATCTAAGGCTAAAAAAAGAGAAAATGTGATATGCAAACCAAGGATATGAGAGAAGGCCCCGTTACCAACAAAGACCACCATTCCAACAACAAAAGGAAGAACAAGCTTATGTTCCACCATAAAAGCAAAACACAAATCAAAGGTCAAGCTTTAAGGTGGAGATTAAACAAATATTAGAGAAGCTATGTGGGAAAGTTGAAGCACTTGTTAAAAGCCAAAAGATGTTGGAAAAGTAACTAGCATCTCAAACTTCAACAAAGGGAACAACAAGCTTATGTTCCTTTTACACTGTCTCATATTAGATTGGGTTTTGCTAGAATTCATAAAGGAGCCCTTGATCGAGTTATCTTTTATCCTTCTTGTTTGTCTTCTTGGGTTTGTCTCCCTATTTTGCCTTGATGTATCCTTCATCGGTATAAGCCAAAATCTTGTTCCAAAAATTGATCGGGTTTGAAACGGAGTTTGCAAGCCAACTGTATTGTGAAACTTACTCAGTTGTGGAAGGAACCGAGGGTATCAGGTGTATTGTTGATGATCGTTTGTCTTTTGAGTTTGATTCCCGTCCGGACAATGTTAGTCAATAAGAGGTCAATATGATAGTGTAAAAGGAAAGTCAATGATGGACATTTTGTTGTTGTTATTCGTAACTCTCAAGTTCTCGGGTATTACCCCTTGTCCGAGGACACCCTAAATGAGATTAAAGATAAACATCCTGATTTCTCACCTCCTGCCTTACCGTCGCTGGTCATTTCCGGAGATACTATGCAGGTTAGAAAGAGTTTGGTGTCTGATAGGATTAGGAGTTTTCCTAAGAGTATCTCCTGTGGTAGGGATGTCTTGTGGTCCTAACACTTGTTGGATGCCCTTGGTGGTGGTGGTGGTGTTATTACGGATGAGCTGATTGACTCGATTACCGGTCTTGTTAACCTATTCCTTAGTACATGGTGCCTTGTCTCCCTAAGTGACTTTATTGTGAGTGATCCTCTCATGCTTCTCCCTAAGCTGGGAGGTAGTTTTCTGCCCATCGTTTTTGGCTCAATGTGGAGGCGTTTGGTTTCTAAAGTGGTTGCATCTACTATCGGTAAGCCCTTGGACCTTATTTTGAGGATGCTCAAGTTGGTGTTGGTGTGTCTAGGGGTGGAAGAGCGGTGTTACATGCGGTAAACCAATTAGTGGAATTTCAAGAAGATGATAATAATCTTACCATGCTTCTGGTTGATTTCAAGAATGCTTTTAATATAGTTGACCGTAGTACTATGATTGCTCAAGTTCATAGGTTGTGCCCTGATATCTCCTCTTAGGTTGAGTTTTGTTATGCCCACCCGGCCTAACTTTATTATGGTGAGCTTGTCCTCTATTCTTGTCAAGGGGTTCAGAAGGGGGACCCTTTCGGTCCTTTGCTTTACTCACTCGTTCTCCACCCTCTTATCCGGAAATTTTCAGACAATTGTATGTTGAAGCTTAGTGCTTGGTATCTTGATTATAGGACGTTTCTTTGTGATACGTTGATGGTTAGTAAAGCGTTTGCTATCATTATCAGGTAGGATAGCCCCACCTTAGGTCTCCACCTTAAAGTAATTGAAACCGAGATGTTTTGGCTGAAGATTGACCCACAGAGTAGAGTGATAGGGTTATTCCCTGGGCATATCTCCCGACCAATAGATGGATTCAAGTTCATGGGTGGTGTTGTTAGTCTTGACCCGGCCTTTTGTAATCAGGTGGCTTTGAAGAAAGTTGTGAAAACCAACGCCTTGATGAAAGATATTATGAGATTGGAGGATCCCCATTGTGAGTCACTGCTTCTTAGGGCCTATTATGGGGTATCCCAGCTTTACTTTGTGATATGGACTACCCGCCTCACATTTTTCTGAGGCTAAGGGTGTCTTAGATTACTCCTTGCGGTGAGCGATCGAGCATATCGTTACCGTGGGAGGGGATGAGTTTGGTCCTCTTTAGGGGTGTCTTTCCACTATGCCGATTAGCGATTGAGGTATCGGTATTTACAAATGTGTTGATACGTGCATTATGTCTTCCTTGCGTCGAGAACCCAATCTCGTGGCTTGTAGGACAAGATTTTGAGACATTTTGGTGTGTGAGGTGATGGTGTTGCTTTTGAGTTTGTTGTTGCTAGTTGGGTCAACATCTGTATGTAGGATGACTTAGATATGAGTGTGATACGACCAACCCCCATTTAATGAAGAAAAAGGCTTGAAGTTATTACAAAATTGTGGATAAGTGTCTCTTGGGGGAGTTTGACCTTTTTGTAAGGTAGAAGGCCTTAATTGAAACCTGAAATTAACTCTGGATCAACAATGTTCAAAAGCCACCCTGGTCTCTAGTTTTGGACAAGTTATGATCCCGGTCAACTTTCGGACTGTTATTAAATATCGTCTTGGTATCGAGATGGTTAGGGGGGGGTCCAAATGATCTGCATGTGAGAAAGGCATTTGGGACGCTTGTGTGACCACATTGTGGCTTGTGTTGCGCATATTGGTGTTAAACACCGGCACAACATGGTTCGTGATGTCTTATTTGATGAATGCTTAAAGATAGGAGTTTTTGTTCGGAGGGAGGCTTTTACCAGCATGGTTGATGGTAAGGGAGGGGAGCTCCGCCCGACTGACATTCTTTTCTATAATTGGTTTCTAGGCAAAAACACATGTGTCGACATCACCAGTTTGTCCCCTTTCTCTTCATCTGGCCTTACAATTTCATCTCGGGTAAAGTTGTTTGGGTTGTTACTGAAAACAAAAGAAAAAATTTGATGACATTTGTAGTTCCAAGGAATATCACTTTCTCCCATTTTCTTTTTCCACGTTTGGTGACTTAGGAGATGATGTTGTGGAGATCCTTAAAATAATGGGCACGCATGATAAAGGGCTTCTACCGGGTATAGTATGGAGTACTTGTTATATCTTGACCAGAATTGTGTTTACCATTCAAGAAGGACGTGGTACCCAACTTGTTAGTCGGCTTCCATCCAACTTCGTGTAATCTGTTTTCCTATATAATAATAATTATTATTATTAAAATAATAATAATAAACATTTAAAATATATAATAATATTAATTGATGCATACAAACGAACAAAAAAATATATGATATCTAACACTAAATAGAGGTAAGTAAAAGTAAGATAAGAAACTATTAATGATTTAGTTATTTATTTATAAATAACCAAAAATATTAATAAATTAATGGGCAAACGGGATTAGGTCCGGCCCAATCCTGTCCTGAACTCGGTGAAATTTCATCCAAAATTAGAAATCTCGTCCCGAACCCGTCCCGACAAAAACTATCTAGAACGGGATACGGGTCATTACTTCTTCAAGCCGCTAGACCCCTCCTATATATAATAAAAACTTTAGTTTAAAATAATAAATATAAATAAAATTCCTACAAAAGCGAAAGGTGACTTCGGTTGCTAGCGGACCATCGACATGTAATGTTTTTCCCCTAGTATTTTGGAATTTTTATTTGGATGTGTAATATATTATTGGGAATATTTGAAATGTTAATGTAATTTGGAATAGGTTATTATGAATATTTGAAAACTTTAATGTTTTGCATTTTAAGTACGATATATATGGATATTTTTTGTGGATAAAGCATAAAATTTATACACATTAAACAAATTAATGGGCAAGCAGGATTGGACCCGTCCCGTCCCGATCTCAACCGGGATAGGACCCGGTGGGATTTAATCTAAAAAGCATAGGGCCCGTCTCAGTCTCATCCCATTTAAAATAGCAGGGACGGGATTAGGATGACCTCAATCCTGTCTCATACCCCTAGATGAGGTGGTAGAGAGAAAACATGAAAAAGAGTTTTGGGATTTCTTTGTAAAAAAAACTACTCCCTACTTTTATGTCGTGATTCTATCATCAAGACAAATTTGTTTATTAAAGCCTATATACAATATAAGGTTGAATTCATATTTGCTACAATAACGGGCTAATAGCATGGAGCCTGTCCATTAGGTTGTTGACAATCATCTCACCTGCTTCAACTAGACTACTAACAAGCGTCTGACCTGCTTGACTTTCATCCTCATCGTCTTACTATTAACTGAAATTTCAACAAGTTTGTTCAGGCGTGGAAGGTCGTACGTATGCCATTAAGTGGGCGGCCCACTTCTAATATCAAAGTGACCCGTCTTTTCCCCCTTCTTGATTGTCATCCTTATCGTCTTACCATTAACTGAACTATGGTAACTGAATTTTCAACACGTCGGTTTAGGCGTGGAAAGTCGTCTTACCATTAACTGAACTATGGTAACTTTGGGTTTATGGTTGACTTGATCTTGCACTTTCAATGGCACCTAGAGATCTAAAGCACCGTTGCTCATCGATTGCCTCTGCTATTCTACTTTGGCTTCCATGGTAGAGGTAACCCGCTTTTGAATTTGAAGTCCGCCACCAATCTCTACAAACCCTAACCTTGATTCCTTCTATTCCATGGCCTTTAAGCTCCATGCTCGGTCGGGCCTGGCTCATCTAAGTTGATTGAATCTAGAATCGTGCTTCTTATCAACATTGAGTTGAATATATGATTTTAATTTATGAACTACAAAAAAGAATGTCTTGTTTAATTGCTTCATCCTTCCTTTTCTTGTCTCTAATTAAAAAAAATTTAAATTGTTTGTTTGAATTTCCCTCAGAGATGACTGATTTGATTGATGATTGTAGGCTTGCAAGTGATTTTGTTTCAAAGCTCGATGCTTTGGATATAGATGTGACTGAATTACTGGAGATTCTATAATATCTTTGTTTCATTTGAGCTGATGCTTGCATCGGATCACACAATTATGATGTCTTCTCTTTATCTTTTGTTGTACAATAAGCTAGTTAACATTGATCACACAATTATGCTATTTTTTCATGCAGTTTTTTATTGGAGTGAAACTTAATTTTTATGTACTTTATGTCTGAATCAAAATATTTTTTAGGCTTCTAATGGAACTAAAGTATCAGAAGAATCATTTGATAGAAAAAGATATATGTTATTTACGCCCCTTAATAATCAAAATCAAATTGATTTTGAGATTAATGGTCAAATTAATGAAAGATAATGATTAACACAATCAACAATAATAAAGACAATGATAATTGATAATAATGGGCTCATAATGTGGGCAATGATTGTGGAGAATGGGGAAGAGATTATTTGTGCACTTCACATTGTTATATATATATATATATATAGATAGATATATAGTTGCTGATTCATATGTAAACAGTTCTTACCATGTGAACATGTAAACACCGAATATATGTGACTATACAACCGAATATATGTGACTATACCGCCGAATATATGAATCAGGTTCGACGAATATTTCTTCCATTAATCACACGATTTTTTTCCTTTAATATTGCCTAATCTCAACCATCTATTTAACGATCTAACGGATACAATTTGTTCTTATTTTACATGGTAAGAGATGTTTACATGGGACTCAACCTCTATATATATATATATATATATATATATATATATATATATATATATATATATATATATATATATATATATATATATATATATAACTTTAAAATTAATCGTATATTATTATATTTAATATTATTGAACGAAAACATTATATTTTAATTTTGTTTATGAATTTTTTCAATAAAAATTTTGTAAAATCATTAACGGTTGTTCGCTTGGCCAAAAATAAGAAGATCAAACAACCTAAAAAGAGAAATGAGGTGTATGGAATATGGATAAACGTAAATAATATTCGCCATAAAAATTGGAAATTACATCACAATTAGGAAATACGAAATAACATGAACAAATAAAGATAAAAAACCGCCTCTTTGTTGTTGTTCCGAACCAAACCCGATTCTCCTACTTCTTTATTGGGCCTTTTTAATCTTAATACAACTCCATGTTAACTAACAATTTAAGCCGTAGTTGCTTATAAAAAAGGGTAAGCACATTATAGCTTCTACCAAGGAACTTCTTGTTGTTTTCATGGCATTAGTGACGGACATTGTGTTCTCGAATAGAAGGTAAGGGACGAGGAATGAGAATATCAAATTTTCCTTTTTTCCAACTCCAATATGTAAGAAGACAAAAAAATTAGATTCCAAAATGAGAGCAAGTCTCATAAAAATGATTCATTTCACCCAAACGCTGAATAAAGTTAAGGATAAAGTTTTATCACCATTGAGCTGTAAACTTCAGACAAGCAAATACGGTATAGCTGTATAGGCCCCGAATGTCATCTATGTTGTTGTTTCCGATAAGCTTCATATGATTCGGGCAACTCACATTGACAATACAATTGAAATAAAAAATTTAAACAAATTATTACTTCATATTCCTAACACAACAACACATAGTTGAGACAGTAACACAAAAACAAACATGAAATAGTTAATCAATACCTCAACATCATTATGGAAGACAAACTTCCAACTATGAAGATGGGCGCGAACTACAATATCCATATCCACTATCATCAAGCAAAATGATCAAATAACATAGCAATTCAAAGTCTCGGTTGATAGTGAGGAGACGTGAAATACCTAAACACCACAGGGCAATAATCTTTCCACCAAAAATCAGTATCAAATAAAAGGTCAGCAGTTATTATATACATGGAAGACATCAAGGCAAAACGAGACTAAACCTTAGAGTGACTTAACCTCACCCCTCCATACTTGTCATTTTGAAGGCAATTTACATTGATGTTGTATTTTTCATCAATAAATATTTGATAGTGAAAGTAAAAAAATTCTCGTTAGTAGAATCGATTGGTTTTGATTAGTAAATAATGTGTGTGCATATATATATATATATATATATATATATATATATATATATATATATATATATAACTTTTAAATTTGTATACCATTTTTTTAATCTCTTTAACGGTATCGATAATTGTATTGTTTTTCTAAAATCTCGCTAGCGGAATCGATTGGTTTAGATTAGTAAGTATATATATAATCGTTAACTATTATTCCATGGACCGAAAATAATAAGAACAAACAAATTAAATAAGATCCGGCTTAAAAATTAGAAATTACATCACAAGTGGGAGATACGAAATAACATGAGCAAATTAAAATAAAAAACGATATCTATGTTGTGCTTGTCTCCATGATTGTGTGATTGGGGGTGCAGTTGCACGAGAATGGAACATGTTAAACAATTCTTGAACTTCATCCATTATAGGTGGATATCTTCGGCTTTGGATTTGTGTCACCCTGTCTCCTATTTGCATGTGTCGTTGGACACGACTTGTGGCGAAAAAAGTCATTTGTAGACCCGGAAGAATCCAAGATGACTAGAGGACATACGGGTGACAATTTGTTATGTACCAATGCATGTATCCTTCTTCATCTTGGCACGGAACTACCACGAATAATGCCTCACGCAATTGTTCGGATATGCCTCAAATCAGAAGTTCCACTTGTGCCATACAAGATCAAATTCCAAGTTATAAATGTTGCGAGTTTTGGCTTCTCTCCAAACGCAACGGGCAAATGGGTTCCACGGGAATCTACTAAACTCGACTATATTGACGGCGATCCTGTCTGGATGATATAACTCGATGAATGGACCTAACTGAATTGTGCCCCTGTACATAGATATTGGGTCCAATACAGCTAGGTCATATGGGAACCATACGACCTCGCTCGCAGTTAAACCTTCAATTTGCGCCCTATAGCGACGTAAACGGTCATCTGACACCCGCAATGTATTGTCTGCCTCGAAGTGGGCTTCAATGGGTCTGTCTTGACCTAAAGGCACTCCCTAGACTCTTGCTTCGAAACACGGAAAATGCAAAGAAATGCAGTGCTGCATATGAATATTTAACAAAGTATGTGTTAAAGATGATTCAAATATTAGTGTTAATTATAGTCAAATTATAAATAAATATTTTAATTACCCCGAGAAGGACAGTAAACCCGGCCATTTGATGGGTTGCTTCCCGAGTAGCCTCACCCAATTGTCAGTATAGGTAGACAAGAGTGAGCGTCCCTCAAGCCGTCTCCCCTATCTGACGGTGATCGTGAACAAAGTCCAAGTAGTGTGACCGAACCTTGTTACCAGACTTGTCTTGAAATATTTTCAAGATCAAAAATTGCAATAGCCATGCAGAAGCAATTGATGCGGGGTTACCATTGTTATTCATCAGAAACTCCATCCGTGCTTTGAGTTCCGCTGTCACAAACCCGCCCTTCCGATCGATCAGATGCCAAGCGTCGTCAACCTAGAATCCAAATAAGTTTTGTCGCTCGTTGCTGGATATCGAACTCCGAAGGAATGACGGGCACGCCATTACTCTCAATTGATAAGTTGGTGATTTGATAAATGTCATGAAGCGTTATCGTCATTTCACCGAAGGGGAGGTGGAATGTGTTTGTATCTAGATGCCATCTCTCTACAAACGCGTTCACGAGTGTGTGATCAACGTTTGTAAGATGAACTGATAACATCCTTTGTAACCCGGATGCATCCACCAAACGACGCCATGGTGTTTGTGGATGCTTGTTATTGTAAATTCCCAAAAGGTCACGCACACATGTATTGTAACACCCCAAGTTTTGGAAACTCGAAGCGCTACGGGCTAGTGATATCATGAATTATTGTCTATATTTTGGGGCCTGTTTAGACGTTTTATCTTCAATAATCTGCATGTTTGTATATATATTATGTGATTATATTGTCATTTCATCTACCTTTGCGGGAATCGAGGTCTACACCTAGTTTTGTTGTAATCGTAGGTAAAATGGCACATTTTGGACTAAAATGGAGCAAAAGGAGCTAAGGAGTCATTGGAGCTACATTCAGGAGCTTAAGGAATAATCCAGGAATCATGGAATTGGATTAAAGATTCACTTTGGACCAGATTTGAGAGATTTCACATTCAGTTGTGATTCACCTCGGTTGACTACAGAGTCACCTTGACCGAGGTGATCCAGAGGAGCCGACTCGACCGAGGCAAACACCTTGGACGCGGCAAGGATATTTTATTCTTGGCTGAGATCTTTTATCTTTGGAAAGAGGATCTTATATTTTTGGGCTGGATTCCTAGAAGGAAGAAGATAATTTAGCCCATATATTTTACCTATTTTTATGGGAAAAGATCTTTCTAAGATATCTTATCTTTGGAGAGTAATTTTCCTATAAAAAGGGTTGAATTTTCCACAAATCCACACCACGCATACAGTTGCTATCACGCTATACCACAGATAACCTGCTTATACACCGCTTAGGGCTGGAAGATTTGAAGAACCTTTTTGAAGGTTGAAGGAAGACTGAAGAAAGGAAGTTTATAGCTTTTATAGCTTGTGAAGGGTTTTGTAAGATTCCCTTAGATTTCCTTCATTGTTGTTTGTCTTGTTGGATTTTGATCCAAGGAACGCTTGTTGTTTGATAATTGATTCAGTTATTGAAGCCTTTCTCTTAAGGATTTCTTGTTCAATTATTCTCTTTCTTCCCATATATTTGATTATTACTTTCATGATGATGAGTGGTTAATTTCCTTGTGTGATTCTAGGGTGATTGGCTGAAGGTTGTGGGAAAAACAATGATAGAATAATCTTAATCACAGTAGGACCCTGAAAGTTCGAGTCTTTATCCTTAACCCTAAGGCATCTCGCTCAGCCGGGGTGGAATTCTTCTGACCGAGGTGACTTATCTGATCCGAAATTGAGAGTTAAGTGTTAGAGTTTGCCAAATCCTATCCTTATTACACCTTTCCTGGTTCAATACAGGCCTACGATGAGACTTACCCGGTAATTCCTTTGTTTGTTTACCTAAGATCATAATTGTAGGTAATAAAGGTTTATCCTTTATTGGGGTTTCAGTGTGCTTTCATTCCATCTTTGTGAGTTAGCTTGAGACTTAGCCGGTAAAGGTTGATTCTATTCCCTTAGTTGGAGTGTTAGTTTGAGGCCATAGTTCTTTACCTTGATTCCTTGAGACTTACCCGGTAATAGGAGTTACGGTTTGGGATTAGTGAGTAGTGAGACTTACCCGGTGATCTATTCCACTTTAGTTTCACCTTCCCTTTGCAAAATCTCAGCTTTGTCCGCTTATCTTTAGATCTTGAGTTGGAACCACAACTAGATGCTTTAATCCCTAAAATTGCATATTTCCTGAATTGACTTTTTATCATCCTTGATTGTTTTAATTGCTTTAGTGGTTAGTAATAACAAAGCTTACCTATTCCGACTTTATTTCACTAAGTCCCTGTGATCGACCCCTGGAATTCCTTGCTTTTACTACGATTGACCCGTACACTACGGGTTCACATCCTTGTTTTAAGCTTACATCTAGGGTTATAAATTTAAAGCTTGCACACACCGTTTGGAGCGAACAGCTAGGATCACACAATTGGTCCCGACCCTCAGAGTAACAACAGCAAACGGATCTTACAACAAGGCACAGACGAATGAAAACGAAAACTCAATATAAAACCAAAGGTTAAACAAAGAGAAAGCGAAAAAGACTCGCAGCCGAGTTCAAAATAAAAGGGAAACAACAAAAGAAACATAAACCCGATCTCGTCCTATAATGTACGGGAACTCCGGCTGACCACACCATCCGGATCACTCAGCTGCATCCTGAACCTGCGGAACATCTACAACGACGGTATAAACCGTTAGCTAACATTCTAGATACTAGCAAGAGCGTAAAGGCACAAAACACATAAGTTAAAGAAAACACATAACATGCTTGCACACAACCGGTTATTATCTTCATTAAGATTATCCATTTCTAATTCAACTTCTTTTGTTACACGAAAATCTCCCGAAACTCGCCTCCGCTTCCGTCTACCAATAGGAATAGATTAATACTATCCGTTACCAACGGGCCTGGGTTGCAAGAGCACATTCTAGTCTCCTATAGAACTAGACAAGTGGTCACCGCCCGGTTATAATACACTTGGGCCAGTTAAGGGTAATAAAGGGTGAATCATATTCTGGTTATTCGTTATAAACAATAATAAACCACACAAACAAGTCAATACAATCCAACTAATACGCGGAATGAAGCTAAGTAAGTCCAAGGGACTTACCTCACTCGAAGGTAACTCAAAAGCTCAGCAACAACTCAGACAACACTCAGGAAAAGCTTAGTTTCCCTCAGGAAAGGAGCAAGGAAAGCCTGTTCACACAAGCATCACGAATCAGAAATGAAACGGTTGCTAGAAGTCTATAACTTCTAGTCTCAATGATCTCTAAGAGATCTCCACGAGCTAAGGGCTCAACCTTAGTCTAACAGCATACTCAGGAAACAAGAAACATCCATAAGGATCAAGGAAAGGAACGAGGAAAGCAAGGAGGGAAGCAACTCACAAGAACAGGAGTTACTGCTGAGGAAACCGCAGGGGCGGCTGGACGAGACGCAAGGGCGGATGGCCGCGGGGGCGGGGATGTGCAGGCGCGGGGGCGGCTGCGTGATAGAAAGTCGGCTTTCTCTTCGACAAAACTCACAACAAGGGACACCAAAGCTTGAACCTTTGATTCCAACACGCCAAGACTCAACTCTAGAGAGCCTGAGAACAACGATACATCAACAACGAGAAGCCAACAAGAATCAAGGTTCAAACTTGATTCTTGGAGAAGAAGAAAAGGAGAGAAGAAGAAGAAAACGAAAAGAAAGGAGGAAGCATGCTGCAGTACATGAACGTAGGAAGAATAGAGAATGATGAACTTACACGTTCAGCAAGATCACTGGGAAGTAAGGGAACGGCTGCAACTCTTAGGGTTGAAGACGAATGCAAGAAACGGGAAAAAAGAGGAAAATGCGGGAATATATAGAGACGGGCTGGAAAGATAAAAGGAAGGACGTTTAGGGTTAGAAAGAAGATAAGGAAACCGGCCCATAAGATAGAATATCGGATATTCTATCTATGGAAGGAAGATAAAACGAACGAAAAAAGATCGGGCGCGATCTGTCGTCAGCCGCAGGGGCGGCTGACCCTGCCGCGGGTGCGGCCTGCCGTAGGGGCGGCACACTTCACCGCCGGGGCGGTGAAGGAAAAATACTAGGGTCTTACATGTATCACGTCGATGTACTCTACATACTACGGCCTGTTTTGGACAAATAGCAAATAGTTTCTAATTTATGTAGAAAAAAGTTGAATGAAAATGTAGAAATGAACTAATTAATCGTACCCAATCAGAGCTTTCCTATATCTTAACTGCCTTATGACCACTGTATGTTACAAGGACATTGCCGGACAATGGTCGTTTGGTTTCTCTATAATCAATTTGATTTGAAAACCCATCATTGTTTTGGACGGGAGTTTCTTCTTCTTGTTGAACCGGTTTGGCCATGAAATCTCGGTAATAATTATCCCTGTACGACTATGGATTGACGGTTAATAGTGTTGTGAAACCATTAATTCAAATATAGCATGTGGAAAACCGAGTGCAATTCTTAAGAACTTCCTAATGGTATGGATTGCTAGGGCCCGCAATGTTCGTGTAATCATTTACATTGTTGGGGTCGGCGTCGTTTGGGTTATATTGAAACTGCATGTTTTGGCTTGATTCCTCGGCGTTGTTGTGAGACGTTGACCGGTTACTCGATGCTTCAATCCTACTTGGATATGGATCGTGGTAAACAACATCTGTGTTGATGTACGGTGGAATTGAAAAATGTTGGTCGTGATAAAATCCTAATAAGAGGGAAATTTTTATTTGTATGTTAATAAAATAATATGATAAGGGCATAATAAAAAAAAAATCTGGATTTATATTCTTTAAAAAAATTTCATTTCTTACGTGATCCTTACTCAATGTCAGTGTTCTGATTACTTGCACCCATGTAAGTTAACGGGGGTTGTGAACCTCCTTATTGATATACATCTTGTGCGGGTTGTGGAAAGAGGTTCAGAATATCAAGCATTTGTGGAACTTATTCTTCATTTTGATAATTTTGAAATTCTGAGTTATAAATAAATAAATTAGATTTGAAAAATATTAAATATAACAAAAAAAAAGTAATTAGAGAGTAATATTATTACCCACTTATCTTCATTGTGATTTTGACGATCCATTCTCGATATAAATGATTTTGCAAAATGAAATCGAGGGTTTGTGTGTTGAAGTATGAGGTTAAGGGGGTATTTATAGGTGAAATGGGTGAGTAAGTCGGATGAAATGGGGGGAGTAAGGCATGAGATGGATTAGTTGGCCGGATGAAGGTTTGGGCAAAATTGAAAATTTGCCCCCACCAAACAGTCTACACGCACAGCAGGTGCGTCTGACGCACCTGCCATGCTGAGAAAGCAGACGCACAGCAGGGGCGTCTGACACCTCGGTTTCCATGCTGCTTTCTCAGCCGTTCATGTGGCTTAATGTGTGAGATTCGGTCTCGATGCTACCTGATTGCTTCCCAGCCGTCCAATTCGAATTTTTTGTCGGAATTTATCAAACACGAACAATCTCCGCGAGCTCTTCCTCAATATAAATTGTGACTTCCTCGCCAACAACTTTGCTCGTATATTTAAAATATTCTTCATATATTGACAACGTTAATTTATAAAATTTGATTTGTTTGTCCAATCTTTAAAAATTTAAACAATATTATGTCGTAATTACGATCAATGTTTGGAAGTAGGCGATGAGGGTCTCAGAATCAAAGAATAGACCTTAACGCACCTCCAATCCCGGTAGTTCTTAACCCGTTTTAAGTTTTATTTTACTTTGTTTAACTCGTTCTACCCGTTTATTTTGTTTAACCCGTTTATTTAGCTTTTTTATATTTGTTTAACTCGTTTAACCTGTTTATTTTGTTTAACCCGTTTATTTAAATTTTGTTATTTGCTTAACTCGTTTAACCCATGTATTTAACTTGTTAAATTTGTTTAACTTGGTAACTTTGCTTAATATGTTATATTTGCCTATTTATTGTTCAACTAACTTATTATCACTTAACTTGTTACTAACTTAACTAATTATTAACTTAATTTTGTTACGTTTGCTTATTATTGTACAACTAACTTGTTACTAAGTTAACTAATTATTAACTTAATTCGTTATATTTGCTTTTTATTGTGCAACTAACTTGTTACTAACTTAACTAATTATTAACTTTATTTGTTATAGTTGCTTATTATTGTAAAACTAACTTGTTACTAACTTTACTAATTGTTTACTTAATTTGTTATATTTGCCTATTTATTGTACAACTAACTTGTTACTAACTTAACTTAATTTCTTATTAACTTAACTAATTATTAACTTAATTTGTTATATTAGCTCATTTCTGTACAACTAACTTGTTATTAACTTAACTTAATTAACTTAACTTGTTACTAACTTAACTAATTATTACTTTAATTTGTTATATTTGCTTATTATTGTACAACTAACTTGTTATTAACTTAAGTTAACTTAAATTGTTACTAAATTAACTAATTATTAACTTAATTTATTTATTTTGTTTCACCCTGTTATAGAAATATGAACCGCACATGGCGGGGGCTGATAGGTGATGGAATCACTATCATTTAGGATAGTTTTTAGAGTCTTTTTATTGCATTTGTGTCAATTTATGCTACTAACTCCTTGGTCTAGAAGAAGAAGACTAAAAGAAGCTAAGGAAGGAGTTATAAGCACTTAGGAGTGAAGATCGTTCACGAAGCAAAACTTCTATTGCCTCACCGCCCCAACGGAGCCTTGTCACCGCCCCTGCGGGTGACACCTTACTCCGGAGCGCTCCTTGCGTCTTCGCCAGCGCCAGCCATGAAGTGTGTCACCGCCCCTGCGTCACTCCTTGGCACCCCTGCGGTGACTGGTCCTGATGAAGTGAAGACCAACGCCCCTGCGCCTTCCCCTGCGCCTCTGCCTACGCCTCACCCTGGGAGCTGGAAAACGAAGAGGTTGTGTCACCGCCCTTGCGTTAACATAGGGACGCCCCGGCGACTTGGCATCAGAAACGACAGGAAGCTGAAGGGTCAGATGTTTGAAGAGCATTAAAGATCCGCCCCTGTGGAATTGCCTAGCCGCTCCTGCGACCATAAAGAAGATCAAGCGTTTTTGCCTTCACCGCCCCTGCCGAGCTGAAGGCCGCCCCTGCGGTTTAACGTCAGAAGCTTTACTCCGGTTGTTTACACCACCTTTATGGCATTAAAGGTGGCTGTTTTGGGCCAGCCATTTACTCTTATTTAGTGTCTTTTGTAGTATAAATAGTCCTTGGTTGATTGTCAGAATCATCCAATTTGTTAGCCAATAAATCATCCACTTAGATTATCTTGCTACCTTTGTAATGAGTTGCTAACTCCCTTGCTACATTGGGTTGGTTTGAAGTTGCGTTGTTACTTTGGTTGTAAGTTTTCTTTAATATAAGTTTTTATTCAGTAATGTTTTGTGTTTCCTTGATCTTCATTGTCTAATTGCATGCTTTACTATTACTTGAGATTGATCACCTTAGGTTCTAAAGTGCATGCAAATAACTAGGATTAATAGGTTCCGGGTTTGGGTATTTTATCTAGTAGTAACTTTAAGTAATAACGGGTTGTAATTACTTAAAGAAAAGGAACACAAATATAAAGATAAGTTTAACGGTTTTAATCTTTTCTTTATATCCCTTAGTCTTTGTTTGAAAGCTAACTTGTTATTTGTTCTTGTAGGTTTACGGAACACTAACCTGTTAAGTTGTGTTGATGCCGGTTGGCTCAACACATATATATGATCGAGACGGGAGATTACTTGAAAAATTGTAAAAGGAACTCACCAAAGTAGCAATTGCATGCTTGGAATCAACCTAGTGTAGATTCACCCATCATTGTCTTACTTGTCGCAGTAATCGTTTTCATAAGTTTTTGTGTGCATCAATTCAACCAAAACCCCCCTTTTTGTTACTTATTACTATAATCGATAATTGCATCAAATAAAACACCTCAACTCTCTTAGGTTCGACCCTTACTTAACCACTATACTTGTTTTAGTGCTAAGTCGGGATTTACTTTTGATTGGGTATAGACGACCATATAAATACCTTCCCAAGGTCTTTGATGGGGTCGTTAACTTACGCAGCCCACCTTGCCTCAAAACCCCCTTGCGGTCACTATACCAGCATTAGCGGAAGGAGTCAATTTTGAGCTCAAGCCGGGCCTCATTCACTTGCTTCCATCCTTCCATGGGCTAAGTGGTGAAGACCCCATCAAACACCTTGGGAAGTTCCATACCGTGTGTATGAGCATGAAGCCGGCCAACATTATCGAAGAAAAAATCAAGATGAGGGCATTCGGCTTCACACTCAAAGATTCCGCGGATGATTGGTATTACCACCTTCCATCCCGGAGCATCGACACTTGGGAAAACCTTCACAAGGCGTTTTTGGCGAAATACTTCCCAGCCAAGAAGGCAAACAGCTTGAAGAAAGCTATAAGCAACATCGAGCAAGAGGCGAACGAGTCTCTCTATGAGTACTTCGAAAGGTTTGTACGCCTCCGATCCAACTGTCCTTTTCACGGATATTCAACTCAAGATCTAGTCTTATACTTGTACAATGGCTTGCTAGATAATGAAAGGAGGATCGTCGATGCGGCTTGCGGAGGTAATATTCTTAACTCTACCCCTGACCTTGCTTTGGAAAAGATACATGAACTAGCGGAAGGTACTAGGAACTTTGGAAGGACCCCGTCCAAGAAAGGAGTTCATGATGTGAGTTCCGGGAAGAGTGAGATCTCCACCGAGCTCGCGGAGCTGAAGGAAATGGTGAAGAGACTAACACTTATGGGAACCCACAACAGCTCAAAGCTTGTGGAGTATGTGCTGACCCATATCATCCAATGGACATGTGTCCACAAGTCCAGGATGACGATGCTAAGGTGAACACAATGGGTTATGGACAACCACAGCAACAAAGGCCTAGGAACGATCCCTATGCACAAAATTTCGTGCCAAACTGGCGTGACCAACAGAACTTTCGTTGGAGGGATCAACAAAACCAACAACAGCAACCCCGTCAAGTTAAGTATCAATCGACTGAAGATATGTTGCAGGTTTTGACTAAACACTTTGCTACTCATGTCCAAACAACAGAATCCAGCATCAAGAACCTTGAAAAACAGGTTGGTCAAATGGTGGAAGCCATCACAAGGATTGAAACTAGGTCCTCCGGAGGATTACCTTCACAGACGGTTATAAACCCTAAGGTGATGCTGGAGGAGGCTCAATCATAGAGGTAGAGGCCTTACGTCGAGCCAGCGACGTAAAACAAAGGCGTTGTTCGGGAGGCAACCCGGAGGAATAAGAAGAGGAGCTTCTATCAAGAAAACCGCCCCTGCGGCTGGGTGACACCGCCCCCGCGGTGACACCCCTGTGCAGCGCCGCCCCCGGCGCTGGACCAGCGTCTGCAACATACTGGCCACCGCCCCTGCGGTGACACCCCACGCCCCTGCGGCGGCCATCCTTGACACACATCCTCAGCGCCGCCCCCGACGATGAGGCTGCGTACCCCCTCTTCCTTGTCACCGCCCCTGCGTTGACAAACGCCGCCCCTACGGTTTTGTTAAGGAAAGAAAAAAATACACTTCCCAAAAATAACCTACAACTACCGCCCTTTTCATTCCCTCTCCATTCACTCTCCGAACCCTAATCCACCTTGCCTCCATACGCCCATGTGCCCTCCGGAAGTTCTCGCACCGCTCTGTCCAAACGCTCTTGCGCCACCTCCGGCGACCTAGCCTCCACCGCCCCTTTGCGACACCGACCCTCACCAACACCACACACAAACAAACTCCTCAACCCTCTCACTCTCGCCCCTCCACTGCCCCACCTCCGGCGACGCCTACAACAACATAGAGGACGCTGGAACAACCCCATCACCACAACCTTCACCGACTCCCAAAAATCGCCCTCTGCTCTTCTCCTGCCCCTGCGTCTGCAAGCTTCCGCACCTGCGCTTGGCCACCCCTGCGCCTGCTTCAACCGCCCATACGGAAAACACAACAGAGGGTTCGTCTCTTACTCAATTTTTTGAAATTTCTAATTCCTTTAATTGTTCAACTGCAAGAGATGGAAGACCAGAGGAAATATAAGTTATGGGAAGGTGAGAAGAAACGGTATAGGATCGTACAAGGTCGGGATGTGTATGCAACCCTGTTTCTGGACGTTCCTACCTTGGAAATTTTGGGCATTTTGGAGAGCATGCAAGAATTCATCAACAATGCTGGGCTCGGTGATTTTCTGATAAGGAATGCTCCAACTCACCCCGAGCTCAGCCGATAATTCATCGTCACATTCAAAATAGAAACGGTGGACCACAATTGCGTTGGACTTTCTTTCAAGTTCAACAAACGGAGGTATACATTGGACTACGCCAAGCTACAGGAGGCATTAGGAGTGACCATTGGCGCCTCCGACGACTGGTGGGAACCCATCCCGACACCTGACTTGATAGAGTTTTGGCAGGCCGCCACCAGGTCTGAGTTCCATGCAGGGGGTGAGTATTCCAACAAATTCACTCACCCCTGCTTGAAGCTCATCTCAAAGATCTTCATGAGTGTCTTCTGTGGACACAAGGAGGAGAATAAGGTCGCTCTCAAGGACCTTCCACTGTTGTACGTCTGCCTTCCCACAAACGACTGGGTACCGGATTGGCCATACCTCTTCCTTACCGCTTTGAAGCGGATTAGGAAGAATGAGCCACGAGAAATTGTGGGAGGTGGGATCATCTCCTTGTTAGCTGCACAGGTGATGGATCTCCCTGCCTTGGAGAACGGACTAGAGGCCCCACTTTATACGGAAGGTATGTTGAGGAGGTGCAGGCTCCTCAGGAGAGACGAGGAGAACCGCTTTTGGCTCTCTTTAGCAAACGGGAGTCACATCACATACCTCCCCCGACGACTTCCATTGGGAGACGAGCTCTCCGAGTTGTACGTACCAGCTGACCCAGTTCCTCCGAGACGGCCTCAGGAGGATATTGTTGGGAGATACGCAACAGGCTCCAGTCGGGCCCTTGAGGAGATGCCGACTGCATCACACGACAACAGTTAGGCCATGGAGAGTCTGCTGGCTCAGATGGCAGCCTTGACTACACAGCATCAGGCATGGCAGACCGAGTACCAGCGGTCCATGCTTGAGCAGCAGCAAGCGTGGCAGTCCAGCTTCGCCTCCTCCATGACCACTCACTTCGACCGCCGTCAAGATGCTTGGTAGGCGGCTCATCAGCAGCAATTGGAGACTCAGCAGCTAGCTTGGCAAGGTAGCTACGAGACTTCATTTAGAGAGAGGATGGAGGCTCAGGAGGGCCGCATCGACACACTCTACCGCCGGCAGGAGCACTTCTTCCGCCACTTCCCTTACCCACCAGAGGAGGGTCCAGGTGGTCCATCCGGACCATCCCACTGAGGGGTACATTTCTCTTCCCTTTTCCCACATTTATCTTTGCCTTATTTCCACTTTGAGGACAAAGTGTACTTCAAGTATGGGCGGGGGAGGGACATATCATTGCTTGTACAGTTTCACTTGAGTTGTCTTGCATTTGAATTCAGTTAGAAATTCACAAAAAAAAAGAAGAAGAAAAAGCCAAAGAAAATGAAAAAAGGCATGAAATCCTTGGATAAACCGACAACCCGAAAGGGCGGTTTAGGCAAAAAGAAGGTAGTCCGACCAACCTTAGGTTGGTGCAAAATTGGACTTGAGGGATGTGAGTTCAAGTGAGAACATCAAAAGAAGAAGAGGGGCAAGGTGAAAACCCAAAAGGGCGCCTTGGCAAAATGAGCGACATCGAGTGTAGGTTTCCCTTCTAGCGGTTGGCGACATAAGAAGGGGAGTTATAAGGAGGTTGTCCGGGTAGGCCACTCTTGGAGCAATAAGGATGGTAGTTTCTCCCTTTTTCTCACATTTTCTCTCTTTTCCTTCTTTCTTTCTTGGCTTTTCTTTTGTTTTCATTGTCTTTCCTGCTTGCCCATGCTTCCTGAGGCCTTTGAGTCTAGTTGCTGTCAATTATTTTACTCGGGATGAGTAAAAGGTCTAAGTATGGGGGAGTTTGATAGGTGATGGAATCACTATCATTTAGGATAGTTTTTAAAGTCTTTTTTATTGCATTTGTGTCAGTTTATGCTACTAACTCCTTGGTCCAAAAGAAGAAGACTAAAAGAAGCTAAGGAAGGAGTTATAAGCACTTAGGAGTAAAGATCGTTCACGAAGCAAAGCTTCTGTTGCCTTACCGCCCCAGCGGAGCCTTTTCACCGCCCCTGCGGGTGACACCTTACTCCGGAGCGCTCCTTGCGTCTTCGCCAGCGCTAGCCATGAAGTGTGTCACCGCCCCTGCGCCACTCCTTGGCGCCCCTGCGGTGACTGGCCCTGATGAAGTGAAGACTAGCGCCCCTGCACCTTTCCCTACGTCTCTGCTTGCGCCTCACCCTGAGAGCTGGAAGACGAAGAGGTTGTGTTACCGCCCTTGCGTTAACATAGGGACGCCCCGGCGGCTTGACATCAGAAACGAAAGGAAGCTGAAGGGTCAGACGTTTGAAGAGCATTAAAGATCCGCCCCTGCGGAATCGCCTAGCTGCTCCTGCGGCCATAAACAAGATCAAGCGTTTTTGCCTTCACCGCCCCTGCGGAGCTGAAGGCCGACCATGCGGTTTAACGTCAGAAGCTTTACTCCGGCTGTTTATACCACCTTTATGGCATTAAGGTGGTTGTTTTGGGCCGGCCATTTACTCCTATTTAGTGTCTTTTGTAGTATAAATAGTCCTTGGTTGATTGTTACAATCATCCAACTTGTTAGCCAACAAATCATCCACTTAGATTATCTTGCTACCATTGTAATGAGTTGCTAACTCCCTTGCTACATTGGGTTGGTTTGAAGCTACGTTGTTACTTTGGTTGTAAGTTTTCTTTTATATAAGTTTTTATTCAGTAATGTTTTGTGTTTCCTTGATCTCCATTGTCTAATTGCATGTTTTACTATTACTTGAGATTGATCACCTTAGGTTCTAAAGTGCATGCAAATAACTAGGATTAATAGGTTCCGGGTTCGGGTCTTTAATTTAGTAGTAACTTTAAGTAATAACGGGTTGTAATTAATTACAGAAAAGGAACACGAATATAAAGATAAGTTTAACGGTTTTAATCTTTTCTTTATATCCCTTAGTCTTTGTTTGAAAGCTAACTTGTTATTTGTTCTTGTAGATTTACGGAACACTAACCTGTTAAGTTGTGTTGATGTCGGTTGGCTCAACACATATATATGATCGAGACGGGAGATTACTTGAAAACTTGTAAAATGAACTCACCAAAGTAGCAATTGCATGCTTAGAATCAACCTAGTGTAGATTCACCCATCATTGTCTTACTTGTCGCATTAATCGTTTTCATAAGTTTTTGTGTGCATCAATTCAACCAAACCCCCCCTTTGTTACTTGTTACTATAATCGATAATTGCATCAAATAAAACACCTTAACTCTCTTGGGTTCGACCCTTACTTAACCACTATACTTGTTTTAGTGCTAAGTCGGGATTTATTTTTGATTGGATATAGACGACCATAGAAATACCTTCAGTCAGGGGCAGTGGACCCGATGTCACTAAAACTGAATATGACTACACCGAATATTTTACAATAGGCGAATGGTGGCCTGATAGAGAATCTTGTATTGCTTGGGCTTGTGGTCACGCTCAACGTAAAGGCATGATATTGACGATTGCCAAATCACGGAAGTCCACACTGAAGAGAAAGTATGGGATGGTGCACCTCGCATGCGAACAATATGGGTCCAAATGAGACTATGAGGGGAGACTATTGACGATAACAATCAACCCATGAAGAAACGAGATTGTTCATTAAATAAGTGTGATTGTCCATTTATATTGCATTGTTACGAGGCTGAAAAGAATGTATGGTGGTTGAAAGTTAACAACGGGGTCCACACACACAAGTTGAACAAGCATTTTGAAGGACATGCATACACAGGACGGTTGTCAACCTCACAATACAACAAGGTAGTTGACTTGACTTTGGCAGGTTGCGGCCCGAAACCTACAGTAGAAATCCTAAGGGGCCGATACGAGGATAATGCGACTTCGAGGCAACGGATATACAATGCACGCACGAAATTCCAACATTCGAAGTTGGAGGGAGGTATGAACCTTATGCAACTACTCTTGAAGATGTTGAGTCTAGGGAGATACATCAATAGTTGGTGACAGACGAGCGAGGGAGGACTACAAGACATAGTATTTGTAAACCCCACGTCTCTTCGACTATGGGAGAAATTTAATTGTGTGATGGTAATGGATACAACCTACAACACAAACACATAAGTGGTCATTTTATGTTCTTATCATATATTCTCGCCTTCAATACTAATTGCATTTATAATCTTGTAGGTATGGGATGCCCATATTAGAGATTGTAGAGGAAATACCAACGGAAAAATTTTGGGTTCTCTTTCCTTGCAAGGAAACAGATGAGACATATCGTTGGGTTTTGCAACAAGTCCAGGCTTGGTGCGATCACCAATTACCAAATGTCATAATCACGGACAGGGAGCTTGGTCTCCTAAAAGCCCTTCCACATACAATTCCAGAGGCATATCAAATGTTGTGCATATGACACGTTAAGCGCAACATAGAACCACAAGAGTCGAAGTGTGACTGTCCGTAATGAATTATTGGTTCAATGCTACACCTTATTTAGATCCGAGTCAAGGGAGTTGTACAAAGAACGACTCCAAACAATGGACGATCTTTGGGGGGATCGTTGGGGGTTGATGGAGTATTTGACGAGAACTTGGTTGTGTCATGCCGAGAAAATTGTAACCTTCATGACGGATCAAAACATGCACCTTGGAAATAGAGCATCTAGCAAGTAAACCCTAAACACATATTTCTTTAACTATCTTGCATCCATAATTACGTTTGACTCCAACAAACATATTTACAAGGTTGAATCCGCTCATGCGGTGTTCAAAAGTGAGATGGACTCTGGAAACAATCATCTCGACACGTGTTTGGAACATATCTATTGGATGTTGAGGGACGAATTCCGCCAACTTATGGCTTCCTTGGAGACATCGCGCTTCAAAGTCCAAAATAAATTGCGAAATTTGCCAATGTTTAGATTTGTAGTACACAATATGTCTCATGATTGTCTATCCATGCTTTATAACATGTTCGACGCCGTATGCAAAGGGAGTTATGACCCGGATTGTACATATTTCTACACTAGGAGTACATATGGGATATCGTGCATTCATGAAGTGACAATGATGGTTTACGAAGGGCGCCCATTTGTGGAAACTGGTGTCGATATCTTTTGGCGTCAGGTTCACTGGTTCGATTATGAGGATAATGAATCAGGTGACCTTGGACAAGTGGGCGTGAGTGACCCCAGAGCATCTCGTGACTTAACAAATGAGGAGATTATGCAAATTGGGACCATATGACGGATGCTTAGAGATCTGAAAATAATATAAACCTTGATGCGGGATCGGGAAATAATAGAAACCTTGATGCTAGAACCTCCGGAAACGATCTAGAACCCGAGAGGAAGGCCGAAGAAGGATGCAAATGAGCATAGAAGATCAAGCTTTTAGTACAATAGAGAAGCCGCGGCCAAAGCAAGGGAGGAAAGGGGAAAGAAGAGAGCGGAAGAGAAAGTGATAGGGGAAGATGAGGTAGAGGAGGTGGGGGCCAATGAAGCACCGATTTTCACTTACCCCGTTGTCATAGGAGAGTATGACTTCGGCTCGAACAATTTCAAAAATATCATGGTTCCCTACGTTGAGATGCTAGTAAATGTTCAAGGCGACGGGAATTGTGGATTCCGAACTCTTTGCTTATTGTTGGGTCACGACAAGGTGAATGGCCTATTATGCGCAAAATCATGATGACAGAGCTCAGAAAATACCCAGAATGATACGACGTTTTTCTTGGATCATGAAGGGGTCGATCATAAAGAGATGCTGGAGGGACTCAATTGGCTAAAACCAAATGTTATGGCACCATCCAAATATTGGATGTAAATGACTTTATGCAGGGCATTGTTTACCACGATCTTCCAATGCACTCTTGTGTATTTGGATTGGAATGCAGCTCATATAATCCTCCCATTAACCATACAAACGCCCCCCGTAGGTGGCCCGGCCCCGGGATTGATTGAATTCATCGCTTTTGACAATTCTCGTAACCATTATGTTGCGGTAAGTAATATATTTTTTCATCAAGTTAAATAATTAATTGCCATTATCGTAAATAATTTTTTTCTCTTGATATGTCTACATATTCAAGTTTTTACAGCTAAGATGTAAACCAAATTGTCCACTCCCACCCGTTCTCCAATATTGGTATCCGTCGCACGATGAAACAATGGAGGAATTAGACAATATGTACGAGCCCCAAATTAAGATGTTTAAGACCATCGTCAACAATACGCTCGACCTGCACCTAGGGGCGGAGCCAGAAAAAGTTTAAGGGTGGGCAAACTTTTATATAAAGATCTATAAATATTAAAATTTATATATATATATATATAGAAGTGTTCAAGTAAGGCCCATTATTCCGGTACGGCCGTGCGGCCGTCCGTACGGCCGACACGTGTCCCGGAAATTTTTTTTTTTTTTTAAAGAAAGAGTAAAAGTTATAGTTCAAAATTTATTATGGAATAGTTCATAACTTATAAAAGGATAGTTCATGAACTATAATAGGATAGTTCATAGTGCAAAATTTATAAAGGAATGAAAGTAATAGTTCAAAACTTATTAAGGAATAGTTCATAACTTCTAAAAGGATAGTTCATGAATTATAATAGAATAGTTCATAGTGCAAAATTTATAAAGGATTGAAAGTAATAGTTCAAAACTTATTATGAGATAGTTCATGAATTATAATAGAATAGTTTAAAGTGCAAAAATTTATAAAGGAGTGAAAGTAATAGTTCAAAACTTATTATGGGATAGTTCATGAATTATAATAGAATAGTTCATGGATTATATTAAAAAGTAATAGTTCATGGATTATATGAGAATAGTTCAAAGTTTATAGGAGAATAGTGCATAAGTTATCACATGGTAGTTCAAACAAATTTTCATTCGTTTCCGAAAAAAAAAAATTTCGGGACACGTGTCGCCCGTACAGTCGGCCATACGACCGTACCGCAATATATGGGCCGTAACTGAACATTTACCTTGTAACGACCCGTTTATTGGGTGCATTTTTTCGATATTTTTTTCCGTATATTTGTTAATATTTTAGTGGCCTCAATATATTTTTTCGAGTATGTTTACGTCTTAATTCGAATTTTACGAGTTTTGATATACATACATACATATATTATATATATATATATATATATATATATATATATATATATATATATATATATTATCCGTATTTATACCATCATATTATTATCAAGAATATTTTACGGGAGCAATTTATATATCGTAACTATATTTTTACAAGGATATACTTTGTTTATATATTCATTATATTATTTTGTGGAAAAGTTCGGAAAAGTTTTTTCGATCCAAAATCCCGTTCCGAACTCTTTGGGCGAGTTATTCGATTACTCTTTTCATTTATCTATTATTTTATTATATTTCTTTTCTTTCTCCTTTTCTATCACACTCCTCCTCTTGCTTTGCTGGTGCCAATCCCGCTCAGCCTCTCCTGTGATACCGTATACCGCCCACCTAGCCTGGCCTTGGTACTAGCCCCTGCACCTATTTCGACCCCTCGCCTCTCCTTCTTATCCCCTGCTCTCCTTTTGCAACAACAAGAAGCAACCTGCACCCCGACCCCTCGACCACCACAGCAGTGCAATGACTCACCCTTCTCTCGTTTCATCTGTTCACCAGACCCTTCCTCTCACAGATCCCACACAGCCCTCCTCTGTTTCCTTCTCCTTGTGATGCTCTCCTATCTCCTCCCTCACTCTCCCCTTGCTGCACTAGGTGAGCCATGCCGCCTTACCGGAGAAGCCAGCCGTTCCTCTCCCTTGTGCATCCGTTGGCAGCTAGTGGAGGAAGCTATCGGACCCATCTCTAGACCTGCGTCCTCCTTCCCGTCTGTCTTCTTCGACCTAGCCCTAGCCCCAACCCCTCTTTCTCCTTTTCGTTTCCCAGCAGTGAAGATGCTTCACTTTATTGCGTCCCTTCCCTCTGTCCGTCCTCGCAGCTGTGCAACCGCCGGGAGGAAGAGAAGCCACCGGAGCCACCAACTAGCTGAGATCCTGCCGCCTTCTTCTCTCCCATTCTTCTATGTTCCTACTGCCGCCAAGGAGCAGCCATTGCCGCCGGAGTCTGGGCCTCATGTAGTCGGAGAGGAGCCGCCGCGTCTCTCCCTTGCTTCGCCGCCTCGCTTCGCCGGACCTTGCTTTCCATCCGCTGCCTGCTTCCTCCTTCCCCTGCGTGTGAGAATGTAGGGTTTAAAAACCCTTTTTGTTATTTAAAAATTGGGCCCCATTTGTAACTTAATTGCAATTTGTACCCTCATCTGTTTACTATTACAGTTTTGTACTTTAAGTTTTTAGACTGTTGCTTTAATGCCCTGTTGGAATTATTTACAGATTTTGCCCAAAGTTTTATTTACAGAATATATCCCAAGTTTATGGAACTTCATGAGTTGCCCGGAAAATGTTTTTACGGACTTTCAACCAAAGCTTTATAACGGGTTTTATTCTTATAGTTTATATTTGTTATATATTATGACCCATGTGTATAAAATTGTATAATTTGTCCCGAAAAATATTTAAGCGGTTTTTAACCTTGGTTTTGAAAACGAGTTTTACCTTAGATTTTATATAAGTTATTTATTCCGTTCAAATTTAGCTTATAAGCTAAATTTGTTTAGTTTGGTGCTAGGTTCGGAAGCGCCCCGATAAAGGCCTAACGAGTCCAAGTCGACATCCGTTGAACGATTTCCGTCTTTTGACGTCGTGTGAGTATTCTTTCCCCTCGATCTAGTTATGTTAAGTTTTAGTATCATACTAGGATGGATCTAGCATAACTTAGAGTTAATGCCAAGTAGTGGCTTTGAACCTTAGGTGAGTTTCGAGGATTCGATATTGTTTGATGGATTGATGTGGATTCTAAGCTTGAGGTGATATTGCGGTCTAGTGAGATTGATATAAGGATTTGAGTATATGGTTTGATCTTGTGAGTATTTGAGGCTTGAGGTTCTGGTTATATGGTTGTTGAGATTATGAGTTAGGATATGCTTATCCTAGCATGGTGTTGTTACCGTTGAGTTTGTTGGACTAGGCATGTTTATCCTAGTATGTGTTATGGGTTATGATCTTGCGAGATCATAGAGTCTAGAAGTCCCTAGCTTGTGTTAAGAGTGGCGTGAGCATGAGGGATTCTAGGATGCGGTCCTAGAATGAGAGTCAAATGATCATGCGTAGATCATTTGTGTAGAAGTCTAAGACTTCTTGAGTTGAGCGGGTTTTGATAGATATCTTGTTGTGAGCAGGTTGTATACTTCTTCCCAAGGGAAGCGAGAGCGTTTGTGAGTTAGCGTTTGGGATGAGGTAAGTCTCCGGACTTACTTAGCTCGTATTCTATGTATTAGATTCGATGCGTGTTTGGTGGTGTGTGTTTTATTGCTTTCATTATAACTTATAAACCGGAATAGGATTAACGACCTTTATATATTATTTGGCCCAAGTGTATGATAACGGGCGGTGACAACTTGTCTAGCTCTTGCGTAGAGTTAGGAGGTTCTTGGCGACTAGCCCGTGTGGTTAGATGGTCGTAGACATCCGTACCATTCCATGCGGTAAGTGGGGACCGAGGCGAGTTTCGGGAGATTCTCGTGTCACAAAAGAAGTTGAATTAGAACGGGATATGACTTAATAATAAAAAGATAATAAACCGGCCTTGTGTGATTTGGTGTATATGGTGTGTTATGTTATTTACTTGTGTTTGTGCCTTTCCCATTGATTCTAATGCTTCGAATATCAGCTAACGGTTTTATACCGATTGTTGTAGATTGCCTTGCAGGTTAGGAATGCGGCCGAGAGATCCGGAAGAGTGGGCAGCCGGGGTTCCGTACATTTTAGGAGTGGGTTTTGGTTGGAGTCGGGTTGTGTTTTATTATTCGTTTATTATGTTTGTATGTCGCGTGTTGGCGTTTAGTCTTGGAGTCGTATTTTTTTCGGCTGAAGTCCTTTGTTGGATTCTTTCGGGTTTTCTTTTCATTACATTGCATAAAAATGTATTTCGGTTTTGGTCTTTATTTGTGCCTTGTTGCAAGATCCGGTGAAATTGTTGTCAGGCTAAGGGTCGGGACCCATTTTGAGGTCCCAACCCGTAGCGCCCCCAGTCCCGCGGATTCGGGGTGTTACAAAAGTGGTATCAGAGCCCTAGGTTGACAACAATGGCACTCGCAATCTTCTAAAGGCCGGATAAGGAATAAGCAGAACCCCACGGGTTCTGAGTTTTCGTTTTCAAAATCACATGCATGAGTCGGGGTAGAATGTACGGACCACCACTCCTTTCGCGGATCTCGGCAGCTTAGTTTATTGGATTATGATATTTATATGTATATATATATATATATTATACGTTGATATGTATTTATGGACTGTAGTTGCATGACGGACTTGATATATATGTATAGTTATATATGTGGACTATAGTGTGATTTGGACCTTGTTTGTTGTATTGGATTTCTGGATGTGTTATATTGGTAGTGATGTAGACATAGGACTATATAGTCTTATATATGGATACTTATTATATATAGTAGCATATGGAGATATAAGACCTAATAGAAAAGACGATGGTATGATATCATCGCCTGTGGACGACGTTGTTGGCTTAGGATAGCGTTCATACGTGGAGAATTACGCTCAAGTATCTAGTTGAGCATTTTGTGCTAACAAACACCATGACGGTTCTCGGATCCCTTTAGAAGGATCTCGAAGAGGAAGATTAGAGACGACGTAACCGAAGGACGAACAAATGAAAGTGAACTTTAAGTCAAATTGAAAGAAACCGAGATGGAAACTATACAAGTAAAGCATATAGCATGAAGATGTGGGAGTGGTTCTAAAGAAGCAACGATTGAGCAACAATGAAGCAAACTAGAGGTAGCAACTTAAGGGGGCATTCCAAGTGTCGTGCCGATAAACGGAGGACGTGGATTATGTGGATAGGATTACAAGAGTGGCGATCCAATTAAGGCAAGTTGCCTAGACACTCATAAGCACGGGAGTCGAGGTGAGAAGTATGATCAACAAATTATGAAAGGTTTAAGATACTGTAAGTTAAGCTTATGAGGTACCAACAAGTGAAGCATCGACATTACGAGAGTTATGAGAAGACGGGCATGGTGAGAATTCACGTGGAGTTGACCGGTTTCCGTTATAATGATAAGGCTAAGAAACGCCGAGAAGGAGGAAGTGTGTATAAATGCTGATGATCCCAAGAAGATGAAAGACGAAATGAGGAGCTTTGATCGAGAGACTTAAGATACCAACCAAGAGGAACGCGAGTGGATGCTAGCTAAAGCTATAATATATGGGAATGTGCACTTGAAAGACATCAAGGAAGAATGGTTAAGCCTGTGAGAGAGAGTTATATGAAACATCAAGACAAAGAAGATATAGTTACCTTATTAAGAAGTGGAAGCATGGAATGAAGAAGGAACTAACGGAGTTTAAGGTAGAGTACCTCGAGGAAGGTAGCTTTCATGAGAATGATAACATGGAAGTATAGAAGAATGGTAAGTCATTGACATTGGAGAAGGTCATTTATAAGATAATTGGTGACAACCAAGAACGCGTATGTGTGGGTGGTCTATGAATGAGTGTGGAGGGAAGAATAACCAGATTGTGGGATCATAAAGGAACGGTAACAAGAACTTGGAACATTCCCGGTGGTTGAATGTCAGCAATAAGGAGTTGTATCAACAAAAGTGCAAGTGTTTTAGTCAAGTAGCATGGATTGAGGTCAAAGCAAGTAACTATAATAGACCTCCTGGGGAGGGATTGTAACGAACCTTTGCGACCTTCTTAGGTCATAAGAACGGAATATGGGAGAACGACCCGGATTAGAAGTTTTAAGGTTTGATCATGGTAAAGGGAACCAGTAGATCAAGAGCAAGGTGAGGTTTTCATTGTTTGTGGTGCGTAGACGGGAGCATAATAAGAGGATGCATAGTATGTTCGACTAATGAAATGGATGGTATGTTTTTGCGAGTAAAAGCCGAGTCAGATGTTTCAAACTCACACGGAAGAACCCCGGTGGTTATGGCGTGAAAGGAAGGACCTAGATTAGGGCAACGTTACAAGTTTAAAGCTATGATGTTAGTGCTGGGTGGAGTTATAAGCTGGACACTTCAGTGATGTTGGTAGGGGGAATATTAGCCTAGTGTTCTTCACCAAGCATACCGGTACGGTTGTGAAGTTGTTTTTGGAATACCAAGAGATGTATAAGGTGACCAACAAGAGTAGGAGAAGATTGAAGTTTTGAAGTGTGATGTCGATTTGAGATATACAAGAAGTACATGAAAGATCGAAGTTAGAGCCTTTGCGGTCATGTGACGTTACATAATGAAATGAAGTGTAATTTCTACGCCTACTCGAAGAAAGGATGTCTATGGTGTAAGGTTGTGTAGAATACGATGAGCTTCTCCCATATGTTGGGATGTCAGTGAAACCGAAAAAGTTTATGTCATATTGTTCTAAGACATGATTAAGCCTCGTAGTAAGTACCTTTGTGATTGAACACATGCGCGAGATCAAGAGAGGTTATTATCTCCGTTCTTTTAAAGTGAGAAGAGGAAGTAAGCTGAATTATTGCTTAACTAAGGCTTCAAGATTCGGAAAAGTAGAGCAAGTCTCTCTAGTTCTGTAGATGAAGGATCTATGGAAGAGGACGGTGAACATTGTAGCTAAAGAAGGAGCAATATACATGTTTAAAGGACGTCACCTCTATAGATCGGGGTAGATCAATTGTGGTATAACCACTTGTAAAGTGATAAGACAAGATTGTGTCGGTTATTACGATATGTGACGGGGAGAGAAAAGATGCAACCGAGATATCCGGATTCCAATACGTCAGAATGTGGAATTTTCCACTAAGGTAGAGCTTGATTTAATTCCGATGTCTAAGACGTCGTATGGAGTAACACTTGTGCATAGACATGAGTTGTGGAAGCGATTGGATGAGTAATTGCAAGAACTTATTGATAAGAGTTCATTAGAATTAGTGAAATGCTATGGAGAACTCCGAATGTTATCTTGAGCTTTTGATTTGAAGTTCATATT